>WNKI01000001.1:1607578-1775500 GCA_015350385.1 Aculops lycopersici | reverse complement strand
CTCTCTCTCTCTCTCTCTCTCTCTCTCTCTCTCTCTCTCTCTCTCTCTCTCTCTCTCTCTCTCTCTCTCTCTCTCTCTCTCTCTCTCTCTCTCTCTCGTGCGACTCAATTGCGGTGACATGGGGGAGAGACTGAATTTGGTGGTGGGGAGATGTGAAAAGAATTGGAGGCAAAGAAACCTTCAGGCTCGAGTTGAGTCGGAAAAGAGGTGCCACTTTGCACTGTGTATGACTTCAGCTTTGCAAACACAGCTAGAAATTTTAGGCGACCTTGAGGATCTTGGGTGTAGCACTCTAGCTTAGTGAGTGCTAGATAAGTGGATCGACTAGCTTTGCTCACCGTAAAGAGATTAACTATAAAGTGGGCGAACCAAACGACCAACCAACCAGCCGAAGAAGAGGAAGCCAACAAATTGATTTTGTTCTATGCACTAGTCGCGTCTTGACTCCCGATACGAGAAAAGTCATCGGACAAGCAATTCCTTTTATGTTATGTAAAGTAATTCAATTTGATATATAAATTTATGACATCAACCCACGATACATACATGGGATATAATATAAAAATACAAATCCTCCTCTCTTCATCCCTCGTCGTCTTTCAACTTCCTGTTTGATGGTGTCTCAATTCAGTCAAGTCTTTAGTGAATGGATAATATAACCGATAAGCGCGCTCGTCTATCACAGAAATTGAAACCCAAACTTTGATCTGATCGTCGGCGACGTTAGATTAGATTGTCCATCTGCGCGACTTTGCAAACTCGTCGCTTATTTCCCTCAACCACTTGCCAGTTTGGCGCCACTGGCTAACTTCCGCCTCTGGGTTTAGCTTCGCGGTATCTAGTCCCGCTGCTAGTTCCATTTCCGCTTCCGCTTTGTTTTCGTTCTTCACTGTGACTGACTGCTGTTGTTGTTGCTCTGCTTCGTTACTTGCAACCTTGATCGCTGGCTTCACTTCTGGCCCACGAAACTCTTGCTCTATTTGATCTTCGCCACATTGCGCCGCCTTTGTGTTGTCCACCGGCAGGAGGCGTGTCCTTCGGAGTAGGCGGGGCAAGGTGCGGCGCCGCCCAACCGCGAGCCACTCGCTGTCCGAATCGGAACTAAACTCGGGACTTACAATCAGACTAACTGAACGCGAGTGGAGTCCGTGGATCGGGCGTTGGGTTGACGACAATGAGCTGACCTTTGTCGAGTTTAATCTTCCGAAGTCCTCCTTCGAATCAGTCTTCGTATTGTTACGGTCGATCTTCTCCTTCTCTTCCTCTACATTAATGACGCTCGACTTCCTTGGTCTTGGCGACGGCGGCTTACTAAGCTCAATTGGCTCCCTTTGTTCTTGGTGGTGGTGGTGGTGGTGCTGCTGCTTCAGCTCTTCGTTGGACTCGCAATAGTTTCCGTTCAAGTCTCTAAGTGGCGGCTGCTGTAGTTTGTTATTGTTGTTGTTGTATATTAAGTCTTCCCTCGGCGATCGCAGCTGCTGAATCTTCAGATCAATGGGCGACTTTGCCGCAATTGTCGATGGCGGCGGCGGCCAAACGAAATGCGATCTCCCGTTGACCTTGACCTCGACACAGTCCTTTGGCAACTTGGGACTCGGAAGTGAGTCTGATTTCCAATGTCTAGTCATTCTTCTCTTTGTTATTCGCCTGCTGCTCAGTTCTAACTCTCCAGTAATCCCACTTCCGGTTTGATTCTTGCCACTAAGATTGTGTGTTTCTAGGTTTTTATTTTGATTCAGGTGTTGTATTTGCTCTTGCTGTTGGTTGTTGTGGTGTACAGTGATGCTAATCATCGTTTTGGTCACTCACTCTGCTAGCAACACTGCGTTTGGTTTGTTGCCACTGAGTTTGTCTCGCGTTTCCATTTGGTGAGCTTGTTGCTCTTTTAGATCAATTCAATTCAAATCCAATCTAATTTATCCTCGCTCTTGAAACTCTCGCCTCCAACTGATTGACTCGAGCAGACTGATCAACGTTTATAAGCGACTCGTTGTTGTTGTTGTTGTTGTTGGGCGAACAACACGATCGCTACTAAAAGACGATGACACCAACTAGCGCCAAATTGGATTTTCCATCTAATCTGGTGTCGCTGGCTCACTGGTTGGCAGATGGCAAATCAATACTGCGCAAGGTTATTGTTGTTGTTGTGGTTGTTGCTGTTGCTGTTGCTGTCGTTGGCTAGTTGCTCCGGTAGCGGTAGGAGTTTTTTGCCCGGTAAATTGATTGCCACAAGCCAAAAGCTACAAGTAGTAGTAGCAGCAGCAGTAGTAGTAGTAGGTGAGCATCAACAGTTTGGTGGTTCCTCTTGGTGAGGCCTGCGCATTGGAAGCTGCGCAGTGACCACATAAAAGCAGCTTCCTTCAGATCCTCGACGAGATCATGATATTCTATTCATGCGCTTGAATTGTCCTCGCTGCTGGTCTCTTTAGTTCTCTGTATATGCATTTATACGGAAGACGGACGGACATCGAGGAGTGTGATTATAACTGGAGAGAGACTTTCAGTGGGAAGCCGGCCGGCCGGCCACTCGATTTGCTGCCTGGATCCTTTTGGTGCCTGTCGGTCTAATGTACTCTTGCTGCAAAGTCAGCTGTTGCTGCTACTCTCGGCGCTAGTGGCCGAGAGTTGTGTAGACTGGGGACACAAGACACTGGAATCGAAGACCAAAGACTCGGGTTCGAGAGCTGGAGATGAAAATGGAAGTGGAAGTGGAAAGGCAGGCAGGCAGGCAGGCAAAAAGTACAACTTGCGAGCTAACATTTCGCGGCGCCCGGGCAGTCGACGCGGGCCCAAATCATCAGATAGGCGAAGGTTAGATTCGTTGCTCGTCACTTGGTCATATGCTTCTGCTCTTTTTCCACCACCACCACCACCACTGCCACTGAACAGTAGAAGTGGTAGTTGGAGTTCGAACTTTAGAAATGAGCAGTAAACTGAAGGGATCCCAAATGGACTTTTATCCTCTCCCTTGGCCAACAACTTTGCTCATCGAAAACCACCACGACCACGACCACTACCACTATCACCACAACTAAACCAAACTAAACAAATCCAAAACAACGACAAACGAGTCCGAGTTTCTCCTCCAGTTTTCTATCCAACTCTCGGAGTTTCAGATGGTAGCAGCAGCAGCAGCAGCAGCAGTTGGCAAGCGACTACGACGAGTCCTCTTGGCGCCAGCTCCCCTCTAATGCAAGTTCAATGGGCTGCTTCTGCAGTTTCAGACTCTGGTTTCAGTTGCACTCGCGGCTCGGGATTTGGGATTGTCAATTTTGTCTCTCTCATTTGTCCTCTGTGTGCATTGTAATATAGTTGACGAGCACGAAGGTGTAACGATAACTATGCTAGGGGCTTTTTTCCTCGTTGTATACTTCGAATTAGATTTTCAATGCCAAATCAAACTGCTAGGTGCCGGTTAGAGTTTCAATTTTCAACTTTCAACGTTCTAGTTGGGCTTTGCGATGTCGTGGTTCAGTTTTCATCATGATGATCATCAGCTCGGTTCGGTTCTGTTCGGTTCAAATGATTAGAAGGTCAGTGAGTTGATTTGGTGGCAAACTTTAAAGAGCGAACAAGTGACACTTCGACTTTTGCTCCAGGCGCTAAACTTTTATGGCCCCAGAGATTATGAGCAGCAGCAGTAGCGCTGACTGCAACAATCTCCAATCAACGAGGGAGTTTCAGAGTTCACCTCAATCGTTTGAACTGATCGGAGCGACAAGTCGATGGATCGTTAAGTCGATGACGGGAGAGAGAAGCTGCTGTTACCTGCAACTCGCCTTCGCGCACTTGAATCAACTTTAAATTTATGTTCCAATAAGATGGCTGGCTGATTTGATTTGATTCGATTTGATATGATATGACCAGTCGATCATTGTATTGTGCAGTGTTCTCTTGTCTCCTGTTGTCGCCATCACTCACAATCGCCGGTAACAATTATTACCCGCCACTTCGGCCAACGAGCGCCGCTGCTGCTCAGGTAAAGATGGCCCACACTACCACTACCACTACCACTAAAGATGGCCAACAAATCAAAGCTTCGGTGTGGCCATCACTCGTTTACCTTTACCTTTACCTTCATCATTACCTGTACCCTTGATGCGCTCAGGTAAACGAGCGCCAAGTAGGTAACAAGGAAACAAGGTGAACGAGCTTGTAGACAATAGCGACGACCCGCGCAAACTAGGCGAGCAGAACAAGCGACAACTAGTTGTAGTGGTTGCATTGGTTGTTGTAGCGGAGTTGGAATTAGTTTTTAGGAGCAAACCAAGACGACGACACTAATTTGCTCTCGATCTCATCTAATCTGAATCCCCGAGGTTTGATTTCGAGGGCGAGACTTGGCAAAAGTCACAACCGTGATGCGATGCTACTCCTGTTTCTGCTGCATTAGCAGCAGCAGCTCAAAAAACTAAACCAAACCACTGGAAGCGGGCGCTACAGTTGCCCACTCGAGAGATAAATGAGATGCCCAGGTAAACGTTTCGATTCAGCAGCAGCAGCAGCAGCAGTGACGGCCTGGTAGTGGTGGCCAGTTGCTGCTGAGGCTGCTCGTCGCGTTTATGGGATTAGATGTTGTAGTTTTGAATTGAAGTTTAGTTTGGTCCACTTCTTGTGTGCCCTAATCTCACCACTTCAATTCTCGACTCACTTCCATGACGAGAGTTGGAAAAACAAGCAACATGTCACCTAAATTTGCGATCCTTACCAAAAGCTCGTGACTTGCCTCAATTGAAAGGGATTGCAATGCATCTCATCAACCAGGAACTAGAGGAGAGTCGCGCCCAGTTGGCCGCCGGCTCGTTCCCATGCTGAGCTCATTTGCTTGGCGCCCACTCGTCTGCAGCGACGACGACGACGACAAGAGCTACAACAATTGACGCTTACCTGGACAACTTTTGTTGATATCGTTCTTGGAAATCGGAGGGAAGAGGGCTCTCGTTTCGGTCGAGTTTCGTCGTCTGATAGACACGAGAAAGATAGAAAGACAAATTCCCAAACGAGTTAACAGTATCTCGTCGATTCTCACGCGAGCAAGGGGCGCGCAAAAAACAAGCCGGGCGCCAACTTGAGAGCGCCCTCTGCTCAGAAGGGAGAGCGAGCGGGCAGTTAATCAAACCAACTGTTGATTGCCCAACACGCTCACGTTGCTCATTTCTCGGAATTCATTTTAATTTTCAATCAAATAGTGAGTTCACGCATGAAATTTGTGAAATTTGATCCAACAAACACGAGGTTCCACTGTTTATTTGTACAACAAATACATTTTCTCTCCTCTACCTATACAATTTACATTATTTTGGCTATATGTTGCTTCTTTTTACTCACTTTTTCTCGCTTATTAGTTTTAAATTTAACCTGCAAACTGGCCGAGCTGTCCGATGTACTGTTTAAAGTATTGGCCTAGCGCCTGGCGCGAGGGTTCCAAAATGTTCTGCATAAACTGAGTCTGGGGCGTGATCTTGTACTGGCCAATTTGAACTGAGCTCGGCCCCATTGGTCTGGCTTGTGGAGCTAGCGGGCCAGCTCCGTACAGTCCTGCTTCCGGTCCGGCGGCGCCAAGCGCTGCACTACTCGATGCTGGAAACATGACACCACCAACAGGTGGCTGTGGCATCTTCGCTCCCTTCATAAGCAAGAGTCGCTGCTGGTCGGCAGGTAGCGACTCCAAACTGAGAGGCTCGCCACCGTTTCCGCCAAGACCACCGCTGATGTTTGGCTCCACAAACTCGCCGCCGAGTTGTGGCACTGGTCTTGTCTTCTTGGGTCTTCTTCGTGGCTGTTGCTTGTTGCTATTGCCCGACATTTTGGGTGGAATTGGAGTCTCGTCAGCCAATTGTTGTTCGATGGATGACAAGATGGCAGCGTGAGCCGCAGAATCGCTTGCTGATTGCTGTTTAGTTGGCTTGTTTTTGTTGTTGAAGCTGTTAATTTTGGCCACCTTACCACTGAGCGGTCCAGTCGGACGGCGACCTGTTGATTGTTTTCCGTTTGCCGCGGCAATCTTGTCCGCGTCAATCTCGGCCAAGTCGCTCACCTCGGCCACCTGTTGCTTGTGCGACTCTTGGCTAATCTCGCCCGCACCTGCGATAGTTCCGTTGACTCTATGCGGCGACTTGCCTGCCTTCATGACAATTGTTGGCTCCACTTCCGGCGTCAGATTGGGCAAACTGGAATCGGTGCCGCCGCTTAGCTCGCCATTGTTCTCGGCTTGCTCTTGGCTCCCGCTCAGGATCCCGTTATCAGAGGAGTCGCCCGACGAGGATGAGCTCGAGTGGAGATCGCTAAGATCGTCTGCCGACGACGAGTAGCCAGACTCTTGGCCGGCCGCCTGTTGACCTTCGCCGTAGCCACTTCCGCTGTCGCCATGCGGCGACATGTACCTCAATGGGTAGGGCCTGTGGAAATTGGAAACATCCCGATCGTAGTGGGCACTCTTCGGAAATTGAATCACTTGTTGCTGTTGCTGCGGCTGCGGCTGCTGCTGATGCTGCTGGTTGCCGTACGGCATTTGATTGTGCATGTGAGCCGACGGTGGCGGTGGGTAGTTTGCGGTTGGATATAGAACCTTGTTTTGTTGAACTGCGTTGAATGGAATGGCCAAAATGCTAGTCAACGAAGGCAAACGCTTGGCCGCACTGCTCGCCGCCGAGCTAATCGTCTCCCAACTCAACAAACTCTTGCCACTTCCGCTTTGCATTGGCCTATAGGACACGGAATTTGGCGCGTATCCCACTTGTTGTTGCTGAGGCTGATAGGCTCCGAGGGGCCGCTGCATTCCGTAAGCTTGCGGTCGTGGCATTCCAATGCCTGGATTCTCCTGATGACTGTAGTGTCCACTCTCCATCGATTGCTCGTGTGCCGCCTGATACTCGCTGGCACTAATTGGACCAGAAATTGAACCGTACGAATCCCCACCGTGCTGCTTCATCGATTGCTTGGCACGCGTCAACTTGGCGCCTCTGGCCGCCTGTTGCCTTAACTTTTGATAGTTGCCCTTTTGTGCCCCTGCGCGATTGCCACGCGGCAGAGTGGGCACTTCCTGCTCATATTGCTGCTCTTCCTGCTCGCTACCCAGCGAGTCGGCCACAGCCGCGCCGGGCGAGTCGTAGCCAGCGGAAGCAGCCGAGTCAACCGATGGGTCGGACTCGTAGACTCCGTCGCCGACAGGTGGTCCCGAGACGGCCAAGTATTGGCCGCCGTTGCCGCCGCCGTTTCCATTTTGTGGGCGACGGTGTTGATGTTGTTGCTGCTGCTGTTGGTTTGCCGAGTGATAATTGTTGCCATTTTGGTATTGGGACTTTAAGTGCTGATTGCTCCTGGTGGAGTTCTGGTTTTGCTGACTCTGGTACTCGGCGCCCGTCAAAGATGAATCCATTTGAGCGTAACCCGAGCCCATGGATTGGTGTTGCTGCTCATTAGTCACGCCAGCTTGGCCTGTTGGCCGGTAGCTCTGCTCGCCGTTGCCGCCGCCACCAGACGTCGTTCCGTTATATTGGTGATAGGAGGTTGGCAATGATGGATGAGCTTGGTTAAGAGTGCCATTGCCACTGTGCACTTGCTGCTGCTGCTGCTGCTGCTGGAGCACAAGACTGGGCGCGTCATTAGCGTAGTTCGAAGTTGAGGTAAAGTAAACGGGCACTTGGTTTCCTCCATTGTCATACGCGGCAGAGTCCAGCGCGGCCGCAGCCATCGAGTTAGAATGGTGCTCGGCCGTGGTGTTTACATAGGCCAATTGTTGTTTGTTTCCATTGCCACTGCCACTGCCATAAGTCGACTGTTTCCTGGGCAACTGAGCATAGGAAGAAGATGATGAACTCGAGCCTGTTGAATTGTGATTGTAATTGAGTGGCGCGTGTTGGGCGTCTATCTGGTGGCCGGTGTAGTTTTGAAGGCCAGAGTATTGTTGTTGTTGTTGTTGTTGTTGCTGCTGCTGCTGCTGCTGGGCCAGGCTCACGACGTCGTGATCCTTGTATCCATTGACAGGAGAAGGGGAGGCAGAAGCAGAAGCGCCATAGGAATGACCGGGAACTATGGCCGCGCTAGAGCTTGAGTAGTTGGCGGTGCCGATGACCTGGGCGCCGGCCGTTGGAGCCGAGTAGTCTAGTGGTCTCCAGCGTTGGTCGAGGTGAGAGTTGGGGTTTGCTTGTTGCTGAGGTAGAGGTTGAGGTTGCGCTCCTGCTGCTCCCGTTGTTACTTTATAAGAGTTTGGCGGCGCAAGGTGCGCAGGTGAGTTGTGTTGTTGCTGTTGCTGCTGCTGCTGCTCATTGTAATACGACGACGACAACTGGCGGTGGTTTTGTGCAGGCTCACCTGAGTAGTGTTGTTGTTGTTGTTGCTGCTGCTGCTGTTGGACTACTTGCGCTCCGTAAGGCGTCGTGTAGGTGTCCATTGCGTTGTATTGCATCTGCGGCTGTTGATACATCTGAGTCGATTCTGCGCCAGCCTGGTGGTAGGAGGGCAGCGAGTAGTTACCTGCCGCTTGTTGGCGAGTGTCGTTGGTGTGACCGGCCATCGAGTAGCTGGCGCCTTGCGTATAGTTGGCGTGATGTTTGTCTAGTTGTTGGTAGTGGTTGTGGTTGTGGTTGTACTGTTGTTGTTGCTGTTGCTGTTGCTGGTGTGGATTCTGATTTGGATGTTGAGGAGCCTGGACAAGTCTGCCACCGTTGTTAGCGTAACCACCTTGCGAGCTTGTGTAATTACCACTGCCACTGCCGCTGTAGTTTTCATATTGTTGATGCTGATGCTGTGCTGGCCAACCGTAGGCTAGCCCCTGATGGTGTTGCTGCTGTTGCATCTGTTGAAACTCGTACTCGTTATCCAGGTTCCCTGTCTTGTATTGGCCACCAGCACCACTTGTTGAGTATTGAGGCGCAATGTACTGGGGCACAGATTGGTACACCTGCGCCGGTTGGTGGTGGTAGTTGTCGTGGTGCTGCTGTTGCGCTACGGGCGCAGGATAAACGGGAGCGGCCGCAATTTGGTGGTGCTCTTGAACCGCCGGGTAGGCGACCGTCAACTTGTTGTTTCCGTGCTGCAATCTCGAGCTGGATCCATAAGCACCCATTGGCAGCCCATCGCTTGGGCCAGACACTTGGGCGCTGGTCGAGGAATTGTAGTTGCCATTACCATTGGAAGTCGTGCCCATTGGCTCGTAGGCCAAGCCGGCCGCTTGAACGTGGTACCCTTCAGCTTGGGCTTGTGCCGTGCTTGTGTAGTTACTATTTGGCCCGTGGTTTGTGGGCAGTTGGAGCTGCGATTGGGACTGAGCAATCGAGTGCTCGTGCTGATGCATCTCGGCCACCAATTGGCTCAGGTTGCCCTGGAGCTGGTCGCGATCTACAAACACGTAACCTTCGGGTAACTGGCCGCTCACTTGTTCCGATTGCTGCTGCTGCTGAGGTTTGTATGGTTCCTGAGTGGTTCCATAGTCGGCCGCTACCGCCGCCGCCGCTGAGGACGACGAGTAGTCGCTTGGGCCCGGGTGAGAAGTGGTTGGCTTTGCATAGGCACTTGTTGATGGCGGGTGCTCCTCCTGGTTGCTCACGGCAACCTCGTGCTGAACAACCTGCTCTTGCTGACTAGTGGTGTTATATGCGGACGCTGACGACTTTTCACCTGACTGATAATTGGTATTACTATTATCGTGCTGACCAGATTTGGACTTCGCAGAATTTCCGGTTCCGCCGACAACCAACTTTTGGTCCAAGTCGATGACGTAGATTCGCATTAGTTTCATCTCGCCGCCGCCGCCGCCGCTGGAGTTTCCATTGGCGCCACTTGTGCTGTTGATTGTGGCAATATTTGACAATCTGATGAAAGGTTGTTGCTGAGTAATTTGCTCGCCAAGGGGCGATTGCGACTCAATCAACTGCTGCACTTGCTGCTCATTCGATTGCTGTTGTTGTTGTTGCTGCTGCTGCTGCTGCTCATTGTTCGAGGTGGAAGAGGTTGTTGTTTCCTGGATTACCTGTTGGTCGGTAACGGCCGGAAGTTGCTCGTTCAACTCAGCGTCGCTCATTTGTCCCTGCTCAATCTTTTGCTGCTCAACTTGCTGCTGCTCTTGCTCGACCTGTTGATTTTGGTGCGCTTGTTGCTTTCGCTCAATTTGATCCGGCTGAACCAAAATCTCGCGATAATCTGGATAGTCGCCGCTCTTCAGTTTACCTGAATTCTGCTGCTGCTTCTTGCTATTGCTGCCATTGTAATTATCACTATTGCTATTGTGCGACGGCTGGCCAGTGGTAATTGCGGGTGCCACTGTTTGGTAGTAGTAATGGTGATGGTTGTGGTGCTCTTGGCCTCGGTGAGTCTTTGTTGGTGCTCTGGTGGTTGTTGAGATAATCTCCTGATTAACCACCTGTTCGTCGATCTGTTGTTGTTGCTGCTGTTGACTCTGGTGTTGCGCTCGCTTCCGACCAAAAACGCCCATGTGCCCGCCAAAGGCTCTCTTGATGCTCCGCGATCCCTTAGTTGCACGTGAGCCAACTTGAGCTTTTGCGTTTTGCTCCTCAATGCTCAACTCTGTGCCAACTATCGACTTCCGACCAAATCTCTCGTTAACCAAACCATTCTCAGACGTCGACTGACTGCCAAGGACATTGATTCTCGTCGACTCCGTGGGTTCGGATTGAATGCCACCAACGGAGGCAATCAGCTGTTGGTCGGCGTCAACTTGTTGGATTTGCTGTTGTTGCTGCGGTTGATTGGAGTCCTCAATGACAACCTGTTGTTGCTGCTGCTGTCGCTGGCCCGAGTTCAGGTCCTCTTGGCTCCCGACGGCCGGCACCTCCTCTTGCTGCTGTTGCACAACCTGTTGTTGTTGTTGTTGCTGCTGCTGCTGTTCGTTTGATGCATTTGAATCGGCCGATTGCTGAATTTGACTCGATTCATTACCACCTTTTGTTTGTTGACTATTTGACTGGTTACCGTCGCCAACTTCCGCTTGGTTTGTCTCGGATGCTTGCAGCACTTCGACTGGCTTAACAACTTCCACTGACTGCTGCTGCTCTACCTCTTTAGCTATCTTTGCACTCGACTCGCTTGCCGACGATGAAGCTACCTGTTTAGTGGCCTCGTCTTGGTTCCACTTGGCCTCGTTACTTGTGGACGCAAATGACTCGATTGCAGCCAGTGGCTTTATTGGCTCATCGCTGGACGAGGTGGCAATGGCCACCTGCGAGTCTGAATTTGAGTTCGAGTTTGAGGCGGAAATGAGAGATGAAACCACCGAGGGATGATCGAGAGTTTCACCTGTTGTCATAATGATTGTTGCACTGGAAATCACCAGCAGCAAGAGGAACGTAGATATGGATAAAATCATTTGTATTTCTGGTTTCTGGAGTCTTCTGTGCCTCTGCTGCTGCTTCTGTTGCTTGGGCCTCATGTTGGTCATGGTGGCGACACTGATTGGTGTCGCAGCTAGCGTCAGGTAATTGTGGTTTTGGTGGTGGTTGTTTTCTTGTGTGAATTTGCGGTTAGTGTTATTCAATCTGGCCGAGGATTTGAGGGACACTAATCTCTTCGACATCGATTGCGTAGGCCCGCCATAAAATTGAGCTGAGCTATGCATAACATTCAATTTGGCCATTCGCCTTCCTCTCTCTAGTGGCCTTTTGTGGCAATATGAAGTGTTAAATCCTTGATTCTGATCTTTTCTCAAACAAAGTTCACGCATCACAATCGTATTCTTGCTACTACTGCTATCTCTCATTTTCTCTTTGTCATTTGACACTCACTCTTGCATTGAGATTCCAAATACTCTCAAGTTAAAAAATAAAATTCCTCAACAGGTAAAGCAAGTCGATTGATAAATTAACCGGCAAGCTGATGATGTTTCTGCGTTCGCTTGGTGCTCCGGTTGGCTTCTAGTCGCTTCCTTCCTGCAGTCGGCGCAGTTCAAGCCTCGCATTGAATGTTATTGTCTCTATGAAGTCTTCTGGCTAACTTGGCAGCGGCACCTAAACTCTCGCTTATGGCAAGCTGGTCGCCGCTGCTGGCAAGCTACTTGGTTAGCTAGCTGGCTTGCTGTGGCGAGTCCACTGGTCAGCTGGTGTCGGTTGTGGGGGCGGCAACCAAGCAACCTTCTTCCGCAATAAGGATTCGCAGCGCATAAGGATGGTCCGCTTCGAGGGGAGAAGCGGCCGTTCCGTTATCGAAGCGAGAGGATCAAATGACCTGGAACCGAAGTTAGCAAAATGGAATCGAACACGAAGTGGACGCAAGCAAGAATTTCGGTCTCTTTATCCATTCTGTTGCTTAAGGAATGCAACAAGTGGCTGAGGAATATTAATTAGAGTGCAGCGGCGATTCAATAGTGGCACTGCCGCTGGTGCGCCAGGTAACAGGCAACAGCTGCGCCAGTAGCACTAGCAACAAGTGGTTTGTGTGGGATGCTCTCGCTTCCACTCTCTTGTGTAGGGTAACGGTAAACTAGCTTGCCGCCTGCTAGCTTGCCAATTTGTTGCTGCTCACTCTCACTAGGTAAGCGAAGTTAGCCAGTCGGCCAGCCTACTTGACCACTTGTTGCTGCACGCTTGTATCTGTGTTTGTGCAACTGTACTGAAAGATTTGCTGCTCGCCTGAACTCTCGGTGGCGGCAGTTGGCCAACAAGCAGACGGCTATCTGGCTACCGGCCAATGGGATGATATCGATAAATGGGCGATGTCTCGGCTCCTTGAAGTCTTGCCTTCTCTCTTTGCCTCCACCTCGTTTTGGTTTTAAGAGTTAAGATTTAAACAAGAGATCGATAGCCTCTATCCGATTGGCGCTCGCAATCAAATCAACATTGACCCGAAGTTGTTGATCCAATCTGAGGCTCACTTGACACACAGCGAAGGAGGATTTTTATATTTTAAATTTATTCGCGCCTGAATCGGGATACAGTCGTATGCTGGGAAGTGTATCAATTCACAAGGAAACACATGACTATGTTCATCTTGGATCTGGGCAAGTCATACATCAATCGATTCAGCTCACCGAGCTGAGTTATATGTGAAACCGTTTCTTGCTTCTTTTTTCCCAGTTACGAAATAAATAAGATCAAAATTCCAATCGCGCACCTCACTCTATGGCGTTTTTCTTGGGTTTTTTGAGTATTTTTCGGCACTGTGCTTTCTCTATGGAGCGTAGAAAGCTTAAAGCCTCAATAGTTCGTCAAATATCCAAAAGAAGCCTTAGAGACCTACAATCTTGTTGTCGTCTCGACGAGTAGATGCGATTTCATGTGCTTTTTACTGGATTCTGGAGTAACCCATGTCATGTGTCTCCTTGTCAGACTCACCCAGAGGTCGGCTAATTTTACTCAATTGCCGCTGTTTCTGCTTCTGTTGTTACATTTAGACTTCTGTCAGTTGGATGAATGAGACGAAAGTGAATCGATTCGCAGGTCCAATAATGAGGCTCTGGGAGAGACAAGAGCAAGAGAAAGGGAGAAACATTAGAAGTCCAAATATAAGCTGCCTCCTGGAGAGTGGAGGGAGTTAATTCAACTTTTATTGCATTTGTTGCTCAGTTGGCTGCTCATTTCACTATCAACGCCGCTGCTTTTGCAGTTGCTATTGCTTTTGCTTTTGCTTTTGTTGCTCCTCACCTGAAATACCTGCGGCCGGCCGGAGAGCAAGTGTTGGCAGTGGCCGCATCAGAGAGCGAGATTAATGAATCACCAACATCTCGTTCTGAACTGGTGGTGATGTAATTCTTCACTAGAAGCGCAGGTAAAAATAGTCTGTTGGCTTTCTGACGAGTTTCGAGTTCGCTCGGCCACCTGAAGACACAGGTCGCCCATAATAGTTTGCTCGATTTAGATTCGATAGTGAAGTGGTGGTAGTAGGAGGAGTAGAGGTAGTGGTAACTGCTGACCATTGGCCAAGTTATCACATCTATTTTATTAGTCTGCTCCTTTCTCTCTCACTCTCTCTCTGAGATGCACTCGGGCAATCGGCGGCCAAAAGCGAGAGGAGGAGTAATGGAAGCAACAACAACAACAACAACAGCAAGCATTTGATGGCTCGCATCGTCAAGCTCCCAAATCAGAAGAGAGAAAGAGGAATGAGGAAAGAAAGTGGCAATAGTGACGTAAGAGCGCAACCTGAGTTGAGCTGATTATGATGAATTAGTTGGCGGTTTCAATTAAGGCGCTCGTCAGTCGTCGCTGCTGCTGTTGCTGCCTTCAAACTTATAACTATTACTCTGAAGAGTAAGCGAGAGGAACCGGGGATGGTGTCGCATTAGTATTCTGACCGGGGACTTTTCTTTGGTTATCTGGCTGTCTAGCAAAATAGTTAGAGGAAGAGAGTATAATACGCCACGCTAACACTAACAACCGAGACAAGATTAGGCTACCGCTAACTTCTCCCCGCTCGTTACTCTCCTTCCATCGGCAACTTGTGGCTCTTACCTCGGGGCAACTTGTTTCTGGCTTCGCCAATGCGCGTCACACTCATTCGGCGCCAGCAACCACCCGACCATTGCTCACCTGGAAGTTGACTCGAGTTGGCCAGCCACCCGAGCGCCGGGTAAACTGCGCCGGCTAGTTGCTCGCTTGCCCGCTGGTGGGTGCAGTAAATCACGCGGATGCTGTTGTTGTTGTTGCTTGTTGTTTGTTCAGCTGTTTTAGTGGCTTACCTACTGACTTTAGCCCCTAGAGAGCCATAAAACTTGCGCCGCTTTCCTAATCTAACTAAATGACTAACCAGCGCTGGTTGCGTCACCGGAGCTCACAATTTGTGAACCCCGCTGCAGAGAAACTAGAGCAACAACGAGATTGCAAACAACAACAGGTTCATTGGTAGTCCTGATGATCGAAAGTATCATTATTATTATTACTACTGCGAGGCAAACTAACGGGGTTTATACCTCTGCATTTTAGTCGCTGGGCGTTTATTTGAGTTTGTTTCACTGGTACGGCCACAACAGCAACAACAATTTCAACGTCAGAGGCATCGACTCCGCTGCTGGTGGCCCTAAGACAACAGGTAACGTAATGAGAAGTAAGTTACATAATATTATGTTCAAGTTCATCAGTCAGCTCACCTTCATCATGTTGATGATGATCATCGTAAGCTTGAGCGTGAGTTCGAGCTTTGTGATGCTCACTAGCCTAATTAAGGTCTAGCGAGCTAGCGAGCCAGACTACGAGCGAGAGAAACTCGATACAACATTAACAATATGAGGAGTAGAGTAGAGTTACATGAACATGTAACTTGTAACATTTTTCCCCACTATCATTTACCTCTACACTCAATGAGCTCATGTGCCATCAATTCTTCCACTACTCATATTCCTCGTCCATTCACTTTCGCCTGTTTTTCGGTTGGTTGCTTGCTAGAAAGACTTCAGTTGGTTTGTGTGTCTATCTTATTTACTCGGATGCTCACTAGAATTGCTAATTGAATTTGTTTCTTGTCTTTCTTCTTTTTTTCAATCTTTCCATCCAAAATCGAGTCGAGCTCCTCGATTCAGCTGGAGTAAGGGCTAGGGAATTAATTGGTTAGGTAACTGGAATAGCAGCAGTGGTGGGCACATCTAGTTGAGGTGCAGTTCAACTTCTAACGAAGGGAATCAATGGAGGACCGTGATCGTCGATCTGCTGGCTGATGTGGCCATAGATGATCCAATACATCAGATTGAAGCAAACAAAGCATATGGGAAACACCACACGCGAGTACTTGTCTATGGCACTCGGCGTTAGACCGCAAATGCGCACCGTTGCTTCGGCCTGCTCGCCCGACTTCCCGCCGGCGCCACTTGTTTGGCCCTCGGCGCCTGGCTCAGCGGGCGGCGCGCCGACGCCAATTCCGCTTCCGGCCGTGAGAGACGAAGCGGCCGATTTAAGCGTGTTGAGCAGGTGGTTGTGATGATGTTGCTGCTGCTGAGTGTGCGTTTCCGGTACGATCTTGATGGTTGACCTTCGGTTGGTGGTTGCATAATTCGGCGGCTCAAGAGGTTCATTGTTGTTAGAGTCGCTTTGGTGAACGTTTGCCAGCCCGTCGCCCAGGGTCTTGGTCGAGGCATGACCTCCTCCCGGTCTGCCCAGCACCAGGAGCCTCTGCTTTCCGCGCGGCGCTCCGGCGCCCGTGATGTGGAGGCCCGGCGCCACGCCCACCGGGTTCGCCTGCTGGGCGGCGGCGGCTGCAGCGGCGGCCGAGGCAGCCGCCGCAACGCAAACCTTCTGATGATGCTGCTGCATTTGCTTCAAGTCTTGCTGGCGCTTCCGTTTCATTGCAATCCTCTTGCCGATGTAGCCAACGGAGGCGTATTCAAGCAACGAGGCAAAGACCATCACAAAACAGGTGCCCAGAAAGACATCAATGGATTTAATGTAGGAAATTTTGGGTAAAGCTGCATTTGTGCTCGACATTAGGGTGGTCATGGTGAGCACAGTGGTGACACCCAGCGCCACTCGGGCGGGCGTTGCGTTTCGGTGGAGCCAAAAGGAAACCCAGGAGATGATTACAATTAGACTGGCAGGAATGTAAATTTGAATCAAATAGTAGCCCATGGAGCGAACGAAGTGGACCTCGCAGTATAATCTAATATAATCTCCCGAAGATAAACTCTGGAGTTCGTGGCCCATTTTGAAGCCCAGCACCTTGAACTGTGGCAACTCAATCTTTCCATCCAACGACACGGATTCGTTTCCCTTCTCCCAACGATAATCGATGTCTCGCGTGTTGTAGCCATAGGATTCTATTTCAATCTTACACCTTTGCCTGTCCATTGGAAAGTATTGCAAATCCATGGGACAGGAGCAAGTGACCGTGAGCCGAATGGACCGATAAACTCTTCCATTGTGGCCAACGCGAATGAAGGTATTCTCTGTGGTTGCCTTATGGAAGGTTGCTGTTTTTTCGTTTGCAAAAAACGTATCCGGAAGCCAAATTTTCTCGGCAAACTCGGCTCCAACGCACAACTCGTTAATCTGACCAACTGGCTTAAATTCGAGCCTCGGATCGTACCACTTTTGTCTGAAGTAAAAGTCGGTGGTAAAATCCATCTGAACCTCGCTAACCGAACTGATGCCAATTATGTGAAAACTAACGTTCACTAACGCCGGCGGACCAGAGTAATTTGGTCGCACTCGTTTATCGTAGCCATGTTGGAAGAATTTGCGCAAAATCTTAGTTATTTCATGGCCGGCATTGTTGATATTTGGATTTGGAAAATCCGTTACAAGCGAACTCGAGACGGAGGGTCCATTTTGTTGAATTGGAAATTGTGTTGGCGAGTACATTGTTGGGTCGGCAGTGAGCAGTGGCGCTACCTGTTCACCTGCTTGCGAGCTCTCGTTGATTGGCACCTGCAACCTGAGCTGTCTTGCCAAATGAATGGAGGCCGACTGCTGCTGCTGCTGCTGCTGCTGCTGCGAATGTTGTTGTTGTTGCTGCGGCCGCCAGGCGTTAGCTATCGGATTGATATTTTGATTATTATTACTATTTACTTGCAGCTGAATCGTTTGACTGTTGTTATTATTGCTTGTTGAGGCAGCGATCGCCACTACAGTTAGGTAGGCAAAACTTGAAATGACGCCCAGGAGAAATGGGGGCAGCGAGATTAGAGCGAGCGACGCGCTTCCGGTGGCTTGGTCTCTAGCTCGCTTCGAGCTAATCCTCGCTTTTTTGAGCGACATCTTGCCGGTTGCTTTTATTTTGTGCTGCACTGTTCAAGTCAAATTTGTGTAAATATCTGTCTCTCTCTCTACCTGCTCAATTCTCGCTGACTTTCTTCAACGTGACATTGAAAGAAGACTAAGGCATCCTCGTTGTTGTTATTTTGCGCCAGCATTTTCTTGTAGCTCACTAGATGACTGGGACGTCAATTGCCTTTAGATTGTGCGTCTGCCCTACGTGCAATGTCAACGTCTTCCTTTCTTCCTTTCTTCCTTTCATTCCATTTGCTCTCACTACTAATGCTGCTACTCACTTGCTCACTCTTTACTGTCTTGCCAACTCTCTTCTTTTACTCTCCCAGACCCTCAACTAAAGTTCCAAGCTGTCTTCCGCTATCTTGCGTACAGTTTTACTCTTTCACTCGCTTTCTCATTCCCCCCTCGCTCACTCACAGGACAACAGTTGTTACATGACACTCGCCCCTTGGACTCAAGAAATGTTGTACCAGCCGCGAGCTATAAATATGGCCATCGCCGCAGTCGCTGCCGCATCAAAGTGCAATTGTTGTCCATATCTCGCCTCTTAACTTGCCGTTGGTGCTAGTAGCGGTACTAGTGGTAGTTGCAATCGCCGTTAGTGTTTGACTGGGACTTGGAATGGGAATAGGAATGGGAATTTCAGTCACAGCTAAAGCGCGTTGCTGTTGCAACGGCAAGCTAGCTTGCTGACTGGCTGGCCACTGACACTCGCTTGCCACTGCCGTTGGGTTCAATCTATCATTACTTGATAGTTTCTTTACTTCGTTGGTCTGCTCCCTCTTTCTTTCTCTCCAACTCGGTGGTTGCGGGGACGGCGGCGCCCGTGGTTCTGGTACCGGATGCTGGTGGCATGATTTTTGTTTGAGTTGAGTGCGCGCAAACTCACTGGCGCTTTCAACTCGACTTTGCTCGACTTGAACTCTCAACTCGCTTTCTCATCGACTTCTTGTGGCGACGGCGGTTCCGATGGTCTCCGCGACCGCGCACTCAAAGTAGCATCATAAAGTCTGCCTGGCTGGTCAACAACAACAACCACGACGACGACAACAACAGCAGCGGCACAAGCAACGGCCGCCACTAGCCGGCTGGCCAGAGTCTCAGTCTCGCGGGCTTCTCTTCTCTGCTGGCAAGCTAGCTTGCCAAAAGAGAATGGGGAACGGCTAGCGCGCACCACAACTTCCTGACAGAATGCCGCTTGCTGTTTCTAGCGCGCCATGGGCCCAAAGGGGTAAATAGATGGTCGCAAGTGGAGTGTGTGTTTGTGTGTTGGCCACGATGGTGATGGGGAAATGGGAGCGCCGGCTGGCGCGATTACCACGCCAACTTAAACGCAAGCACCAACGACGATGTGGATACAATGTCAGTTAAAGCGAGCTCATTGGCGGCGGCGGCGGCGGCCTTAGCAGCGCTTCTGGCTACGATCCCAAGGTTCGTTCATTGCGTAGGCAGTAGCGACAGTCGTTAGTCGCCTGCTTAGGATTGTTATTGAATCAAATCTGCTCTCCTGAGTATGGCGAGCCGACTGACTGTTTTGCCGGCCCACCGACTGACTGGGATTTGTGTAGAGATAACGGTGTCCTTTTGAGTTTGCAGCAATTCTCAGTCTGCCGGCCGACTCGCTTGCTGGTAGTCCTATTGGTTCGCACTACAAGTTAGTCGGTGTTCGCCGGAATTAGTTTGGCTCGCTGGCTTGATAGCGAGCGGCAGCAGGAAGAGAAAGGGGAAGGGAGAGTGAAAGCGGAAGTGACTTGGCGCTCGCTTGGGAGAGCACACAGCGAGTCGCTATGTGCTTCCCTCATTGCGTTGCCGCTGTGTGTTCGATTTCCACTTGCAGCTCACATAGAATGAGCGAGCGAGCTAGCGGACGTGTGAGATCGGCTTGTCGTACAGGCGAATCGTACACGCTGAAGAAATTATCGTCATTGTCAGCGCCGTCGGCCGGTCAGCGGGCACCGATAACGATCGCGCCAACCAGACAATGCATTAGGGACGGTGCATGAGTTGCCAAAGCTTCAGGGAAATGGAGGGAGAGAGAATTGAGAATTGAGAATTGAGAATTGAGAATTGAGAATTGAGAATTGAGAATGGGAATGGGAATAGGAACAAGGCGAGCTGGGCACAGCTCCACCCACTCGGCTGTAAGCCGAGACCTCCCCCTGTCGTTGGGTCGGTCTGTGCGTCCGTTTGTCCGTCTGTTCGTCTGTCTCACCGTGGCTCCGTATATCGTTTGTGTGGGTTTCTTCTTGGAAGAGAACACACTGAAGCCCGCTAACTGTGCGCCCGGCGAGCTTCGCTTGAATCCATCCAAACGTAGCTTGCCATTCGCCTGCTGACTGTGGATTCTAATGTGGGGTCTCCCCGAATGCCAGCTTTTGATGGCAGCAACAATCTTTCCATTGAAACAGCGAGCCGCCCACAAAGCTAATTCTGGTTTAGCTCGATGCTTGCTAACCTTCAACTGGCTAGCAAGCGGGCGGGCGACTTACGCTCGCAGGCTGTCTGTACCAAACTGGCAGGCTGGCTAACAAATCGCAAGCAAAAAAGCAGGAATCGGGAACAATAAATCTGCCAAAGAGCCAACCGCAAAGAGTTCGAGTAGCTCGTCCGCTAGCTAGCTTATTGGCCATGGCTCAATGGCTGCGCGCAGTGAGAGTACAAGGAGCAGAGGAGGAGGAGGAGAAGGAGGAGTAAGAAGTTGGAGGAGGAGTTGAATTAGGAGGCGGAAGTGGAGGAGAAGATTCATCCACTTGGGGTGTATGAGAGAACGCACACAAGACATTGAGCTCGCGCAACAAACTTAGGCCGGTGCTCAGTGGCCAAAGCTCAATGACGCGTTGGCTCGCTGGTTGGCGAGGAGCCTCGGGGTGTTGTATTGGTTGGTTTGGCTAGTTTTAGGCGCACTCACAAACTCACACACACACCTCATATAGTGGCACCGGCGGTGATATCGAGCGAATATTCGAGTCCTTCCGTCGCACAAATCCGAAGCAGAGTAAGAGAAAGAAAGTCTTGAGGATCTCGAGGGCTTGGCAAGCTCTCGAAAGCATGTATACTAGTCGTGGGAGTAGGTGCGCTGGTGGAGGCGGCGGCGGCGGCGGCGGTAGCAGCCACGGAGATGCCAACCACGGCGACGGCCACGCTGGTTGCAGACGTCATACTCTTAGAGGACGGAACAGAAACTCTCGAGCTGAAAGGGGCTCAGCCAAAGGCGACTCAACGAACCATTGAGCGAGCGCCTAGCGACTTCCGCCAACGACCCTAGGCGCTCGCAAAGGAGAATATTATTCGTCGTGTTTGAGCGAACGAGCGAGCAGCACCAGTCAGTCGGTCACTCAGCTGGGCTCAAGGAATCTCTCGTTCGTTGTAGTTGGTGAGAGCGGCATAGTCATTCGCGGGGCACATAGCTAGCCAGTCGAAGCTGGCGACAAAGTGTCTCGAGGTTCCGGTGGCAGCTGCTGCTACTGTGTTGTAGATTTTAGGTTAGCTCCAACCAACCAACTTTACCATTCATCTCCCGTCGACTGGTCGTTTGCTGATGATGGGGTTAGCTGGCCGCGGCGTGTAGCTTACCATCGGCTAAATCATTCCCATTGCAGGCCCGTAGTTGTACAAGTGTGTGAGTGTGCGTGTGTGACTTTGTGTAAGTGAGAAGAGGGCAAATTTGCTGCATTTAACTTGAGTGACCTAGCGACTTGCCACTCTCTTGATCATCGGAGTCTTCGTCATGATTGTAGGAAAGTTGGTAGTTCAAATCTCGTGTCGCTACGAGATTTACGCACTAACTTTCCTACAATCATGACGAGGACTGTCACTGCGGCGAGTGCAAAGAGTGCAACCACGACTCCAATGATCAGGAACGCTAAACGACAACCGGCAACATGGGCGACAGCCACCTAATGTATTGCTGATCGCCTGCACGCACGCAAGCAGGAACCTGAAACTTGGTGAAGGACTCATTGGCGCAAATGATCCGCAACAACCGGAAGAACAGCAGCAGCGGGGCAACTAAAACCGCCGAAACAAACGCCCCCTCTGAATCCGGAAAGAGAACACGCCGCTAGAGACAGTCGAGCCGAAGAGGGAACCAGCACACAAAGGACACCGAGTTGGTTACTGGTTATCGAGTCGACTTTTCGATAACTGCAGTGGCAGCAGCAGCAGCAGTAGCAGTAGCATTTAAGCGGCCGGAATGAGCGATGAGCTTTCCAGTTTGATCGCTCGACTGCTTGGTCTTGCTCGTCGTCGTCTAACCAAATGGTTTGCTTCCGTCGCCGCTGATCGGCGCCACTAGGGCCACAGATTGTAACTTGTGCCGCCGCCACTACCACTACCAATACTTATCGCAACGACAACGAAGAATGTCAAAGTTGCTACTACCGAGCAAGACTGCCTTCTGCAGCAACATAAGCCTTTTGCTCCCTTCTCCCATCCCCGCTCCCTTTGCGTTTTATGTCTCACTCAAGTCGCTAAAAGTTTGCCGCCAATCGAAGTGCGACAGCAAAAATGGAGGCCACTTTGTGCAAACTCAACTCAACGGAGAGTAGCAACGATGGCAAGACCCGTGGGTTGAGCTGACAGGATCGCAGCGCCAGCATCAGCTCGCCGATGAGGCGGCCAGTTTCTGTGAGGCGGCGAGTTACCACACCTACAGACCCCTTACAATATTAGATCCATAAACTCACACTATGTAGTCTATGGATTTAAGCAATTTCACGAGGCACAGTTCTTTTCTGGAAGGTCTTGAGCCTGGTCGCTCGGTCTGGGAAAGGAAAAAGTGGAAAATTTCTACCGCTTAGGCCAAGACACGACCAACTTCGTGAAGACCGAGACTAAACCAAACGACCAACGACCACATCCCTCGGTGGTGGTGTTCTCTATGTCCTTTTCTCATATTATCTCCGGTAGCAATCAGAGCGTTCAAAATGTGTGCAGAGATAGAGAGAGGATTCGACATAAGTCTGTCTACTATCTTGACGGTTGCCCAAAATAGACGCGGATCACTACTGGCGCAGTGCCAGTATCAGCTCCCCTCTTCTATTTGATCGAAGCAGGCCACTAACTATGTGAGCCAACAGGTTTCTTTGCTCCGTTTTCTAGTCAACTCAACGGCTCACTAGACTCCCTTATTTTAGGTTGATGACGGTGATCATTCCTCCAGTAAATTTCAAATCTATCTTCGGGCGCGTCGGCTAAAATTCTTCTCCCTGCATCACTGTTGCCATATCTGGCTACCTCTTTGTCCTTGAGCTATATTTGGATTTTACACCAATCCCTGCTGCATCTTTTGCTCTCATCTCAACGATCAATCTGGATATCGCATTCAAAGTTTGGAAAACCTAAAGAAAGATAGACAGGAATCTAGACTGACCAACGTGACGTGTACTTAATGATCAATCAATGAAGGTAGCTATCTCCGCTTTGCTGGCCTTGTGCCTCTTTGGATTTGCCCGTTGCGAGTACAATCGCGACCTTTTCAAGCAAATGTTAATCAACGACTCGGGCAACGACGACGCCATCGAACTGACTGCGGTAAGTGTTAATGTCCCTTGAGAAGACCGATGTCAACTTGGCTATCTTGTCGAGATCCATTTTCTAACCTGAACTCTCACATCACAAACACCGATGCAAACCACTGCAGCAAGGGCTGATTGAGAGATCCGGTTTCCAATACGAGAACCACTATGTGGCCGCCGATGATGGTTACATCACCAACATCGTCCACCTAATCAATCCACTGGCCGATCGTAAGAAGCTACACAAGGTACCTGTTTTGATGTTCCATGGATTCAATGTTGATATGGCCTCCTATTTGGCTGTCTCGAGCAAGCAGCATCACCCAGAACCATGGCCACGTGCCGAGGGCCAAAAGACCACTAGCTCGCAGAGATCGGTTGCCTTTGCTCTGGCCAACGAGGGTTACGATGTTTGGTTGATTGGAACTCGAGGAAGTAACGCTGAGAACAAGAGATACGCCGCCGATCCAAAGGTTCAGGCTAAGATCAACTCGGGCGACTACTCGCCATTGAGCTCATTGGAAAGCCGTGAGTTGGAGGATTTACCAAGGTTAAAACATTCCTGGCTACACGGACTCGACGAAATCATTTCCCTGGACTTGGACTCTCAAATTAACAAGGTCAAAGAATTGACTGGCTCAGAGGAGGTCACCATCTACACCTACTCCCTCTCAACTCCAACTCTCATGGCTTTCCTAGCTCGCGCTCGAGATCAAGCCCGTGAAGTGAGAAACTTCATCCAAGTGGGACCAGCCATTCCGTTTATTTACTTCACCTTCCTCGATCCCTTCTACTATGACAGATTGTGTCCATCGACACTCGACCTCGCTCCAAGCTTCTTTCCGGCGGAAACAGTGAGAAAGTCGATCATTGAGCCCTCGAACAACCAGAAGAACAAGTACGCCACTGTCCCCCAATACCTAAGGGCTCTCTTTGGCCCAAGCAGGGACTACCAGACCAACTTGGAGACAAACGTTTTGTCTCACGTGTTTAAGCAAATCTCATCCAAGAGTTTTGACCGATACTGTGAACAACCCGAACAGCCGCGCAACATCTTCGCCGGCTCGAATGTGAGAGTTCCTGCCTACGAGGTCTCAGACCTAAGGGTACAAAACTGGGTGCTCGTCTCCGGAACTAACGATATAGTGGCCGACCCAAACACAGTTGAGAAGCTCAAGTCCATGGTGCACACTCCAAAGCCACCTAAGCACATTGACATCCCAGAGTACAACCACTTGGACTTGTTGGCTGGAACTGAGGTGGACGAGTACGTCTCACGTCCCGTTATTAAAATCTTGAACCAAAACTCTGATTAGATTTGAGCTCTCGAGTTCATTTTCGCGTTCAGATATAAGATCAGTTGTTTGAAAGAATTAAACGAGTTGCATATTTCACCTGTTGAATCCTCTATTCTCTTTCAAATTCCTGGATCCATTTATTCCTTTCTCCCGCTCCTCATTACTTATCATTTATTTCAACTGTTGCATAGACTTCTCGGCACTGGCCTCCACTCAAGTATATTATGGTCATTGATGGGGCATCTAATACTCGTTTTATGAAGTTCAGATTGTCACTGCTGAACCAGAACCCAATTCCACGCTTCAAAATGTTGTGGTGTTGATATGGACGCCCAACTCTTTCTCCGAAAGGGAACCCGATCTCCTCCTTGGGTAACTACCTTGCTATTACCTGACTGGATTGAGTTAACAATCAGCTATTTCAAAATCTCGCACTCGTATAGAAAATGACTAGCTAGCGCAATAAAATGCTTTTATTCTTCAACATACTCGCCCTTAAGCTTGATAACTTGCGCGTAAACTCACTCAATGAGCTTGTAAATCTCTCACTGGTACTCATGCACTCCCCTTCAATGTCTTTGATTGAGGAGAGGTCATCATTCTGGAGATTTGCAAGAGAGCTTGGCAACTTCCGCTTTAGCGTAAGGTCGTCGCCATTCATAAAGTGATGCGTGCAACTCGGTTGAAATGACATGGTTGCGCCGTGATCCTTCGATTGTTCCTCGAGGTAGTATAACTTTTCCAAATCTGTCAGCACAAAATCTCTTGCCAACCCGCTTGACTTTAGTTGGTCATAGTTGAGGACATGGGACTTCTAATGTGATAAATTGTACAAGTCAAACTGGAAACTCAATCCAAATACTGAACGCTATGGTCAACCGGAATACAAAACTCGCTTAGAAAAGTGCATTCGTAAAGACAATCCTCTGGACTTGGTCGGTCCAAAATGACGCTAAGTTCTTCCTATTGACTAAAGTGGACGCGAGAGTTTCAGCAGTAGCTTGCACAGCAACTGGTGGTTGCTGCAACATTTGGTATTGGTGCTCCTCACCTGCATAGTAAAATCTGTCAAATGTAGATTGAACAACTGAAATGCACCGAATACCACTGACTTGAGCGGCATACTTCAAGTTGAAAGAGGCACGATCAGGGGCCACAGGTGTTAATGAGGATGGTATATTTTTACCCCACTAAGCCAAGACTACGACCACGACCATTGGTCTCGGTCTAGTCGGCCCAAAGGGAGTGAAAAAATTTTGAAAAAAGACCACAGCAGGTTCGAAACGAGACCAAAAACTGTACATGTATATGAACACAGTGACAAACATTTCTGTACCAGCGCCAAGCGGCCCTGCTGCTCGGTCCAATTTGCGCTTGGGCCGACTGGAAGCGCCGCCTAGCGCCTCTAAATCATAACCAAACAAGGGTACCCACGGCGACTGCGTGAAAGTGAAGCGACAAGTTTCCATTGTTGTTACTTGTTCGCTTGCTTGCTCGGTGGTTGTTGTTGGTGGCTGGTGCTACAACTACAATCGTCGTGGCTGCAAGTGTGAACTTGAAGTAGCAGCGGCGGCGGCGGCGTTTGCGCCAAACATAAGACAAACCGATGAGTCTAACACAAACTCACACTTCCAACTTGGCTCATCTCATCTCATCTCATCTCATTCTAACAACTGGTCCTCGAAGGGGAAGTGTGTGAAACGGTCTAGTCGGTGACTGCACAGCGCGACAAGTTGGCGAGTATCATATCACCAGTTAGCAAAGCGAGAGAGAGAGTGAGAGAGAGTAGGGAAAAAAGTTGGATTGTCACCAGAAGGCTGCAAATGAAGCGGCGCCAGCGACGCCACCCACGGAACACCGAGTAGACAGATAGTCAGTCAGTTAATCTGGTCGCCGTTGTGGCCGCTGAGTTTAGTTTAGTTTAGTTGATTTGCAAAGCTCGTTGCAAAGACGGCAGCAACAGCACACAAGTGGTTGATGCGCGCGTGAGGTCAGTAGAGGTAGAGGTGAGAGTTGGGCGCTCGCTGCTTGCTTAAGCAATAACAGTGGCAGTGGCAGTGACATTTGCAGCACCAGCACCAGCGGTGGCCCGGCGATCCAGTCAGTCAGTCAGTCTGGTTCATTGTGCTAGCGCTAGCCTAGCGAGACTTTGTTGCGCTCGGGGTTCAGCTGCCAAGCTAGTTAGCTCGCCAAGTGGATAGGAAAGATAACGGCAACTGGCGAGGAGGGACCGACAAACAAGACAACATGCAACAAATAACAACATCCAGCCACGAAGACTACGGCCTCGTTGACGATGTCGCCTCGATGTTGCCGCAACTAGCGCCTCTTTCAACTCAATTAACAACAACAACAACCACCGGCGCAACAGCGACAACCAATCAGCCAGTAGCAGTAGCAGCAGCCGAAACAGTAGCAACAGCAACCACCAATTCGAGCAGCAACACAAACGTAAACAATAATTCAGCTCAATACCAACAACAACAACAACAACAACAACCATTAACAATAAACAACGACAACCACTGCGCCGGTTGCCAGAAGCCAATTAGAGACCGATTTATATTCTCGGTGATCGACTTAAACTGGCACCAGGATTGTGTTAGGTGCAACGAGTGTCGGGCGAAATTAATCGATCAATGTTTCGAGATTCAGGGCAAACTCTACTGCAAGGCCGACTATTGGCGCCGCTTTGGGCCAAAGTGTTTCGCTTGCCAGGAGACAATTGATATGGGCGAGCTAGTGCAACGAGTCGAGGGAATCAGGCAGCGAGTGTATCATTTGAAATGCTTTACCTGTAACAAGTGTCACAAAATCCTCACCACAGGCGAGCAATTGCACCTGCTGGGCGACAGAAGGATTCTATGCAATCAGGACTTTAATCAGCTAGCGGCGTTGCGTCACCAGCAACAGCAGCAGCAGCAGCAGCATTCAATGGGAATTGTAATGCAGGATAATAGCGACTATCTATATCAGCACCCACTTTTAAGCGGCAACTTGATCAATGGCCAAGATGGAAGCAATAACAACAACAACAGCAATTCAAACGATAACTACAACCAAAACAACAACATCTCGACGATCTCAACTCAGCAGTCCTCAATCTCAACCTCAACGATCATTAGCGGCAGCAATTGCAACAGCAACAGCAGCAACAACAACATAAATCAAAACCACCACCATCGTCATCACCAGAATGCAATAGACGAGTTGACGAGCATAAGCAACCAAAATAACCACTCTGTAATAGAGGAAGCTTCATACGACACGACAGCTAATCAAGCGACAATGACGACGACGACGGCGGCGACAGCTTCAACCACAAGAGCACCAGTAGTGGCGGCGGCGACAAAAACGACGACCACCACGATGACGCAACTCGAACCAATGACAGCCGCACAACAGATACCAAGCGGCAGGTGTGCCGACGAGCAATTTCTTTGCACCGGAACCGGAAGCAGCAGAGAAGCAGCGGCGGCAGGTGGAGGGGGAGAAGAGCAGTCGCCCATTTGGTCGAGTCTCTCGATGCTTGCGCTCTCGGTTGGAACAACGAAAACGGGTCAAGCCACAAGTAGGCAAGTGAGCAATAATAATAATAATAATAATAATAATAGTAGTAGTAGTAGTAACCAAAATAGCAGTAACGGCAATCAAGCGAGTAACCGCCACCACAACCAAATCCACCAGAATCATTCACAGTCACAGTCACACAAGCAACAAGGCAATACAAATTATAGTAGCAATAATAACAGCAAAAGAGCATCGATCAAAGGCAGCCACCTGCAACAAACTAATTTGAATCCAGTGACAACATCAACAACCACCACCAACTCCACGAGCACGGGACGCATCGACGGCCGCCGGGGACCGAAGAGGCCGCGCACCATACTGACCACGAGCCAGAGGCGAGCCTTCAAGAATTCCTTTGACCAAAGTCAGAAGCCGTGCAGAAAAGTGCGCGAGCAGTTGGCACGGGAAACGGGCCTCAGTGTTCGGATAGTTCAAGTTTGGTTCCAGAATCAAAGGGCCAAATTGAAGAAGATTCAACGAAAGCAAATGCCACAGGTAAGCTCCTCGAGTTCCTCCACGGCATCCTCGTCGGCAAACTCCACTGTTGTTGAGGGAATCCAACAACAAGTGGCCGGTCAAGTTGGTACTGGACAACCACAGCACCACAACCACAACCAACAGCGTCACTACCCGCCAAATGGAGTCATAAGGTCACCGTCGATTCCACCTCCAAGTAGCTCAACGAATTCAACGACAACGACACATAATCAGCATCACGGCCACTCCTACCAGAACCAGCACCAGCACCAGCACCAAGTCCATCAGCATCTTCAAAGTCACCTCCACCACCCCCACCACCACCACCACCACCAATCAACTCACAACCTTTTAGATGACAGCATTAGTGGCAACAGCAGCAGCAGCAGCAACAGCCAGCAAATGCGGCCGCCTCCAAACTTCCACCTGCTAACTGGACCCTCGTCGCACCACCAACACCACCAACACCACAACGCTCACCTCTCGCGCCAACCAACGAGCCACGGAGCTCAACTACAACAGTCACCTGCTGGCTCCCTGGCGCCGCCTTCGATGAAACCCACAATCATGAAACGGCTTCGTCTAGGCGGCCGACTGGATAACAAGCGAGTCGCCGGCCACCATCAGCGAGCCACTCGGCGGACAAACGACGAGTCGGAGGGCGAGGCGAGCAGATCGACGAGCGAGCTAACCGAGTGCGAGTATTTGCAAGACGAAGAGGAGTATCTAGAGCCGGAGGAGGAGGGAGAAGTTGAGGAAGACGTGGAAGAGGAGGAGGAGGAGGAGGAAGAGGAGGAAGATGAAGAGGAGGAAAACGACGAAGACGACGATGAGATGGACGACGACGGAGACGACGACGACGAAGACGTGGAACAAGAGGAAGAGGAGCAAGCTTTCAACGACAACAAAGACAACCAGCAAAACCGAGAGCGAAACCAAATTCAAGGCGATGAGGAGGGGGAGGGGGATCTGAACGAAGGCGAAAATCTAGACTCTTGTGTTCCAGTTGGTCGCGTTGCTAGCAGCAAGAGAGTCGCCATGGTTTTGGACGAGGATGACGAGGTGGCGAGACAAGAAACAAGCAGGCGGCCGCCGACAGCAGCACCAAGACCAAGTCGCCAAGACCAAACTCAAGCTCAAGCTCAAGACCAAACCCAAACGCAGAATCAAAACCAAAAGCAACAGCAGCAGCAGCAAGTGTTAGCGGCGGCGCCGACAACACAACCAATTCGGAGACAGCAGCCGCAAAGAGCATCGGCTAGCAAAAACATTGCGGCTGTCTCGCCGCCGCCGCCACCGCCGCCGCTGCTGCCGCCGACGAGCAACAAGCTAAACGTTGCAAGCGAGGAGGGTCTCGTTGGTGTTAATATTTCTACAATCGGCGACGGATCTCTGCCGCGGTCTCGCCAATCTGATTGCAAGGATAAGTTAGGGGCGGCGGCGGCGACGACGACTACGGCGAGCTGCCAATCAGATTACTATGGCAGTAACAACATTGAAGATACCAACACCAACAGCGACAAGTTGCAAAGCCAAACCACGACGACCGCGACAATGAGAGACAATGGGAGAGAAATTGGTGGCCACGAGGAGGAGAACGATGAGAACGATTGGCGCGGCCGAGTAACAGCAACAACAACGACCACCAACAACTCAACTCACTTCAACGACTCGACGACGCGCCGCCAACTAGTCAGTGCAACGGCAGCGCCAACTGCATCGCCGGCCAACAATACGATTGCGAGTGCGAATGCGATATCGTCGCCAACCATAGCGACCACTGTAAACCAAATGGCCGTCGCGGCGTCGGCCGATGAATGATGCAGATTTGATGGCCACGCAAATCGATCCAAGTCACAACTCACACAAATTGATATATTATTATCATTACTATTATTATAGTTGCGAGCTATATGATATTGGTAATAATGCACTTGCAGCAGCAGCACCAGCACCAGCACCAGCACCAGCACCAGCACCAGCACCAGCAGCAGCAGCAGCAGTTGCAGCGGCAACCCGCGTAATGAGGAAACAATAAACTCTCACCCAACGACATAGACAATTACCATTATTATTGTTCTCCTCATCAACTCGCTCACTCGAACTCAAAATTTATTTACAAGCGCCAGTGACAATCAAAGTGCAATTCGATCCTCCCCCAAGCAGCGGGCACCTAGCGCTCGTCGCCTCAATTTTGAGTTTGAAATTGACTTTTTCTTCTTCCTCCTTTTGTTTCCTAGAAGGTAAATTTCACGTAAAAACCTGCATTGCAACCTGCAATGTAGTAGATGCCATGCAACATCAAGCTACCGAGCAGACAAAACAAGGCCTATAAGTGAGCAACTGAGTGAGAGCTCCCAGCAGCAATTGTCTTCCCCTTTTGTGCAGTTTGTACACGTTTTCAGCCCTCGTTATAGGAGATTCTCAGATCATTGTTGTTGTTGGTGGTGGTGGTGGTGGTGGTGGTGTTTGTATTTGTGCTCGAGTTTTGGCCTTCAGTTTGTGTGGCTCGAACGGAAGGGAACATAGCGCCACGCGCGCCTATAGCTTGCCGTCGCTACGTTCCTCTCCCTCCCTTTCTCACCAAACTCGACTCATCTGCCAAACCGGAAGTGGAAGCACAATCTACCAGACTCACCGACAAGTGGCCGGAAGTAGCTTGCCAACTGGCTGACCATTGGTGGCGCCGGTAAGTGTAAACTGCAACTTCCGGCTCGTTGACTCAACTTGGCTGCGCTCTCATCGCGAGAAACTTGAGTCAGAATTCGAGTAACAGCAAGCAAACTCGCCACCAGCTCGCTCTCTCGCCAAGCGGAGGACTGAGACCAACGGAGCGTAACCATCTAGTTGGTCTCTTCTCTCCCCTCTCTCTCTCTCTCTCTCTCTCTTTTGGTTTCTACTGTCAACAAGCTGGCTCCTTGCTTGCTCCAACAGCAAAGAAAAGTTAGCCGAAATCGTGGACAAGTTGGGCTTTCTGGTTCGGCATCGCTAAATTCGGATGATTTGTCATGGAAGTCAAGCGAGCGGGAAAACCAAACTAAACCGAACTTGAGTAAAACTGCGGACCAATTGATTCGCTTTGCGCGAAGAGTCTAGCTGAACTCTTATTCTAGATTCCGATTGCCAATTGCGCGCGTCACTTCCGCCGACCGACGACACGCCGCTCGGCGGTTTTTGTTCACGATCGCTATCACCATCTCCACGCTGCTGCTGCTGCTACTGCTGCTGCTCAGTGGCGGAGGGCAAAAAAGTATACCGCTTCACTTTTTCCACCAACTTGCTGACGACTGACAGACTGACTGACTAACTGACGAGCTACATCGTTGGTCGTCAGCCATCCAGCTAGTCCGCCACTCCACTCAACCCAACTCAACTCAACTATGCCGCCCGTCGCAATAAGCGCGTTGAAACCAGCGACTGCTTGAGCGCATAGCGCACATAGCGACAGCGCGTCCGCCGGAAGTCGCCAATAATCGCGCTCGGGCACAACAGACAGATAGGCAGCCGAGAAAATGGCACTTGTTTGATTTGATCCAACTCGGAGGCGACGGAGTCACTCGAAATGTCGGCGCACGGCACTGAGATCACTGCATTGCACTAGCTGACTGGCTGGCTGGCTGGCTGGCCCAACTCGACTCGCTAGTGATGCGCCTGTCAAATTGGCCGCTATGCTAGTGACGCCGCCGCCGACGACCACGTTAACTCCAACGCCTCGTCATCATGCGTCGCCGTTGTGCATTGTGTTGGCGCCTCACTGCAGCACTGCAGTTTGCGTCGCTATGCACCGGAACTCGCGCCAGATGCTGCAGCGTGAGCAGCGACAGCAACAGCAACGAGTAAGTCAAAGCAACCGGCTCACTTAAGCTGCCGACTCAATCCTCTCGGTGGCAGGTTGCCAATGTTGGCCGCCATTGCTACTGCTGCTAATGTTGTTGTAGTCGATGCTACTGCAGCAATAATTCTACCGCCTCCTCTAATACTACCACTACTTAGTATTCAATCGAGCGTTCAACTGGCCAGCAAATTGGCGGCAAGTGTAGGTAAATCGGTGCGGCCATCGAGTCAGCAAAATGCAAATCAATCATATTTGCCGCCATTCGCTAGCCATTCGGCTGGCGGTAGACGTGGACGTAGCGGCAATCTGTTTCACTTGAAAGTCAACTGACTTCTGTGTAACTTGAGCGCCGATTTAAGCGCGCCGTCCGCCAATCAAGTTGGCGTTGTTGTTGTAGGCAGTAGCAGTAGTAGTAGCAGCAGCAGCAGCAGCAACTAGAAAAGTCGAAGAGAAACTGCTGTCACAATTCATGGTAATAACTCTGGCCAATTGGTTTGTGTTGGAGAAAGAGAGAAAGAGATCGTTTCTGTGCGACCACTTGTTCGCTTTAGCTCCGCTTCCGTTGAAGGTAGTGTGAGCACCAGTCAAGTCGCGACTTTCGCGACTCGCAGGTCCAAGATGTTGGCGCTGATCCATTTGGAAATCATATTTCTTCTAGAGTTTCTCTGGGAGATCTTTTCTTTCTGCTTCTCCTACAACCAAAATATTGGTCATTAATTTAACGCTTTTGGCTTTGACAAACTGGACAAGCAAGGCAAGAGGGAGAGAGCCTCCGTGGCACCATTTAAAAAGAGCAAAAGTTTTATACGCACTTGCCGCTGGTCATGCTTACGCAAGAAACAATCAACTCGGTGGCCGCCGCTGCTCTTATATAATGAGACTGGGCCGAAAAGAAGCTAGAAGTCAACCTTCTTCTTCTCCTCCTCCTCCTCTTCCTCCCCCTCCTCCTCCTCCCCCAGATCATGTTGGTGAGCAAGCGACGTGTTGTAGTTTGCCTGCGATCATAGAGAGGAGAGCATCGATCATCGTTAAGCCACCGGGTTGATCTGCGCACGAGTTGCATTGTCCCATGTGAGCGGTTCAATTGTCGACAGTCATCTCGCTGGCTGTCGGTCGATTCCGACTGACTACTAACTGAAAAGATGAGACTTAAATATAAACTGATACCAGGCAGCAAACTTTTGCCTCAGCATCGTTCAACGCAATTGTGCGCCCTAGAAACTTGTCGCTAGGTCCTCGGTGGCAGTGCAATGGAAAGAGTCGCATCTGGCGCCGCGCTTCTCGTCTAGTTAACACGTTGCATGCAGGGCGTAGCATAGGATCAGCACAACGACAACAACAACAACAATCCAACTGGAATAGCCTATGAGCGAGAAGTTACATAATCCCTCTTCTGCTCGCAAGCTAGAGTTTGACTCGGTGGCATCTGACGTCATGTTGCGCCCAACTGACGCCGACGCCGACGCCGACGACAACGACTAGACTCAACTAAAACCAGACCAAACTCGACCGAGTTGAACCTGGCAACAAAGTCGGGAGGAAAAAGTGCTAAAGTTCGATGCGAGCAGCATTCTATTTAGCTGGCAGAGTGAGTTTACTCCATTTGGTTAATCTGCAGTGCATTCTAGTGGCAAGCTTGGCATTGTCTCGCCTATAGGAGCCGCAAGTCGCTTGGCAAAACTCATATAGCGTCTCGTTGCGCAACACAATGGCCGTTTAAACACTTGGTTTTAGGTAGAAACAATGACCAAACTTGATGGCGACGGCAGCGGCAGCAACTCCACTTTGGAGTTTGAGTTTAAAGCGAAATACAGACATCAGAGTTAGCGGGCGGGCGGGCGGGCGAGCAAACCCATAAGACGACGAGACCAATAAGAGAGTGAGACGGTTGAATATGTGGGAATTAGTTTTCGTCGGTTAGTCTCCTTGGAGTTAAATGTACGACGCTCTTCTGTTTGCAAGTATATAAAACAAACGCGAGGAAAACCAATGGAGCGGCCAAGCGAGAGACGGTGGCCGTCGTGTGGCCCACCTACTTCCGCCCAAGTGAAATATCGTTTTTCAATGAATCACTCGGTTAGCGGTGATCTTTGCTTCGTTGTTGTGGCTCTCCGATTCAGTGAGCAGTAAACGGGCGGCTCGTGATAGTCGGCCTGGTGGCCACGTGCCAGTGGAACGACGTCGCCTGCTTACGTAACAGGAAACTCTACTCCTCGTTTCGGCTGCTCGCGCCCACCACCACCACAGCGCGAGCTCATAGTCATTGCAGCACTACAAATCCCCACTCACTTCTGGGGTCAGATCGTTTAGTCGGTCGCGCCGCGCGTTGCCGACCGCCACGTTGATAGCCGCCAATCGATGGCTGGTGGTTGCGCATTGCGTAACTCTGGTAGCTAGAGCGCACGCGGCAGGCGGCGGCGGCGGCAATTGATTTGATGGTGGTCGTAGTAAGTTTCCGCGTGTCGTTTTTGGTGTTGTCGCCATCGCTGTTGTCGTAGTGGTCGTGGACGTCGTGTAGGTAAGTTTCTTGTGTGGCTCTCGCTGGATGGCTCACCAACAACACTGACGACCATTGTGACTGCCACTACTGCACTGGTCGCCCCGACACCAGCTACCGGCAACTAAAACGGCAAATGCACCACGACTTTAGGGCTTCAACGGAAGCCTCAAAAAGGAGGCCTCTCGCTGTCTGCTGGCTAACTGGCCGCCGCCGCCGCCGCCGCCACTACAGCCACCGACTGGCGCTGGCAAGACGACAAAGAGCAAGCGACACGATGAGTCCTATATGGCCGACTTGCAAACGTTTGCTCACTATCTATCTGTACTAAGGTCGGACACATACGCTCGCTTGCTGGCGCTTAGCGACCAGTAAAATGGAACTTGAGCTCCGTTGGCGGCGACTCTGCCGCTTGCTCAACCTATTCAAACTTAACGGGACCACCATTTGCCACCTCAACTTCCACCACCACCACCAACCAACAAGCCAACCAACTAACTCTGAAACGATAGACTTAAAGCCAGTGGCACAACAGGCCAATTGTTGTTTGCTCAGGCGCCATCCAGGCGGCCGTCGTCGTCTCACTTCCGTTCACGCAGAGCTTAACCTTTGGGGCAATTCGGGCGGAGCAATCCACTGGGCTACATGTTTGTATGTGAGTTTGTGTGTGTGTGTTTTATTGTGCATGCACATTAAACTTTTGCCTCGAGTTTCTCAGCCGATGGGGATGGCTATTGGCAGCTCCCCATTGATTAAGCCTCTCGAATGCTGTATACTTTCCAGCTCTTGGATGCAAACTCTCGCCCTCGTCGGCGGCGGCCGTTAAGCCGCCGCCGACGAAACATTGAGAGCAATCACCACCACCAAGCGATACAAACCTTGCTCGCGCCTATGCGCTAAATTCTCATGCAGCGACGGCAAACAATTGAACAACTGCTTGGTAAATCGCCACTGGTGATCTATGGAACCCTCCAATTTCTTCCCTCTTCCCTCCAAAATCCCAGCGTGAGTCGCCACCAACCAGAAAACCAAACAACAGCCGCCGACCAAAGAAGGTTGTCTGGCTGCAGTGATGGCGATGAATCAGAGCTCAAGTGTCTCCGCCATTCGCTCTCTCTTTCTTCTATTCCAAAGTGTTAACACAATGCTTCGCTCGCTACAGCACCAACCAAACATGTTATTCTGGCTGTTGACCTAAAACTTGGTTGGTGCGCGTGAGACCCGCGAGCAAAGACCGCTTGTGCATTTCCTGCGCGCCTAGCGACGTAACGCAACCAACCACTTGAACCGCGTTAGTTTCTCACACTCTCACTTTACCATGTTGACGAGAGTCTCTCTCTCTCCCTCGATTAGTGGTGGCCATTTGTAGGCGGTTGATTCAAAAGTGAGCTGGTATGCACCATCAATTTCAGATATATATATACACACACGTACAAACCTATGGCAAATCAGAGGATTGTATGACATCTGATGGAGTGGCCAGTGATGTGTGGCTCTCTGCCGTTTCGGGAGGAACTTGATTGCTCACGTCAAACTGTTGTCATCGACGCTTGAAATTTAATCTTTGCCAAAAGAGGTGAACACATCAACGCTGGTAGGCAAAGTATCAATTTAGCGCTCGATCAATCTGTCCGTCAATGGGATATAATCTCGTTATGGCGCACAGGTAATCCAATTAGTTTAGCCAACAGGCGTTTTGTAGCCATCTGGGCACTACACTGTCACACAGACACAATGAAACGCAGACTTGAGCGCAAGCCATTGTTTGCGAGGGAGGCCAACAGATGGGAGAAAGTGAAAAATTGCAAAAATTACTGCGCTCGCACACAACGCCACGTCTTCAGGGAGGAGAAAAACAAGCAAAAAGTGTACGCCCTGCGGGACTCGAACCCGCAATCTCCAGATTAGGAGTCTGGCGCCTTACCATTAGGCCAAGGGCGCTTAAGAGAATTTGGGTGGAATTTTTTGTAGATTTGACTCCATCAAAAATCCCTGTTGTGCGTGCTGAAATACGACTTGGTGATCTGCTTTCGGCTCTATTATTTTCAAAGATATGTGCCAGTTTTTACCTGATCGACATCCCAAATCACCGAAAATCTTGACTACCGGACATGGAGTTGTTTTGAGTTCCTGATTATAACTTCAATTGTCGAAAACTTGGAGACAAACTTAAACTAGTCGCAGCGAGTAGAGACGTGCATTTTACCTATTTGCTCAATCAAACAATAAACAGTTGGTTGTTTCTCGAGCGTTTAATTTTTGTACCATCATTTACTCCGATAATCCAACTGAGAATTAGTATGAAGAGGTTTAGGTGTAGCTTAAACCAAGTTCGAAATGGCGGCAACAGGGAAAGTGGCGCGTTTTTAGCACGCGCCACTTGCAAATAGCGATAGTAGGTAAAAGTGGCGCCGCCTGGTGTTGATGCGATGTGGGATCTTCAAATGCTATTACAAAACACAAGGTGGAGCTGGTGTGCAACTCGACAGTCTTCTCCCAAATAATACAATGCTTTTGACCGACAAACTCGACAACGATAGAGAAGGTACAAAAAATCTCTCTAAAAAATAACCATCTGACTATGAAACTTACACACGCGAATGGTTACGCAATCGAATGTAATGGAATCTCCATGTGAGCACTCGGCCGGCAAGCAGTTGAAAAATAGCTAGCTCGCCGGATATCATTAGTTTGTGTGACTCGGTATTATTATTGAAGTGGTGGTGGTGGTGGTGGTGGTGGTGTTAGCAGTAGTAGTGGTTGTTGTTGTTATTGTTATTGTTGTTGTATCTAGCTCAAGTCTCTGTCTTATATCTGATCCCGACCTAATGGATTGGGCTTCATGATTCAATTCCATGAGAGAACAAGTGGCAGTATAGGAAATAGGAAGGAGATAATGACACTTGGCCATTGTGTTCATTGGATTCAAATTCATATAGTTGCCTCCCTCCTCCAAAACTCAAGAGGCAATTGTTGTCTTGTTCTCGGTCGGCGTAGTTGTTGTCGTCGTAGTTATATTGGCGGTTGTTGTCGTCAAGACCACCGAAGAGCCGATTCAATCTGACGAGCAATTGCGCAACCGACACGACTCGATCATTGAACTATATGATGAGTGCTCATTTTATTTAATTTAATTTTTTGCATTGTTGTCGCTCACCTCTCAACACTCGGCGTAACATTTCTGGTAACCAGAAACTTCTCCTATAGAATGTGCGAGTTGTTCTCTTTGCAATAGAACCAGGTAATTACCAGCCTAGTCAGAGAGAGAGAGGGATGGGCAAATTTTTAAAAGACGAGACACGAGGTTACATTGCAACCTGTCGCATTGTTCTTGTTTAAGAGGCATAAAATTCTTGTAATTCTGCTGCAGTGGAGAATGCTGTAGAAGATCAGATTATTGAGTTAGAAATACAACCCAAAAAACAGCCTTCTCAAATTGAGCTAATCAAATGAATCTGTCCTCATGATCAGCAACCACTTTTAATGCGACCACCCACGAGACAATGGAACAGTGGCTCAACTCTATTCATTTAAAGTGTCAACTCGACTTGACGACGAGAAATCATGAGGAGGAACCGCACAGTAGAAAAGCAAATGGACTTGCAAAAATTAGCTCACACGCCCGAGAAATGTTAGGTAAATGCTTCGTTGGCGGCCATCACCCGAAGCTGATGCTCACTTTGACAGGTAACCCGACGCATTGACGCCCCTTTCTAATGCAGAGTGAGAGCGACAACGAAATGCGTCCGCTTAGTCTAATCTTATCGCCGAGTGCTGGCTTTCGCGGTCAATAAATTCGAAACAAACGTACCATTGCTCATTTCACCTGAGTTATCTAACTTGAACCACTTGCGCCCGCCAATAGAATTCTCTCGTCTCTTGACCACTTTAGACTAAACAGGCCACCGAGCATCAACAGCGACCACAGCAACAACAAACTTGCTGCTCAAGACATGTCAGCTAGTTTTCCTAGTTGCTGTTGTGATGTAGTTTGATGCAGACAACAAGAAGGAAGGTGGACTCTTGGGTGTTGGCATGTCGCTCGCTCAAGGCTGACTTGGAGATTTAGTTTAAAGGTTGATCTCGAGAGTGAGATGAGCTCACACTTGTAATTGTCAGCTGGACAACCATTTGGCTGCTCTCGTTGTTGTCGTTGCTCACGAGTTTTGAGGGGAAACGCTCAGGTGATAATAACACGACACAATGAGAAGTTAACACAATGAGAGCGAAGAAGCGACAACAACAGTCCGTTGAATGCTCATGTCACTTGTAAGCTGACACTACTGTTGTAGGTGTAACATTTTGTGGTGGGTGGCCAGCAGACAATCAGCGCTACAAGCGGCAACAAGTAGTTAGGTTAGGTTTGGTACTCTTGTCTCTGCTCTTGGTTTGTGGTGTGTCGAATTTGGCAACTCACAAAACTCACGAGGTGCTCGTTTGGACTACTAAATGTGCAATTAGATAAGTGGATGGAATCGAATTGAGTCCAATTGGATTTTGAAGATTGCAAAATGCCAGTGTTCGAGTGGCGACGAAGCGCAAAGTATTCCGCTCTCTCTCCATGGCCTCTTCAACAGTAGAGCTGGCGACCATGTGATACCCCTACCACCGAGAGGTGTAATCGACAGGTTGCATCATGAGATGTTTCAAGCCGAGTGAATGGAGTCGAGTGATAAGAGCAAGGCTAAAAAGAGCAACAAGGATAAGCAGCGAGCTAGAACATTGCGCACGTTTCCTGTTGCTGCCCTCTTTTGCCTGTATTTTATTAGCATGCGCCAAGTGCATCGCTATTCCCTATGACAGCGACGCCGTCGCCGCCGCAGCCGCGCAATCTGCCTCATTGGAGTTAATTTGAGCAGCTGACTTCTAATGTAGCGGCCGCTGCATTACTAATAGAATTGGCAGCCAAATGGTGGAGACGTTGCCAGTTGCGCATGCGCCCCAAGGCCCTAAACTCAACTGCTAACTACAATCGAGTGCGTGTGTCGTCGACTTTAGCGCTGCTCACTTGATTCCATTGCCATTTGGCATTTGTCATCGCGCATTGAGTTAATAGATTGAGTCGACGTCTATAGTTTAGTGCTATATTGCAACCAATCGAGTTACACTAACCGTGAAGCATTTATAGCACCGTTTTAGCAAAATTGACAAATTTCCCCCCAGCTACAAGATCGAAAACAACATCATCAATATAATCAACTAGCGCAGGTGAGAATTACATTGAACATAAGATAACAAAAGAGTAAGAAGAGAGACACAAGAGGCATCACAAATGACCACCGAGAAGCAAGAGTCTGGTTACTTTAGCCAGCAGCAGCAGCAACTGGAAAATTTTAGCCGACTTTTGGAGGCGAGAAAACATCAATTAATTCGTGAAGTGGCAGCGGTAGCTGCAGTTTCAACCACCACCGCCAACAATACAACGACAACAAATTCAGGTGGCCAATTAAGTCAGTCGGTCACAAGTAATTGCAGTAGCAGTAACAGCAACAAATCTCCAGGTATGAGGTCGTTTCTAATACGTGACATCCTGTCCGCGAGCGAGTCAAAGTCACAATCCTCGTCATCAGCAAATCAGCAGCAGCAGCAGCAACAGCAGCAACAACAACATCAGAATATCAACTACAACACAAACGGAAGCGAAAGAGACTCTCCCGATGATCTGGAGGACGAAGAGGAGGACATTGAGATTGAGGTGGCCGACGAGGATGATTTATCATCGGCGCAGGTGGTTGCTGCCACGAGCTTGGCCGATCAGCGCGCGCGACTAATGCCTCCAAGATCTTCGGGTTCGAATGTAGGGCAACGAGTTGGCAATCGAGGAAACAAAGAAGACGACGACGACGACAACAATGACGACCGCGAAGGTGAAGACTTTAAAATCAACGTAAGCGGCGATGACGAGGAGGAAGAGGAAGACAACGACGATGACGATGATGACGATGAGGACAACGACAACGATGGGGATTTTAACGACGACAACAACTCAGGTAGACCTTCGTCGTCGACCAGACGCCGCCACTCAACCCACAACCACCACAACCACCAGCATCACCACCAGTTGAATCAGCATAAACATCACAATAACCACCAACACCACCAACGGCAACAACCTGTTAACCAGCAATCAGCACCAGTTAATCTATCGACTGCCGCTCAGCAGCAGCAGCAGCAGCAGCAGCAGTTTCAAATGAACTCACCGCTGGACGCACTATTCCAAATGACATCGAGCGCCTTCGACGCAATCAAACGGGGAGAGAAGCGCAAAGGTAAGTTATACGTTGACATTTTAATTTAATAGACTCTTGCTCAAATTCTAGAGCAAAATCTCAACCGCAAGTCATTCGCTTGAAATGTTGTTGTTTTTCTAATCTCTTATTCGAGATCATTTTTGTTGTTGTTGTTGTTGTTGTTGTTCCTATTAGTTGGTCTTGTTTCTTCAAACTCGCCGCTATCTTTAGCGAGTTCATTAAAAGCCTTCTGCTAATCTCCTCTTGGAGAGGCAAGAAAGTTTCCTGCTTGCTGATGATGTTAATGGTAATTGAAACGCTTGATTTAAATGCAAATCACTCGGAGGCAAATTAACAACAATCATCAGTCCATTGCGCTGCTCACTTGAGTTGAGTTTGGCTTAGTTTAGTCTGATATCTCAAGTATGATGCTCGACTTGCTGGAGTCAACTCAGTGTGGTGTCCAGTGGAGGCGGCAACTTGACTGGCATCAGAACAAGACTAGCCGCCGCCGCTGTAGTCGTAGTCGTAGCCGTAGCCGCCATTGCAGCGGCGGCGGCTCCCTCTTTGAGTTTTGCCCGAGGAGAAGGTTATGCAGACAACAAGTTCGATTTCAAAGTTCGAACTCGAGCAGTGGAAAAGTGGCCGGCACAAGTGTAGAGGCCGCAGACGCCGACGCCTCGGGATCGGCGCCAGCTAACCGCCAAATATTGTGTTAGCCGGCTTCGCGCGTTGGAGAGGCGTTTAAGGAGAAGAATGTTAAAACTTGCTAATACCGCCTGTCGCTCATTTGGCAGCCACTTTGAGCGCCGTTCGAAAGCCAAGTGGCAGGCGGCCAGCCAGGCAAGTCGGCCAGCTAGTTTATCAGATTGCGTCAGTCTCGCTTCTTGGGCATAAGCATCAGCGTCAGCGTCAGCATTAACAGCAGCACCAACAGTAATAGAAGTGAGCAGTAACCTAGAGATTGAGGCTGCAATGACGAGAATGCTACAACGAGAATTATCATCCCCATTGCCGCCGACGACGACGCATCATATTTTCACTGCCGCCGTCGCCATCGCATCAATTAAATTACTTGGTCAGGTTAAGTTGAGAATCGTGATCAACATACTGGATTTTGTTGTTGTTGTTTTTTGACACATTAGTGCCAGACTAGGTTTCTATAGAATACATCGCCTCTTTCCGTTCGAAACCCAAGAGGAGGAAGAAGTGGAAAGGGACCGAGATGAAGAGACAAGGACACGGATCACCTATACCATGCTTTTCTCAAATGTTGTTGTCCATTTAGAATGCAGTCACATAGCGACAACCGACAAGCGGGGCAATTAACCTGTGTGCTCCATTGTCTGTTGTTGCTCCGCCACCAAAGACATCAGACTGACGCTCTACTCGGCGCCTACTTTTGCACGTCTGCTACTTTGGTCGTCGTGAAATGCGAGCTACCGACTAAAAAGCTGCGCAGGAAGAGAAAGGCCACTTTGTGATAATTTGGTTCGCTAGCATGGCAACGCTTTCCACCATTATTGTTACTCCATGTAACGCACCAATACAGCAGCAAAAGGCTAGCAATGTTAGAGCCGACGGCACACACCATTTTGGCTAATTGATTCTTCCCTGCCTCACTTGTGAGTGGATTCCGCTTCCATTACCTCAGCCCCCAGGTCGCTTGAGGTTGCGGCGACCGTTTGATACTCGCGGATCGTCGTCGTTGTGGTAGCTGTAGTTGTGTATTGTTGCTGCTGCTGCCGCCGAGGCACAAACGATACGGCCACTAAAAACAATGAGCTTCTCCTATAAGTTATTAGTACAAATTATGCCAACTTGCCAGAGAATCAGCTGCTCGCTCGCTCGCTGGACAATTTGTCCAACTAAAAGGCTGCTGTAATTTGATCGTATTTAACACCACTCACTGCCTCGCCGCTCACAGGTAAGTGAGCTCAGAGTCGGTGTGACGTGATTCCGCAGTTAAGGGCACACGGGTAACAAGTTTCAAGTGGCCACTAGTCTTGTCTTGTCTCGGTAAGTGTATCTTTTCCAGCTGGCTGTCAAATGAACAAACCCAAGGGCGATGATTCTCACACCTGAAAATTCTCACACTTTTCACACAACAATCAATTGACTCGGCGGCCGGTGGGCAGCTTGACAAGTGGTTGCAATTTAGTTCGCACCTCTGTTTTTTTTCTCTCTCGATATTAGCGCAGTCGTTTGGACGACAGGGCACAACACGAAACGGCACGACACGACACGACAAGATAAGACAGAATGCCGGCTCCTTCCTCCTCCTCCTATGAGCTTACCACTTTGAAGTATTTAATTTCAAAAGAACAGTAGCCGGTTTCGTTGCGCCATTCATTGATTAAATTTTCAGAGTCACGACTCCTATTTGCCTTAAGTTTGTCGCTCGCAGTAGCTTACAAAAGCTAAGGTTTCGGGTTTCTTCTCTCTTTCTTTCTGCTCTCTTTTTTCAGGTGCGCTCCCAGTGGGCAATCAAATCAGGCAGCGAGCAGAGGAAACAATGTGTGCTCCTTTGTGTTTGGATAAAAGGCCAATTTAAATCTTCATAACACTCGCGCCGCGAAACCACTTGCTTCGGCTGCCGCTGCCACTGCCACTGCAACTACAACTACAACTACAACTACAACTGTAACTAAATGAACGGTCATATGGAAACACCCGATTCTTTGGCCCAACTATCAGACACTCAAGTCGAGCAATTTACTTTAGCCGCTTTGCTGGTCACGACGAGTTTCAATATAAAAAACGACGACTATCAAGGAGATCGATTGCCGCTAATCTAATTCCATCGATTCAACTTTCGCTTTTTCTAATTTGCTGCTCCCTCTCTTTCTATCGTGGAGTTTAGTTTCGAGTAGTCCAGTGGCTAACAACACATAAAAGCTTGACATTCGCAACTCTGATGCGGTGTTGATTTTAACCGCCGCCAAGAGTAGAAATTTTAATTCGATTGGCAGGGGAGCAGGTGGTTTTCTCTCTTGCAACTGCTCTCTCATTTTGCTCGGAAAATACGAGACTACTCTCAAGACTGGACCACCAGTGGCGCGAGCCGGCTTTTGTCGATGCCGAGTCTGTCAATGAGTCAATTATATTATAAGCATTAATAAGTTGGAGTTGAAGTGAGCAACTGTAAGTGCGCGTGCGGTTACAATTGAGCGTAAATTCAATAGTCTCCGTTGGCCGCAGTCAATTGTTTTTCTTTGCGGCGGCCGCCGCCCGACTGACTGATGAGTTCGGTTTCGTTTGAATGCCCCACGAAAGTAGCGCGCGCGAACAAGTGACGGCTTCCGCTTGTTCATTTCCTTAAACTTCTTATTAGAGCAAATTTGCAGCCAAAACAACAAGCCGATTCGAGGAGAATCAAAAGAGATCGCCGCTCATAGTCGTCGTCGTCGTCATAATCATAATCATCGCTTATCTTCTCCTCGGAATCGTCCCATAGACTAGGGGAGGGGGAGGAGGTTAACTTAGAGAGAAAACAAATTTCTGGGGGGAAAAAGTCTACGCGCCTCACTTGACGTCGAGTCAGTCAAATGGTTGTCTAGTTGATGCTCTTCTATCTTTCAAAGCTCCACTCTCGTATTAAATGTCGGCTAAAATATGCTAATATGCGCGACTAACATCTACAATCACAACATGGAATAAAGCGCAACGGAACACACAACGGAACGGAAGAGACTGATACAAAACTTCTAAAAGAGCAACCACGACAACGACTTATTATTCTTGTCCGCGAGTCTCCACTGTTATTGATATCAGCAAGGTCTTTTGTTTCACTCGTATCCATGTCCTTTTCCCCTCGCTTATGTGGCGCCCGTAAATTGGCCATCGAGTAAATGAGCCAAGATGCTCGGTGTTCTCTCCGAACTTCGAACCTTTCGAGAATTTTGCTGGGGTCTCGCTATCGCAACCGGCGCTGCTCCGTTGCTGATCATCTCTCTGGTGATCAAACGACGATGGTCGTCATGATGACGATGATGATGATGATGATGAGAACTGTAACAGGATCAACTTTTGAACATCCTAGTTGCTTACGTTTACAACTAATATAAGTGGAGCCGCTAAACGCTGCAACATATACTGTAGCTGCAACGTTGGCACAATGAATGAGCGAGTGAATGGATGGCCACTTTGATTGATTGGCCGCGAACGATGCCGCTAAACTTGATGTTGATGGCTGATGTTTAGTGGGGCAAAAAAGTGGCGTTGCTTGAGATAAGGAAAGTATTTTTCCTCTCCCAACAAACTCGACGGTAACTGGAAAAGAGCAACGAGCCAATAGAGAGAAAAATCTGAGATTGATCTTGACAAGGCCTCTTAATGTTGAGGCCGCATCTTCATCATTTCTACCTGCTCCACTGGAACAGTCACCTTGAGACACAACAACTGAATGGCGCTATTGTTACATCAACAACGTCAGCGGCAGCATCAACCTCAACTATAGTAACCGTCACAATATCAAGCCAAACTCGAGGCAAATGAGACGTGATTAGTGGCATTACGTAACAAGCGCGCGCATCGCTTGGCAATTAGCCTCGTCGCTCGCACGACATTTTTCTCCATCTCTTTGTTTGCAAGACTTAGTTGCCGAGATCGAGGCTTGCGAAACACGAAAAATATTTTCTTTCACCTACCAAAAGTTGACTACTTGTAAGTTGGGTCTAGGGAAACCAAATCCTTTCGTCAATCGACTAGAACCTTGGACTTGCGGTGGAGAAATTTCTCAACCAACTTTTAGTCTTTTCCGTTGAATAAAAAGTGGATGCTATTTTTTCTATCACCACCACTTTTTGAACTCCACTCCACTCGAGTCGACTCTTCTCTTCTCTTCTCCTCACTCGACTTGATAATCCGCTAGCCTAGGAAACTAAACTAATTTTGCCTCTGGGAACGAGAAAAGTTGACTTGATTAAAAGACTTGATTTGCATTCATGTGAAACAAACTCAGTTTGGTTTAGTTGAGTTGATATTTTGAGAGGCCACGACTCGAGGTCATCATTAAGTGGGATGTCAACAAGCATTTAAAACGGAATAGAATATTCAAGTCTATTTCGAAGAGAAGGAGACAACTCAACTGGCACGACAAGTGCACAGTTTCGGTGGCTCCACTTGAGACTAGATAACTTGACGATGATGATCAAGAGAGAGAGAGGGAGAGAGAAACGTGAAGTATAAGGAGTAGGAGGAAGAGGAGGAGGAGGATAAAAATGTTGATTATGTTCGGGATGAAGTTAATGTTGTTGCTGAAGCCCAAGACCAAGATGATTATGACGAAGAGGACGACGATGAAAAGTTGCTGCTCACTGGTTGATGTCGCTGATGGACACTTTGAGTTGAGCCGCTAATGTTTTATCCAACAAGTCAAGTGTATTAAGTGACTGACTGACTAGATTAAGTAGTCAGTTTAATCCGCGCGTCTGACGTTTTAAATGCTGCTGTTACTTGGGCACTAGAGTAGCCTCAATGATGCTGCTGCTGCTGCTGCTCACTTGATGCCCTCGGCAGCCAGCGCCACTAACAATAATGTAGCTGTTGAGTGGTGGCTCGCTCAACTCTAAACCCCGAACTGGACCTCTAGCAGGCGTTATGTTTTGTTTTGTTTTGTTTCGTGTTGTTTCGTGTTGGTGTCGGTGGGTATGAAAATTGTTCAAATTTTCATTAGCCTGCCAAGTGGGCGAGATTCTTCGCCTGTTAGCCACTTTTTCCTCCCCTTCAAGTGAACGGAGCCGCGAAAACTAGTCAAACTCAAGGAGTGACAAGAGAGGAAAGGGCCAACGCAACTAAACGTTTAGCGGCCGACTCATTGGCGGCTGATTGGATGCAGCGTTTCGCCGGACGCGGCATCCAATTTGCTCCCATCCAATTCGATTCAATTCCATCCGAGATGCACATCATCATGATTTTGCGTCGTTTCTACAACTAAAGAGCTACTTTAACGCCTAGCTCACACACATTAAAGTGGCCGCTAGCGACTATATAAAAACACACGACATTGAAGAGGAGACGAGTTGCACTATAATGATGTTGGCAAATTGCGCAACGGCAACGGCATTAGCAACAACAGCCACTCCAACAACCACCGACTGGCGGCTCAAAGGGGGAATCGTTATCATGGTTATCATGGCAACTTTTGCTATGTTATTACTGTGGACATTGTAGCAACAACAACAACAACAACTATCAAGTGGATCATTACGTTTGCCGTGGCTTCCACTCAAGTCGAGAAAACGTTTCCCCTTTTCACGCTCAACTGAACCACTTGTGTGAGCGAGCAGCAGCAGCAACCATCTTGATTCCTTCAACTCGATTAACCACCACACAGAGATTGAATGTTCAATGGACTTGCTCTTCCTCTTGCGCATTTCAACAACTCGCTTCTCTAAATGATGATGACGCGCCGCGAGGGGGGGGGAGGGCACAAGTAAATACAAGAGCGGACAGCAGCGGAGGCAGGGCGAGCAGTCGAAATGAGCTCATGTAATGTTAGCCGGCTTGGCAAACAACTTGCACAAGTCTGTGCGGTGCGTTAAAGATACAAATGGTGCTCATTGCGTGACGCGCAATGAACAAATTTGCTGGTGCCACTCGACTCGAGGCGCGTATTTGTGTGCGCAGTTGAACACAAATAGATTTGATATCCACCGTGATATTCCCTAATGGAAAAGAGCACACAACATACGGCTGTAGGTTACATAACACACGCACACAAAGAGGCTGCGCCACAAGTGTCGATGAATTATCCGCTTGATTTAACCAGCCCAATAGGTTTTTGCTCCGCTTGTCGCTCTTACCGTTGCACTTGCCACTAAACTGAGAGCACTTGTGCCCAACTTGCCGCCGCCGCCGCCGCTAACGCCACAAGACTCCACTGATAAATGGTCTTATTTTATCCGAGTCAAGAAGGCACAAAAAAGTGGCCTCTTTCTATTGAATCAAACGAGTGGAAGTCAATCTAATGAATTCGGTTGGAGAGGCGCACACATTTCTTCTCTATCGGAGAGTCCACTTGATTTGGACTCGCAAATCGATTTCCATTTGTGGCCCTCGGCGACGAGTGGAAATCGAGCCGATGGAGAAAAGTGAGCGAGAAACCCGATGATGAATTGCGCTTGTTCTTTTTGTTACCTCCATCCATCGGCCACCACAATTGTCTCTGTGGAGAAATTTGCCCTCGAATTTGGGAGGCAAGTTGAAAGAGAATTGCCCCTTGAAACCGACAGAAATGGTAGCGCAAAACACACACACTTAACCTGGCCGCCGCCATTGTTACCTGCCAAATTGTGTGATGGATCATAGGATATAGCTTCACCTCTTGCTTCGCCGTGTGTGGGATATATTACTTTCGAGCGAGCTGGTCGAGTTTGCCTGCGCCTGTAATTGACCACCAGTGTCATAAAGTCGTGAGTTGCCGTTGAGAGTCGAGAAGCCACACGCATGGATTCTCATAAGAACGGACAGACAGGCGGGCGCAAATAGACAGGTGGACAGATGACAATGATATCCTTTCCACTTTGTGCCTCCCGAGGACAACAACCACAGTGTCGACTCTTTTGGCAGTTTTCTCGTGCCACACAATGTATACAAATCTATGTGTACAGATATATATATATACATATGTGTGCATATATATATCGACGGACTCACTGCTTCAGGTTGCCCCAAGGGATAAGAAAAAAGGCGGCGACAACCACAACAATGAACTATCCCATCAATTTCGCGGCTCATATGCGATAATTCAATTACCACCAGTTTTCACAAGGTTGACTTCACTTCGGCTGCTCGACTTGAGTGCAGTACACGTTAACACTTGAGAGATGGAGGCAAACCAAGAGATAAGTCAAAGGTGAAGCCGCAAGAGTTTAAATCACACACACACGGCCGCCGCCGCCGCCGCCAATTGAGCAATAAAAGAGCCACAAGATTTCTCTCACCATTCTTTTATCAGCTCACTTGCTTGCGTTGTTGCCAAGTGGTTTTCTTGAAATTAACCTGTGGTTTGATACTCGCGGCTTATCGGCCAGTGGGCCGAGAAAAAACAAGACAAGTTACAGGGCGAATGGCGGAGCCGAAAGAGCAAGCAGACAAAATTGCCAACACCACCGCCGCTTTTGATTGAGTCATCATACTTATCTCGCACTCTCCATGGTATCCACAAGCAACCATGGGCTTTGCTGTCGTTTTCTCGCTTACCAGCTCACACTGTTGTTGCTCACCTCAAAGCCTCAAAGCCTCTGAGCCGCCGACGCCGCCGCTGTGGCCGCCGCGGCCACTTTAAATAATAAGCAGGTGAGAAGATTGGCCAGGAATATTAGCCCGGCTTCGTGTGCGTGTGAGCAGCGGCTCGCTTACACAAAGCTTTAGCTGATATACTACTGGTCAAATGGACAACTACAACAACCACCACCACAATAGCAACTAGCACACCAGCCAACCGACTAACCGATGCTCTCATGGGACTCCCGCTAGTTGATATCCCACCTCATGCGTGGCTAGTGTGTGAAAAATGTGCGTGCTCCAGTATCATTACCATCATTATTCATCGCGCTTGTGAATGTCTTGTTGCGGCCGCGATGGCGGCGACCTAGACTGAGGCGTCGGCGCGCGCCAACTGTGAGCATCCAACATCAGGTAAGCCAAGTGAGCAATGAAATGTGTCTGAATGCATGTAAATTTAGATGTTGTTGGCCACTTGACTGCTGCTAATGCTTCTGCTGCCCGCTGCTTTTGGCGAGCAGAAGAAGGAGAGGAAAAATCCCATAAGCAGATTGCCTCTCTCTCCCTACCGACAGAAAAAAAACAGTGTGGATTTCTTAAATTAAGCCCTCATGTGGGTCAGCATGTCTAAATGAGACCCAACTTCAGCAGTATTTAGGTTCTAGGCCAGAAGCGGTTATACTCCTCCTCTTCCACCACTCATTTGCTTGCTCATCTCGGTTTGCCACACCCACACGCGAGGAGCGGGTTGACTTGCACGCGCAGCGTGCAAATATAGTGTCACGTGCTACCGACCGCAACGCACACCTACTGGCCCCAAGCGCCGACAACAAATTCTAAAAGCATGCACCTAGCGGGAAAAGAGGGGATAGCATTGAGAGGCATAAAAGTCAACTAAAAAACAACGAGCCTAATGATACTCGCAACCCAAAACCACTTGCGCCAATTGGTCTCGTCCACTGCCAAAGCAGATGATGAGCAAAAGCATCTCTCTCTCTCTCTTTCTCAAATTTTGCATGCTCATCAGAGCGCTTTGATACCACGCCCACCTCCAACGCGCCGCGGCGTTAAAAATGGGCGGCCAAGTTGTAGTTGAAATGTAGCGTCTGTCTCTTTTTCTATGTGCCTGCCGCCTTCTAATATGACTACAGAAGGTGAGACATGTGATTATTATATACATGATGTTGCTGCTCCTTTTGCTTCTCTGGGGCGCGCAATCGATCTCTTTACGCTTCCAGCTCGCCTCGTTTGCTCACTTGCTTGCCCTCTTGCTAGTTAACCCTCTGGCTAGTTACCGGCTGCTGGCAGGCAAATGAGCGAATGCGATTCCAGGTGAGCCAGCTATTGTAGCTGCTGCTGCCGTTGCAGTCGGAGTTGGAGTTGCCGCAACATAAATACTCCGAGACGAAGACAACGAAGCGATCAGCTCCAAGTCCTCGGGCGGCCACTTTAAAAAGACAGCCACGTCTCGTTGTCTTTCGCCTAACGTCCGTTCCTCTCGTCTGTTCTGTGTGTTCGCCTTGCTTGTTACAGGCAACTAATATACTAGTTTCCTAATGAATGATGAACGGAACTCAAGCAACTCCAAGGGGGAATAAACTTGTCCAACTTGCAAGCTAATGAGCGAGGTGTTTAAGATTTAACACAAGATAAGCTGATTGGCTTTTAGGCGGCTACTTGGATGTGCTGCTGGAGTGGAGAATATGAGTGCTTCAATTAATTAGCATTAATTGAAATCAATTACCTGGCGGCGGATTGTGAACGTGAGAGAGACTTGAGCAGTCAGTTTAGCTTCGCTTGTTCCAAGATCAGTAAAGTATATTTTATATACTCTGTAGTCTTGTAGTATTGAGGCGGCTGGCGCTTTGGTGTGGTTGGTTGTGCAACCACACCAAAGAGATTAGATGCGATCATAGTCGACGTCGAATGGACGTGCTTGTTGAACTAAATATTCGAGGCAATGTATATAATAGACTCGCTCACTCTCATAGATGAGTAATCTCTTATCTCCTTGCCTCCATCTCAATGACTCAATTTGCAGCCAACAAATAGACTGACCAAGCGATCTATTACAGCAGGCGAACGGGCGCTTCAACGGAGCGCATCTAATGCCCTCCAATTTGTGCGAGCCCAAATTTGCAATCAATTACTTGGACACGACCAAGTGGTTGCTGCTCTTTTTATAACCGATTGCCACTCAACCGTCACACGACAACAGCAACAACAACAAGAGCAAGAGCAGCTAGGAGGAAACGATAAACTCTCCTCTCCTCGATGTAGATGTAGATGTAGATGTAGATGTAGATGTTGTTGTGTGACGATCACTGTGATATTGATGCGCGCGAACTAATACCTAAACTCTCGTGTCCAGCTAGTAGGGAGGATGTTTCTATGTTTCAATGTTTTCCCTCAAAACTTGGAAACACTGAAATAAACTCAAATGGCAACCGGCGATCGACGATTGATCACGAATTGACTCCCTCTCTCTCTCCTTCTAGAGGGTAGTTAACAACAACAACAACAGCAATAAGCTAGAAGCTAGAAGCGATCTTTTAAGTGGCATTAGCAGTCAATTGCTCATTTCAACTTCAAATTAATTCGACTTGTCGGCTCGGGGTAATACAATAGTATACTTAGCAACTTAGTACCGGGCCAAAGAGGAGATAGAAAGAGCGAGGAAAAGAAACAGAGAAACGAAGAGCCGGCAGCTAATTAGTTACTAGTTGGCGGCAATCTTCTTCTTCTTCTCCTCTCTCTCCCTCTATCTCTAACTTTTCCTAAAAACGCAAAAACCAACTCCACTTTTGACTCCTAGCTTTTGATCCTCGAGCTCCAAGTTCCGACTTGGCGCTTAATTGGAATTTGAACGCTCTCCGTTTCCAAGTGGCCCATAAGCAGCTAACCCTAAGCAGCGGCGGCGGCAGCAGCTGGTAGAGGTGCGAGAGTCAAGAGTATCATTCTGGCGAGTAAATTGGTTTTGATTGCGCACTTGAAAACAATAATGCAGTTCGAGAAACGCAAAACGAAACGCACGATCGTCATGAGGAGTAATCATCGTCAAGGCTAACGAACGAGCGGCCAGCTCGCTTGCAAGCGAGCTAACTAGAAACGTAAAGGAACAATTAGCGCCTAACTAACTCGCACTTTGCAAAGATGCATCGTCTCCCTTTGACTCTTGGCTAGCTAACTAATTTCAAGGAGGTGAGACCAAATCGGCGAGCTAGCTTTCCACCCAAACGGCTGGATAGTGATCGAGTTGATGCCCCTCTCAACTATTATCTGCCAGTTTCGTTTTGTTACGAATGGCTTCGCTTCAAGAGTGTGGGTGGAGTTGGATCGTTTCCCCCTTGAGCGCCACACGATGATAACGAAAGATTTTGCACTCGAGATTAATGGGCGCCCATTAATTAATTCTCCGAACTAATCCAACTGACTTGCTGCAACTGATTGCTCACTGCTTGCTCCCCCGCCTGCCTCTTCAAACGAGTCGGCCAGGTGGGCCACTTGGAGCCAAAGAGTCCGAGCTAAGCGTGAGACTATAGAGCACAGAGAGACAATTATATCCAGTCTTCCTCTTCCACTTTTCATTGGGATCAAGGCAGCCAAGAGCTGGAACTCAGATGGCCAGCCGACACGTTTGCACTTATCGATCATTCTAATTGTTGTCTGCAAATTTGGCGTCTTGGGCGCCCCATTCTCCCACCAACTTAGCCGCGAGAACAATATGAGTTTCACATTATTAATAGAGTCTAGTGGAGAGAAGAATCAAATTAGATCGATTAAGGTTGTTGATTTAATCTCCACGGCGCGTAAGTTGGTCGCTTCAGCGAGTTTTAGCGCCTAGAGTTAGCAAGTTAATTGCTAGTAGGTGAGCGTCGAAATTAAACTAGACTAAACTAAACTAAATGGATATGAGTACTAGACAAAATTATGTGTGAGCATCAACCAACCATTTGCACTATATTGTTGAGATTCTCCACCAGCTAGCCGAGTGGCCAACTAGGATTCGAATTAGCCGCAGTTTGCGCACCACTTCGGCGAGCGGCTAATTGAGTTTAGCTTTGCCAACGAAGCATCAAACGTTGGGCGGACGTTTGAAAATTTTACTTAGCTTGCCGACTAGTAGGCTAGTAGCAAAGTGACTCGTTGTGTTGCTCGGTTTTTGTACTTAGTGGCCCGGTTTACTATTGGCCTGCAACACCGACGACTACTTTAATTCATATTTAATTCATGTCTAGTTTGAATTACAGTCACTCAGTCAATTGCTTAGCGCTTGCTTTTGGTTGCTCACTTTGATTAGCAACCGAAAGCAGCTTCTAACCGTCGAGCAGCGAGTCTACAATTTAATAGACTTGGTGGTGATGGAATGGAGTCTACTCGCTTAGTGATAATTTGATAAGCAAGTGGAGTTTGGTTAGAAGAAGAATCGCGTGGTAATCGTGACGCTATGACTTAGTGATGATAATAACGATCTACTCGCTTCAATTATTTAGCGCCAGAGAGGAAGAGAGAATTGAGTTGTGTTTGCTTCACGTCAAACTACTACAGCATTTTAAGGATATAGGCAGCGCAGTCAAATGAACGAGCCAGCGATTGAGTTACAGGTGCGGCGCGTGGCGCCACCTACCTGCGCACCGCCAGTTTCTTCCCTTCACATTGGAGTCGCCGCTGCCATCTAATTTTTTGAGCCACTAAATTGGATCAATGGCCTATTAATGATTTTCAGCTTGCCGTCAAGTTAGATGATTCAACGATTTATTTCTTTGCAAAGGAATAAATCGCAAGAAAAAACTACCCTGTAAACCTTTGACGCTCGCCGCTAATTTTTTCCTCCCGAGGAAACTACAAATCTCAATGTTCATCTCGTACAAACTCGAAAGAAAAACACGAGAGGTTAGCCAAATCTCGAGGTGTAGATGTGTTGTTAGTAGCTTCTATTCTATTTAGCAGGATGCAACTGAACGAGAGGCAGAAGGAGGAGAAAAATTTGCTTCAAGTTACGCAAGTCAACACCCTCTCGCCTGTGGCGCCTAACATCTAGTGTGCATGTGTCTCTGTGATATATGACTGCTCATTATCTTGGCATCTGTTGAAGCTATAGGTTTTGGCTGTTCGGATAGCCAGTCAGCCAGTTAGTTGAGCAGAGGAAAAAACACATTAGCTAACTGCCACTCGAAATATTCAGGTGACAAACTGGAGCTGGATGGTGAGCAGACGGAGATTCTGAGGAAACGCAACGCAACGCAACTGGAAGTCGAGCTAAAACTAGATAACAACCAACTGATGGTTGTGTGTAGTTGTTTCCCACCTCAAATTTTGCGTTCAGTTGCATAATTTTCCTCCTCTATGAGAGAAGCCTATGCAAAGTTTTCAACTATAGCTTATTAATGAGGTGTGAGAGCCGCACGAAGCTAAAGGGACGAAGTGGAAAGGACAACTTCAGTTGGACTAGCCAACTATTTTCTCAATGAAATTTGCATAACCATTTACAAAACTAAATGCCGCGAGCTAAGCGCTCAAATTCAAACTCAAGCTTACGTTTTAACGTGAGAGGCAACTCAACAGAAACAACGTATTTAGCAAGTTTTGGTGGATTTGTTTGACACTTTGGGCCAAGTTTGCAGATTTAAGTGTCATGTGTATGTATATAAGTGTAAGTGTGTGTGTGTGCTTTATCACTCTCACACCTTGTTGTTGGCCTTTTGACAAAAAGAAAACTAACTCGACGAGGCTACACTTGTAGACGACATGAGCAGCGGCGGCGACGGTGACGGTTAGCATTAGTTGCAAAAAGACAACCATATTTGTGTGCCGAATTCATTTTTTGCGGATGGGGGGTTTTCTCGCGCTCTTCTAGTGGCTAGTCCTCTAAACTTGGGACTAATTTAGTGGAAGAGGCAACCAAGAGTTGAGAATAGGAGACCGAAATATTCTAGCGACCGAAATGCTAAATAGAAGTGTCGCCTAATGGTCTGTCTCCACCGCACAATAATTCCAAAGCAACACAACGGAGGCGAGACGTTAACGACAGGTGACTTTAGCTGTCGCTGAGTTTATAATGAACTCGGGTTTCCTGTTGCGTCGCTCCCTTTTCATTTCTTTTGTGCTTAAGCAGTGGAATAGTGAGGGGAAAATTTAAATTTGATGTTAGTTAGTTAGTTAGTTAGTTGGCAACTCAACACAACTAGCAATCATCTCACCTGGCCACTGGAGTTTATTCAATTGGCCTCGTTGTTGTTGTTGTTGTTGTTATTAATCGTCACTCATCTCTTTTCGGTGTATTCGGCTCCATTGCTCGTCGTTAATCGTGGTGTAGGTTCACTTGCTGTGACTGCCTCCGTCGCTTCCGGTTGGTTCTCGAGTTTTGACTTTCAAGTTTTCAGACTCGAGCCCAAAACTCTGTCGACCGCTTAATTGTTTCACATTGGAAGCGTCAGCTACACTCTCTTAATATACAATATAATTGCCGACTCGATGGGCGCCAAATTATCATCCTGTCCGCTTGTAAGTGGCAAACGAAGGAGGAGAGAAAGGAGCTCAACCTCTAGTTTAGTTTAGTTTCTCGCAGTTTGCTTCAGTTCAGTTTGCGTTTAGTTAAGTTGTCGGTCCAGCTCAAAGAACTTGGAGGCGACGGCTTTTATTGCCTCAAAACTGTTACGCAACTGTTGGCCACAATGTCGACCAAGACGCTACAGAGGCAATCAATTGACGATTGCTACGACGACGACGACGACGACGACGACGACAAAAGCAAGAGTTTCGCCTTCTCCAGCTAACTGAGCTAACGATTTCCTATTTACCAACTGGTTTCTTATTATGAGATCAGCTACTCTCGTCTCTGCTTCGACCAATACCAAGTAGAAAGTAGACCATATGATCCAATGGAAAAAAACTGGGATCCTGTGAACTTGGCGCCACACGAACTTGAAGTGTTCGCGTGAGAGGCAATTAATCCCCAGTGGCCGACCGTAAATTTGCATCCCCATTGCCGATCACTTGACTAGACGATCATAAGTGTGCTTTACACTAACTAATTGTGCACTTGCCACTAGGGCAAGTGACGACGAGTGCTCTATGGGTAAATCCACGAACCGGCTAATAGGCTGATGCTGCAAAGCCAATTGACTTTGCCGGCCAGTTGGCGACAGAGACATCAAAGTGAAGAGAGTAAATTTTACTCTCTTTGCTGACACACAATCGTTGTTCCTAGATGCTAGTTATTAGAAGCTCACTAGAGGGGAATAGTAAAACTCAACTGTTGTTGGCTAATTTATCGCCAAATTGGCTATCACACTAGAGAAAGATAGAGAGAGAGAGGGAGGGAGAGAGACATCATCAGCTCAGACCACAATATTGTCCATCCCTGTTCCTGTTCATGTAAATCTTGCAACTTCAAGCGCGGCCATTGGGTAGGAACTTGTGCAAGATTTACCAACTAACACACTCTAATCTCTCGCTAGCGGCCTTGGGATTTACAGTGTTCCAACAGACAAGACCAAGTCTTTTCTCGTGGGACACAAAGTTTACTCGGCCAAATCGCCATGACTAAATGACGAAACGAGACGGACTAAATCAAATCAGTTCTTGCTGTTGTAGTTGTAGTTGTCCCCACTGCTGCTGTTGTAGTTTTTGTTGTTTTTACTGCCATTATAATGATTACGCAAACTTTATCCATGCTCCAGTGGTAACCAAACTGACTGGCTTGTAGCTGCTCTCCATCTCTCATGAGATATCGAGTCCAGTTTCGGTGAGGATCCGAGATTCGGCGAAATTTTTTCGGCTAGCTAACTCGATGAAGAGATAATCACTCCAACTTGGAACTTGACTAGGCTCAAGAAGGCGCCAAATTGACAGGATATGACTAAACTGGACACCATCTAGTGTTGTGCTTGGCTATGCGCCATAGCGGCCCGGAGAGGAAAATAGTGGCGCCCAAACTCGAAGGCGCGAAACTCTAGTGGTGTCTCTCGTGCGCCACCTAGCGTGCAAATCTCGAACTAGAGGTGTAAACAAACCGCCATCTTGACGAATGTCAACCATTTCCTCTAGGTGCCTCATTACAACCTGTTGCATTTTTATCTCACTTCCGCGAAAATGTAGTATCATTGCTTGGTGGAAATTTGCGAAAATGTCGAGCTAAATGTTCCTAGTCAAAACCAATACTCATATTTACTAACTTACTCTTTCTCAATCTCTATCTGACACACCCATAGAGCGCGATCCAGATCATGGAAATACCAATTTTAGTAGCAAACAAACCTCTAAAAAGAAGAGAAAATCCAGAACTGCATTCACAAATAACCAAATCTACGAGCTGGAACGAAGATTTAGTCTACAAAAGTACCTGTCGCCAACAGATCGCGACGAGATAGCGCTAACCTTGAATCTATCTAACGCTCAAGTCATCACGTGGTTTCAGGTAGGTGTTTAGGCTTCAGACTGATTTACTCCATTTATCCGCTTAGTTTCAAAATACTAATCAACTCTCGATATAATACCAAACAGAATCGACGGGCCAAACAAAAACGAGACCAAGAGGAACAGAGACGGGATCTTGAGACGGCGGCCATGTTAAACAATATTGGAACTTACAAAACATTCTTGGAAACCTTTCAAGCTTTCGCTGCAATGAAACCCACTGATGCAATCTGCCGTGCAACCGGCCTAACGATGGGAGGGACGAAGATGAAGGACGAACCTTGAGCAAGAGTGCGCTTGCATTAGGTCGGAGCGAATTTACGGCATTAGGTGGCCTGAAAAATAAAGATATACGACTAAAAATTAGGCTGAAGGAGATAGGACAGAAGATTTGGTATTTGTAATAATATGATTGCAGTATAGTTTATTTAATAACTTATGCTCTTATGATTTCACTCATAGTTGTATATACATGGCCCTAATAAGGGCCGTTAATAATAAAAGGACTACTCGAACATGACTTGCCAGTTCTTATTTGTAGTTGGTCTCTTGGGGGTTTAGGTTTTGTTACAAGGGAGTGCTTATGAAGGTCAATCAGTTTATGGCTTTACCTTCTCGGTCTTCTTTGGCAACAAGACGGCTTGGATGTTTGGTAACACACCACCCTGGGCAATGGTCACTCCAGCCAATAGCTTGTTCAACTCCTCGTCGTTTCTGATGGCCAATTGCAAGTGACGGGGGATAATTCTGGTCTTCTTGTTGTCACGGGCGGCGTTACCTGCCAACTCCAAAACTTCAGCGGCCAAGTACTCCAACACGGCGGCCAAGTAAACTGGGGCACCGGTTCCAACTCGCTCGGCGTAGTTTCCCTTTCTCAGCAGTCTGTGGATACGACCAACTGGGAACTGCAATCCTGCCCTTGATGAACGGGACTTTGCCTTGGACTTTACCTTTCCTCCCTTTCCACGGCCTGACATTTTGAGTTTCTTGTTGGGGTTTGTTGTTTGGGTGCTGTAATAGCGAAAATTTAATAATTCAGCTGATGTGAACTGGCGACAAACTATTTGTTGACTGACCACCTCCGATGGCCGCTTGCGAGTTTATATACCCCAGCTGCTGACAACACACGATTATCGTCTGGTGTTTCGCTCACGCCGCCTCGTATCTGTGTGTTGCCGCCGCCGGCGCCACTATTACTGCGACGTCAGCGAATGGCAATGGTGTTTGCTGCACACAAACGGCGGCTGCCCTGTTGCAACTCGCAACAAGGTGAGCTGAGTGTTTGGTTCGCACAGCCTGCTGGCCAAGCTGCGAGTGTACTCATCACACAATTGGCGCGTTTCGAGCTCGATGCGCGAGGCTTGTGCACCTTGGAATGCAACACGCGCACTAATTGTGAAAACCAGCTGTTCGCTCACAGCGCATCTAAAAAGCGATGCGACAGCTCGGATGAGCTTCGCCTGCTTTGCATATTTTGGCGCCAGAATTGGAGGCGAGACGGGTTTCTGGTTGCCCAAGCACCCAAAAACCCGAAATACCTCCGTGCCTCTGGTTCATGCTCGCACACACAGGTTGTGTGCAACAAACACTCGGGGATTTCGGTGTTGCAAACACCGGCTGGATTTTTTCGATGGCCAAGAACAAGATTTTTGGCGCGACCAGCGGCGATCGTGCAATGCAAAGGTGAATGTGTGGCGCAAACACCCGGTTGTCGCTGCAGCGGCCAGCGAGAGGCAGAGAGGGAGAGAGAGAAAGAGCGGGCGACCGCTGCGTTGCATTGAGTTTTGTGTGTGTGCGGCAAACACCCGCTTGGTCGGTATAAATACTTCTGGCGTTTGTGTTTCTGGCCACAGACTAATTTTGTTGTCGACTAGTTCACATCACCCAAAACAAAAACCCATCATCAATATGCCTCCTCAGCCATCAGGAAAAGCCGTGAAGAAGGCAGGAAAGGCCCAAAAGGCTGTCCGTGCCGGTGACAAGAAGAAGAAGAAGAAGAGAAGGAAGGAGTCGTTCTCCATCTACATCCTACAAGGTGCTTGAAGCAAGTCCACCCAGACACCGGAGTTTCATCCAAGGCCATGAGCATCATGAACTCCTTCGTCAACGACATCTTCGAGCGTATCGCCGCCGAGGCTTCCCGTCTGGCCCACTACAACAAGAGATCCACCATCACATCAAGAGAGATCCAAACCGCCGTCAGACTGTTGCTTCCAGGAGAGTTGGCCAAGCACGCCGTCTCTGAGGGAACCAAGGCCGTGACCAAGTACACTTCATCCAAGTAAATTTCTTGCACGGATAGGAAACTCACACAACCCACCTCCCCAACGACCCCTTCTGACATGTTGTAACCTAAAACCCAAAGACCAGAGAAATAGCCGGAGACACGCGAGTTGTCGAGTGAAGGCGAAACGAGGGGCAATTCAGGATTACTAATGTAGATCTAAAGGCCCTTATAAGGGCCAATGTAAATAATATTGAATCATAAGAGTGAAACAGTTGCAGTAACCCGCTAAAATAAATTTTACAAATCTTAAAAATCCCTAGTATCAAGTTCTGTCGTTCCTTATTCTCCTATCTTCATCGTTTGGCAAGTCTTATCTTCAGATGCTGATACAATCAAATTACCCTTGCATGCGACGTCCAAGATCTGATCTTTATGCAATTGCTCATCCCTCACTTTGTTCAAATTGTTGTCGTATATCCTTATGGCACCATCCAAACAGCCTGTCACCAGAAGTCCAGACTCGGACCAACTAGCTCTCGTGACCCCAATGTTGGTATGTATCTCACATCTTGTGACCAAAGTACCTACGTCCCAAATTACTATAGTGCCATAAACATTTGCGCCCGCTAAAAATCGACCGCAGGGTGAAAACGATACACTCTCGACAGAGGCCTCATCAGGATTCATTGGATCCATTTCGTCATCCGACTCGATATCCTCGTCATCTACATCCTCCTCGCCTGGCATGTCATCAGCATTCGTGAAATCGTCAATAACTTCAACTGCTTCGGCATCGGCCGGTGGCTGATCATCATCATCGTCAACATCAGCGTCCTCAGTTTCGATTTCTACGTCGTCTTTGTTTCCTGTGGACGAACCTTGATCATTTGTTTCGGTGTGGTTAGCGCCCTCGGTCGAACCATCGGCTTTGCTTGTCGATTCAGGGGATTTACATGCGAGGGTGCCGATGATCTTGAAGTTGCTCAGAGTTATCAGTTTCACAGTCGAGTTCATACAGCCGACAGCCACTAGAGTCTTACTTGGATTCAAATCTAGACAGATGATTTCGGATTGATTGGCAGCATCATTGAGTTGGAATATGGTTTGCCTTGTTTTGAGGTCAAAAACTCTTAAGGATCCGTCGGAATATGAGACAACAATCTTTATGCCATCTGCTAATAGCCTAGCTGCAGTAGTTCGGCGCCCATATGATGCAAATGTCTTCACGGCGGCTGGGTCATTGACATTCCAAACCCAGAAGTCTCCTTTCGTGGTGCCAGCAATAAGGACATATTCGGATATGTTATGCCACAAGATCCAATTAATCTCATCGATGTAGAAATCGAAAACTTTGATTCCCGTGGTGGTATTTCTGACTTGAATATACCCATTTAGGTCTCCGGTTGCAACATACGTTGAGTTTGCACTGAAAGCAGCCGCAACAACCGATTCTTTATGCCCGAGACATTCAAATATCACATGTTTAGTGTTGAGATCCCAAACAAATGCGGTGTCATCGATCCCGCCTGAGACGGCTAGTCTTGAATTGCTATCTATTGAGCAACAGAGTACAGAGTCGGTATGCCTGGTGAAAGGTTCCATAGTTGATGTCATCATGAATATAAGTTTCAAAAAAATCTAATTATATGGTAATAATAAAACAAGTGCTCTTTGGTTTTGAAGTTGCATGCCGACAAAATGAGCCGCGTGTTGTGCTGCCATGTGCTCATAGAATGAAATTTGACAAAACAAACCGAATCAGTTGTTTATATTTTTACAGATACACCGGCGTTATCGAAATAGATAAGTTATCATCTATGAGTTTATTTATTAACAGATCAGAACCTGATTTATGAGTCATGTTTGGGATTACAACACCTATAAGAGCTAGACCAGCATATCTCGTCCACCCTTACCACCCTTTTTCTGCGTTACAGTTCCAGGCTTGTTCGATGCATCCGGATGGTTGGTAAACTCATTGGGCATTGTAGCGTGAGGTGATGCCAAAAGAATTTGTTTCAAATCATAAAATAGATGAGAGTCTTCTTTTGTCAAGAACGTGATAGCTTCACCCTTCTTACCTGCACGACCTGTACGTCCAATCCTGTGAGTGTAGGCTTCGACCGTCCTGGACATGTCATAATTGATAACCAATCCGACATCCTTGATATCAATACCCCTACCAGCCACGTCAGTTGCAACAAGTATATCTTTGCTCTTGGATTTTATGTTTGTCATGGCGCTATCACGTTTGTCCTGATCTTTACCACCGTGAAGAGCACAAGCGGCGAAGCCATCCGCTTCTAGAGCTTTTGCAAGCGTATCTGCCGAGCTTTTTTGGTTGACAAAGACGATAACAGGAGGTTCCGGGTTCTCGGTTCGAAGAATCTCGAACAGCTTCTTGCGCTTAGCACTTTCGGAAAGATAATAGATTCTTTGTTTGACTCTATCAACCGGTTTACCTGCAGATCCAATGTAGACGATGGATGGTCGGCGGAGGTAGTCCTTTGCGATCTTCTCGACCGTCGGTGGCATTGTGGCAGTAAACATGACCGTCTGACGGTATTTTTCTTTAGAAAAATAGTTCTTGCGGAGTACACCATCATCTTCGGCATCGTCTGTATCTGGTTTAAGGTTTGTAGCTGGCATATAAGCTAGAATCTTCTGAACATCTGGTCCAAAGCCCATATCAATCATCCGATCAGCTTCATCGAGAACAACATAAGTACACCTAGACAAGACTAGATATCTATTCTCTAGTAAATCGATGAGCCTACCAGGTGTAGCTATGACAATCTCAGTGCCACCTCTTAGTTTTGAGCATTGATCATCCATCGAGGTACCACCGATAACGAGCGCGGTGCGAATGTCTAGGCCTCTAGCAAATTTGAGTGTCTCTTCTTCGATCTGTTGGGCTAATTCACGAGTAGGCGCTAAGATCAATGCATAGGGTCCGAGATCGTCTTCCTCGGCGCGATCAATCTTTGGTAATGATGTAATCCAAACTAGTAGTGGAATGAGGAAGGCGAGGGTTTTGCCGGAACCTGTCTCTGCGACCCCGATAATATCACGGTTTTGCAAGCCGATAGGTATGGCTGCTCTTTGAATTGCTGTCGGCTCTTTGTAGCCACATCGCTTGATTATATCATAAATTTGTCGAGGCAAGTCACATTCTTTCCAATCTCTTATGAGCGGTGGATGTCTTCCTCCTTTGATGACTATCTCGAAGTCTTCTCTGAAGATTCTCCAATCCCTCTCAGTCATGTCTTTGAGGTCCTTTTTAGACCAATGCAAGTCGGCCATCTTATCTTCTTCTCGCTTTTGTTTCTTGAGCTCACGATAATACATAGCCTGTTCAGCTCTTTGTTCTTTTATATCAATGCCACCTAAGTGACCTCGGCCGAAGAATTGTGGTTGATGTCTGTCAACATATGAGGTCGTGGCAGTAGTATCCTCCGACTCATCCCATTCGAAGTTGAATTTCTTATTAGCCCGACGCTTTTGTTTTCTCTCGGGTCTAACGCCATAATATCTATTCTTGGCTTCGTCTAGTTCACTTTTGTCTACCTTAATCACATTTGCATCCCTGTCTCTGGTGTTCTGTTGCTCTCGATGTCTAATGTCACCGCGATCTCGTCCTCGATCTCGATCCCTATTTCTGTCAGATCTATCATAATGATGGTACTGGTGTCTATCTTTTGATCTATCCATAATTAGTACCGATAAAAGATTACAATTGTTTAATAGCTCTAGTTATGCTGAGGTCATTATTCTGACTCGTGAGATCTGGTTTGTTTTGATTAGTTCCTATTGTGCACTCATGGCAAAAACTACAGTATGCTACAGAAAAATGGCTTTCTACACCTGGGTTGATTCAAACTTTCAGATACCGAGAGACTTTTGCCATTGACCTAGCGACCGCTGTCAGTCACAGTATAACAGGTGAGGCATTAGATCATAGATCACAATGAGCTAGGTAAGAAGATTTCCACGGAAACATTTCGAGTTCGGATAAAAGAAATACAGTTTTCGAACTTTGGGATAGACACGACTAAAGTCGACGAGATTCGATGTAGACATTGAAAAAATCATTTCTATGAAGATAGCTAATCAAGAAGTCGATAAGTTCGCTAGACACTTACCGAGACCTATTTAGGTTCAGTCGATAGGTAAGTGCGGGATAAGTGTTCAGAGGCAGGTTCAAATGTCATGTTGGGTGGGCGGGTGTATCGGGCCTCAGTAAATCCCGTAAGAGCCGGGATAAAGGCAAGCGAGTGCTTTGTAGACTTTGCGAACTTCGGTAGACAACCGAAGTTCGCTAAGAAGCACAGCTTATTCAATGGGAGATCGTGCATTGAACTGGCGCGTTAATTCAAAACTACTGGGTAATCTGGGCAATGCTGTCAACGCGGGCCAAAGAGCGTTTCGCACCGAATTCTCGATGTGCACGCTTCGCAACGCATGCGAAGCGTGGTTCTTCGTAGGCTCACCATGCACATTTAGATTGACCATTGAGTTCGTATTTCCAAAGTTCACTTGCTTGTTCCCATTGGAGCGTCATCTACTCATTAATTGTCTTGATAACATAAATTAGATTATTATTTAAATGATCTCAAGTTGTAGAAATCTTGCAAGCTAGAGTTCAATCTGAAACTCTCATCGATTAAAGATAGACAATTTATAGACCCGCCTGGTGTGTTCTATCTATTTATTTACTAACAAATTAGCATCGTGCTGCACTCGAAAACGAGCGGGCGCGATAAACTTTCTTCATAGTATCTAATAAGAGAAATGGGAAAACGTGTTCAACAGCAACAAAACAAGCGATCGTACGAACAGGTCGAAGGTGAGGATTCGATGGTAGGAGTGAAGGAGGAGTTGATTGACGCTAATGATACAAACAATAACGCCGGAAAAGTTGGAAAGAAGAACACGATGAAAAAACAACAAGAGCCAGTTAACGTAAAAGAAGAGGAAGAGTTTGAGGATGCTGAGCAGGATGACGATGATGATGAGGAAGTAATCGAGGAGGAGGAAGAGATTGAAGAGGAAGTTGAAGAGGATGAGGAGGAAGAGGATGACGAGGATGCCAAGCCACAGAAATCTGGTGGTCAAGGCAACAATCAGCAAACTCAAGGAAGCGGCCAGGGTAACTCATCGAATGCTAACTCAGGTGCAAACACCGACAAGAGGCCCAGATTGACCGACGAGCTGTATGAAATGAATCTTCGAAGAAAGAAGGAGCATGTTGGTAGCGCTTTATACATTCCGTTCCCAAGAAAGGTATCAGAGGAGGAGGTTAGAGGTTTTGTTGGACAGGGACCAAACATATTCTTGGTCGGTCCACAGAAACAGAATGCTATCGTGCGCTACAGAACTCAATCAGAGTGCGAGAAACAACAAAACGAGTTGGCCAAGAAAGAGTTCGAGGGTCAAACACTCAATATTGAGCCAAAAACCGTTAAGATTGACCCAGCCAACATAGATGTCAAGACTCTAATAGTTCAATACAGTAATCCTGATCTCTCTATCATGGATTTTGCGCAAATTTTCATCAAGGCGATCTCAATCTCGCTCAAAGGTGGAAAGAGTAAGAAGGAGAGCCAGGAGGACCTCTCATTTGGCTCAGCTATCATAATATTCCCATCCCATGATGAGGCAAAGGAAGCGTTTTTAGCCACCGAAAATCTCACTATCAAGGGTGAACAATTACGCGTTGTCTTTGCTGACTTCCGACCACAAAACTCTAGCTCTGGCCGACCTAACACCGGCGGCTTCGGCTTCCGCAAGGGTGGCGGTGAAAACAATCGAGGTGGCAACTTCCGAGGCAATCAAGGCGGCCGTGGTGGCGATAGACAGAGCGGCGGAGGCGGAGGATTCCGTAGAAATAGAAACTCAGGTGGCAGTAGTGGTGGCGGCGGGGGCCAGCGCAACTTTGGTAACCGCAACTTCGGCAACAACAGTGGCGGAGGTGGTTACGGTGGGGGAGCAGGCCGAAACTATTCCCCAAACAAGAAGTTTAGATCAAATGTTAGATCATGATCTAGCTGAAGCAAACCTGTACAAATAAGTCTACGTATTTTCGCACGCGCTTGAACACATCGGCCACCCTCTCATTTAACTGCAAACCACCATGTTCAGTTCAAAATATAACACTGATCCTCGTCTTCCTCCTTATTTATGATATGGATTAAACATCAATAGCCGTGTGTAAAGTCAAGTAATCAATGACTTATCAATCATTAAACAACACAAGCTTATCGGTGGAGCAATCAATTCACCAGACATCGAAATCTTCTCAAAGGTTCATTTTTCCGCTTATAAGTTCAATCTACTTTCAATATTGTGTTTTAATAATTGCATGTTATTGATGATAAGCTGAATAGGAGTGAAGCCATGAATCGCCCGGAGAACAGCCGTTGAAGCTATACCATGTGGATGAGTATACATGTTGAACCAAAATCTATATGACATTAAGAAAAGTTTAGTTGAGATCCAAAATGTTTCTGAATTATGGCTCTGTTTCATCTACACCGGTGTCCTAATCCTCGAGGTCAAAAACCTCATGATCACGAAGTGGAATTGGAGGTAAGAAGGCTGTGATCTCGACTTCTTCATCTACTGAGAGTGAAAGATTGTCGAGTTGGGGGATAGGTCCGTTGGAATTAAGAATTATTGGTTTCACGTCCTTAAGCGCTGGCACGGAAACTGAAAAGTGATGTGAGTTCGCTTGAGGTACTATATTTGCATTCTGATCAATCAATGTGGGTCGCGATTCGCTCGGGGGTGCAACATTTTCAGTGTCAGTTGGATTGGAATCAGTTGAACGATTGCTGCAGTAAGAGTTTCCTAGTGATCGATTGGACTCGCCATCATCGTCGTCCGAGGAGTCGTCGATGATGATTAGCTCAGGTGAACCTGGTCTAAGTGGCCGGAGGTTGGTTGAATGTTGCCTGTATATTGATGGACCTCGGACTTTAGGTGCTGGCGGTGACTTGGGTATATTCTCACGTCCACGGGAGTAGACTGGATAGAAATCTGTTAGCTTTCTATTTGAGGCAAGAGGCTGTCTTATAAGTGCCCTTGGATTTGTATTATCACCGTTTTGCTGACCAACTTTTGGCACGCCGCTAGATTCGCCACCTCCGTTTGGCTTTCCCTGAATATTGAGCATCTCCGCTAGATGTAATAGATAAATTCGCCGAGCGTCAGTAAGTTGATTCTTCTCAGCATCTCTTTGCTTCTGTCTTTTGGCCTTAGAGCGTGTAAATGCATGCCTGGCCGTAACTCGAGCCATGGTCTTGGATGGCAGTGGGTTCTTATTTCTCCGATATGATATATACCAATAATGGCATCTGTTGCACGAGTTCTACATCAAACTTTCATCTGACTTGATGCTAGAATCAAATGCATACAAATTCTAGTTAGATTGTTATGCTACTACAATAGTAATGCATGTATGTGAGATTTTTGCTAAAAAATACTAGTCATTTTGAGCAATAGCCTAACATTTATTAGGGTTGGTGATGTGGGATAGTGAGAAGAAAATTAAATCGCCGGCAACGCGCATTTGGCCTGTACGGTTGTGTTGTTGTTCATCATGAAGAAACAGAAGAGAAGATTCATGTGAGATTGCAGTTTCACTGGACGCGTCGCCTCGCCGTTAAAACTAGTGGTTTTGTCCGTTGCTACAGCGGCGCCCACTAGGTTTTGTTCCCTTTCGCTTGCAGAGTTGCCTCTGGCCGTTGTGAGTGGATTGCATTCGAATAGGCTCAACTGATAGCCACTTTCAAGGTACAGGTTAGGACTACTTGTAGCTCCTTATGAGTTTTCTGACTCCTGGTTTTAATTTCCACTCAACACTTACGCCTGATTTAGTGCGACATTAATGAGCAATCACTCGAGTTAACGAGACTCTCGAGGATCTTTAATCCTCGAATGCCCTCTAGTGTTGAGCATAATGATTGCGAACGTTGTTGGAAATCATCATGGTATCAACAAAAACAACAATCGCCCTCCTTATCGCAATCTTGACGCTCACTAGCTAAATATTAGCTCATCAGAATGACGACAACGACCCCTCATTGCTCATCATGAAGCTAATGCGCCGGGACCACATACCGATGCCAAGTGGCTCATGGTCTTTATATCTCTATCTCGCTCTCAGCAGTAAGCGAGTTGTGTGTTTTGCTCTCGCCATTTGACGAGTCAACCAATAGGCGACTTCTGCAATTGAAGAGGGTCGAGATGTTAGATGAACTCGTTAATTGGTCGTGGTCTTCAGTGCATTGTATAAATCGTCTAACAAACAAAAAATGATCGATCTAGCAGTCGGCATGTTGCTCCAATCGTTGTTATTTGACCTGGCGAGTGTCGACCGATAGCGACCAGAGACAGTCATGTTTTTAGTGTTGTATGATTCCGTATATCACTCTAAGACCTCAAGATTGTGACGATCTTGAAGTCGATCTCAAGTTATCGTTTAAACGGCGTCATGAGAGATTCAGTCATTTGCGATCCAGAGTACGCCTCGAAGACATCAAATTCAGTCGAGGCATAAGGTCGCACCTAGATTGCAGCAGTAGCAATATTTCAAGATGAAGTCAAACCTAAGTTTGGTCTTGGTGGCTATATTCGTCACCTTGACCATTCTACAACTATCAAGCCAACAAGCTCAAGCTCATATCACCTATATTGAAGTGAAATTTCCCCTCAAGGGCCAACATCCAGGTCCAGTTTCAGTCTGGCCACTACCTCAGTATTGGCAAAAATCAAACCGTGTTCTACTGATCAATACTGGTCCATTTAATTTTGTATCAAATGTTAAGAATTGTTCCGTCATCGACAATGCCATTAATCGATACAGAACCATAGTGAAGTCGGTGGCCACAAGGCCAGCAAATGTACCTGCAAATGGAACTGCCGAGGCGCTTCAAGTGCAATCAAGCGTGGCAAACTTGCCAGTTTTAAACTCAGTATTTATAAACATCCCGGGCGTCCAAGAGTGTGGCTACCCACAACCAAAAGCTGATGAGTCCTACACAATCGTTGCGGGAATCCAAACTCTAACCGAGATTCGGGCAACCTCTATCTGGGGAGCACTTAGAGCTTTGGAAACTTTCTCGCAACTTGTATGGAATTATCATGGTTACTTGGTGGTCAATGAGACGGAGATTCGCGATTGGCCTCGATTCGATTACCGTGGTATGATGATTGATACCTCACGTCACTTTATACCTAAGCCGGTGTTGATGGCCAACCTGGACGCCATGGCCTACAATAAGATGAACGTCTTCCACTGGCACATTGTCGACGATCAAAGTTGGCCAATGGAGAGTTTGGTGTATCCGGCGTTGCATAAGAAGGGCGCCTATGCACCAAATAAGGTTTACACTATTGCCGACATGTTGGAGATCATTGAGTACGCTAGGATGCGCGGCATTCGTGTCATTCCGGAAATTGATACTCCAGGTCATACGCAAACTATGGGTAAAGCAATTCCAGGCATTCTAACATCATGCTACGGCGAGGGACCGGGTAAACCTAACACAGCCAACTACCCGAAGCACGCGGAACAGGAGATTTTGAATCCAACAAACGAGTATACCTATCAGGTGGTTGCAAAGATTATTCAAGAGGCCAAGCAACTATTCCCAGATCCATACATTCACTTGGGAATGGACGAGAGCTACTACGATTGTTGGGAATCGAATCCGGAAATTCGAGTTTGGATGTTGCGAAACAATCTAACTTCAATGAAAGATTTAGAGACATTGTATGTTACAAAGACTATTGATAATGTAAGAAAAATGGGATACCAAACCATTATCTGGCAAGATCCCCTTGACAATCGAGCTCAAGTTCCACCCGACACAATTGTTGAAATTTGGAAGGATTTCCCCTCTAAACCATGGACTGAGAGTATGAATGTAATGGCCGAATATGGAAACCCTCTCCTGTTGTCTGCTTGCTGGTATCTCAACTACATCAGCTACGGTCAAGATTGGGAAAAGTATTACGTTTGTGATCCTCATAGTTTCAGTGACAATCCTATCAAGAGGAGTCGAGTTATTGGTGGCGAAGCGGCTATTTGGACCGAGTATGTGGATGGAGCCAAACTATTGGAGTTGGCCTGGCCAAGAGCTTCCGCTGTTGCCGAGCGCCTATGGAGTTCGCCCACCGAGACCAAGAGCATTGATGATGCCAGATTTAGATTAGATGAGCATAGATGCAAGATGTTGGAGCGAGGAATCCCGGCAAATCCAGTCATGAATGGCTACTGTCCTTTTGAATGGTACGAGGATTACCCATTAACCGACGGTCGGTTGCGCACTTGGCCGAGTTAATTATAATTATTCTTTTTATTAACATCGCTCCAGGTGGTAGGTTAATGACCGAACTAGTGGGAAACAAAAAATTTGCCACACAGAGAGATGGACATCTATACACACATAGAAAAACAAATGACCACATTAAATATGCATAAAAATCAACAAATTAATCCGAAAGAAAGCTAGCCACTTCCGCTCGGCGTTCTTCTCTCGACTTGCCATCATCGCGTTCCACTTTTGTTCTTTTTGCCCCTGTTTTGTGGCCAAATGGCGACACCTGTTGTAACGGCAAATCGGGCTGAGCTTTGTAACCAACCAACCAACCGGCCAACTGGCCAACGCGATGACAGGTGATTAAAAGACAATGGGTTAATCCACTCACTGATTGCATGGGACACAATCCACTACAAAACCAGTGGTATGAACGTATCAGCAGGTCGTTGGGTGCGCAGTGGGTGATGGCCATCTGATAGCCTAAAAGCAATTAAATTCGAGACTTTCCTCTGCACCGATGTTTGAACAGGACGCAACTACTTGACTGTTGATTAGCTTCATAGTTGGAATCATCATGTGATGAGTGTTTGAACAATGCACAATGGAGATTCCCAACCCGAAACACAATGCTTTCTAGATATCTCCTTGCTATCTCGTCGGACTCCCTGTCTCCCTCCCTCTCTTTTGTGGGTCTTTGTGGAACTCAACCAGCTGCCCAATTTCAGCCAACTCGAAAGGCCGCCAGAGGTCCTTGCAAGTGCCCTAATAAGTGGCGGGCGAAACAATCTCGCCAAAGTTCTGAATGTTCAAGCGAAGCGGCAAGTCTCTACTGTCAGCTGGCGGCCAGTTTAAGTGATGGTTTGGCAAGACTACAAGCAGCTTTTTGGCAAGACGACTAGTGAGTGGTGCGCATTTAATTTTCAGGTTTGAGTTGGAAGCTAAAGTTGGCCGCCTGGCGTTGGGTAGGTGAAAAACTTTTGGCCACTGGCCAGTGTCACATACTTCTCTTTGGTCCGCCACTTTTTCCCCTTTCTGCCCTTGAGCTCCGGACCAAAAAAGTGGGGGCGGCAGCAGCGAACTGTAAGCCGACCGAGTTGGCGAAATATAACCGATGTGAAACATACCGTGATACAAACACAATGGCGGCGCTAATGTCGCGCAATGAAAGACAGGACACGAAGTCTAGTGGAGATTTTTGTCTCAGCAACAACAAGAGTAGCAGACTAAAAGTTAGTCGTGTTGGCAAACTCTGGTTAGCGCAAGCAGAAGTAGCATGCAACAGCAACCGACCAAAGGCAGGGGCAACAACTTTGCCCGCCCACAAAGTCCGGCTATCTTCGTGTGCAAGTGCGCTGCCTGCAATCGGATTGCATGCAACATAAGAGACTTACTGGCAGCGGCCAGGGAAACTACGACGACGACGACGACGACAACTGCACAGTGAAAACGTGCGCTTGGTTGCCGAGTCCGAGTCTTTCAGATTAGTCGACGGCGAAAAGTCGCCATCTTTTTTCCACTTCCCCATGCAAAAAGTTCTTTCACCAGACTCTTTCTAATGCAACAACTAGTCGAGTGGACAACCAAAAAGGGGGAAAGAAAAAGCAGGCCGGTTGGTCCAACAAACCAGCCAAGAGCGGATCTGTATTCTCCCCCATCTTCTACAGGCAAATGGACGAGCGACAGCAACAAGATTGCAACTCGTCGTCTACTTCTTTTAGGCCGCCCGCCCGCCCGCCCAATTGGTACCGAGTAGAGTTCACATGCTTCTATTCCTTTAGTAGAAAGATTTGTTGATCAAATCGCAACATCAAGTGCGCACAGAATGTTATTTTGTCGGGCCCTTATACCGATGGTTGGTCTGTTTCTAGTGGGCGTGGTGTGGACGGGTCCCGCTGCGCAAAATCATGACATTGGTCGTTCGCTTGTCTCAATACTAGTTGGCTGGCCTCTCTCTTTCGATTTTACACTACTCCTGCGCTTCAAACTGGAAACGTAGCGCAAAGTTGCCAGTGGTTCTCTGGTTTTGACTCGACTGTATTTGCGGGTACACTGTTTACAAAGTTGGACGAAAGTTTGCCTGCGATTCGGCTGCTATCAGCAGTGGCAGACTCTAAGTCGCCATCAGGTTGTCTCTGCGCGCGTTACTTCGCCTCTATCGTTCTGTTGCCTCCCTAGCGACCATTTCCCTTGCCTCTTTGCGCCCTAATATCGCTGACTTTGACTGCCGTTCTGTAGCCTGTTCTGTTGTCAGTTAGCTCGTCGGCAAGATGGCCGCCTGGCTACCTTTTTTAGTGGTTGCATCATAAATGAGGGAACGTGCCATTAAGTTGCAACTACAGTTGTAGCGAACTAGAGCGTCGTTCAAAGTTCTAATCCAATCGAATTGCAACATTCAATAGAACCCACTCGGCTTGTGTGGTGTACGAAATGGGCGTTCGAGTGTAAGAGTTGCTTAGAATCACCTCGTAGATGATTGTTGTAATCGAACTCTCGCACAAATCGTACGCTCGGTTGCAGTCAGCAATCGAGCCAGCAGTGAGCAAACCCTGCAACTTGCTTGCCGAGCACCCAGCAGCAACCACTGCAGCAGCAGCTGCAGCCTGCAGTAACGACGACCACAACAGTGCAAAGAGCACAACAACACACAGCGTCGAACTTTTCTAGACAACACAAACTCGCGCAACGCAAGCCACAGTCAGAACAACAACAACAGCAAGCGAGCGAGAGAGAGAGAGAGAGAGAGAAACAGAGAGCAAACAACTACTCCAGCCAAAGCCATTGCGATTGGACAAGCAGCCAAATTTAGCATGGAAATTCTCATTTGAACCCGTGAATATGCCTCCAATCTTCTTTCAGCAATACAATTGCAAATATTTTATCAAGATCCAAGACTCGCCCGTAATCGGCGGTGGCAACTAACCAGAAAACTACTCAAGAGAGTCCAGTTCGTCCAGTTTGCTTGTTGTAGTCGTCACCTTGGCTTGAGAAGCCAGATGAGTTTAGTTGTGTAGTGGGCTAGTGAAAGAGACCAGTTTGACTTCCAGCAACGCAGTCGAGCCAAAACTCAGGTCGACTGTTGTTGTTGTTTTTGTTTTCACTATCGTGTTTAATACAAGGTTTTGGCTGCCCGTCACTCATGGGCCGTCCAACAGAACAATCAGCTGACTTTGGGCCTCAAGTTTGTAGCCAACTTATTGACGAGAGAAACAAAATTATCAAGGAGAAGAGAGAAATAAACTTTTAGAAACTCGAAGTTGAGGCAAAATTGAAGAGTTCTAACTTCATCAGCAACGAGCATCAAGCAACAAGAGTCAAGTTCAGGGTTAAACTGGGAACGCAATTAGGAGACAACACAGAGTCAACTGGGGAAAAGCATCTAAAGAGTCTAAGCAAAACATCAACGAGATCAGAGTGCAAGACTGAAGGAGGCGACTAAAACGTGGAGAATCTACTGTCATTGCGCGCCGCACGAGTGACTCATTTGAGCGTCACCTCGAGGGGCCTCCAAGGCGAAACATCTGCATTAGTTATTGGGATAATTGCGCAAGACCAACACAATCGCAGCTCAGGTCACTCAAGCTTTGTAAAGTCGCTTCATTCTCTAGACGGCCGACGACGACGCAAACTAAGACGAGGACTTTGAACGGGTTACGTCACAAGACAGCGAGGAGCGGATCACATGCAATCGTCGCTCGCCTTCCTCGCGCTTCATTATATTAAGCATCCTCGCCAAGACCAAACGCCAACGCCAAGTTGCTCACCGTTTAGCGACTGGCTTAAAGAGATCGAGAGAAAGAGGATTGCAAACGATCCCTCAGCTAAACTCCGTACGAGTGGGAAGGAGTACAACGTTGGGCTAAACTAATTTCAAGCTAGTCAGTTGAATTTTGTGTAGCGTAGGTAGCGGCTTGGGAGAGAAACTCGCTCGCTATCGGTAACTTTTGTTGGGTCTCGGTATATTAGCTGGAGCTAGAGCAAACGACAGATCGAAGGGGGTGAGGATCCAGCGAGAGTAAACGCAACTCAAAGCGTCGACAACAACAACGACAACATCAGCAACCAAAGCGCCGGCCACCACAGAAAGGAATGATTGTCACCGCCGTCGACTCTTGGAACTGTACACTCATCATTATTAACCCTACTACTCTGACGACTTCAACCAAGACCGAGGAGACGGAAAAGACAACGCAACACTAGCATATGGAAACTTAGTCAGCAGCTGGAAGAAGTTAGCTGGAGAATTATTGGTTTTTGTTGTTGTTGCTATTATATTTGCATTGCCAAACTGGCATCCAGTCTACACTCTACTCTAGCTAAGGTACCACATTTGCGCACTAAGCTGCTATTTGCGCGCGCCGAGCTTACCTTTCCATGGGAAGCTTTAAAAATTTGTTTCACACTCACTAGCTTAAACTTTTACTCAACTCAACTCAACTCAACTCAACTCAACTCAACTCTGCTCAACTAAACTCAACTAAACTCAACTCTACACACTCACTCGCTATTGGCGCTCGTGCGAATTGAATAATGAAACAACCTAACTAGAAACTTGGCAGATTAATGGTTTGGTGCGTGAGTTTGTCTATCTGTCTGCCTCTCTGTTTACCTCCTTCACTCAGGTAGCGATTTAGATAACGAACGAGGGGACGAAACTTGCTAGTTGGTACGATAAGGCCAATAGGAAGCGCAATATTTCAGCACGCGCGTAAAAAAGTTTAATTAGGGGCAAATTTGCACGAGGTAGAGGTAATCGCCCAGTTGAAGTCTGGGGCAAAACAAATGAGCGAGACAAATGCACACAATGGATAACAGATAGAGAAACTTGCAATACGGATATACGCAAACGAGCTTCGCCCTTTAAACTCATTTAGCTAACACTAAATTTGGCTCAAATCATCGATCAACTCAAAAGAGCAACAAGCGCAAGAGCATTCACGTTAGTTATTCTACGAACAACTGAAACCACGATCAATAACAGAACAAGAGTCAACCACAAATATAAGTTAAAGACCATATGAAGGCAGACATTCAAGCAAACTCTTGGCGAGCCAATTGTTTTAGCTGATGCTCGTCGCATTAGTCGTCACCCGCACCACAAATATCAATCAATCAATCAATTGATTGGCACCAAGTACAAATCTCCGATGCGAGAAATACATTTGCATCAGATCAAAAGAACAACAAGAGACCAGACTGAAGCTAGCTTATGGCTAGACCCTAGAACCATCCATTTTCAAAAGAACAAAGAAGACAAGAGTCAAAGAAGAAGAAGAAGAAGAATTAGATCCTCGAGCAGAGTCGATAAGGTCCCGATGCTATTGCATTCAACTTTGTCATAACTCATGACTACTCAATTGAAGCAACAACAAAAAGATCACGATAAAATCTTTGCATAACTAAAATAGAATACAACAAAACAATAACAACACGATCGCGGAAAACAGAAACAAATGTAACGCAACAGGCAGCAAGAGCTCTTCATTACACATCACTTATACTTCACTTCATAGCTATAGTATCTACACTGCCTACCTGTGTTGTCGACTACACTGCAAAATTATTTACTCTAAGTGACTGGATCAACTGGTAGCTGTCGGTTATCTAGAGCTAGAGACATTTAGTCAAAAATTAAAAGAAACAAAACAAGTCACTAGAGGCAATTTGAAAATGCCTTTCATAGGAAGAGATTGGCGCTCGCCAGGTGAGGCCTGGGTCAAGACTGAAGCTTTAGGTTGGCAGCGAATGAAGATCATTGAGTCACAACTACATCCGCCCGCCTGTCACCAGTATCCCGCCTGCTCGTGGCCACCCAGGTCCGAGTTTGGCCAGCACATGGCTAAAAACTGTGAAAATGGCAACGAATCGCCAAGATTGAATGTTAATAAGCAACAGCTGCCTCCAACTGGTCGCGGTTGTCCATATGGCCGCAATAGTCTTTCAAGCTCCGAGAAGAGCTCCGAGTCAGATAGCTCTCCCTCTATCTCGCCAACGGGAACGCCCCAAAAGAAGACCCTAAGTCCATGTCACAATTTGAATCCAATTATAATCTCCTCGCCCTACGGTCAATACTCCTGCTGTGGCCACCACCACCACCTGCAAGCATCTGATCAAGCTCAACCGGATGTCATCAAGTGTCCACGAGGCCATAGATCAATCACTAGAAGTCTTTCACCCGACCCACCGAGATTGGTATCGGAAAGTCCAAGCGGAAGTAGACCGATTAGATTCAATAGAAGCATCTCTGATTTTCGAGGCTCCTCGACATCTTCATCCTCGGACTCGTCGTCATCTGACTCCTCCTCAGTATCGAGCTTATCGCCGCCACTTTCGCCAAACATGAATAGACGAGTAGATGATCGACAGCAATCTAGTCACTCACAAGGGGGAGGTCTCCAATCGATCGTGAAAAATGAATATCGATTAGAGGAGACTCATGAATACTACAAACAGAAGCAACAACAACAACAGCAACCACTTGGTCCTTGTGCAACTTGTTGCTCATGCTCAAGTGGCCAAGAGGTGAACTACAACGCCGCCAGCCAGCAACAAACCAAAGAATCCAATGTCAAGACTGCACCACATTGCCGAATCTCTGTTAGAACCAGAGAGGTGGCCATGTACAATACCATTAGTGAGGCATTTTATCGGCTGGACTTTTGTAACGCAATCCACGATATCCGGCGTTTTAATTACATTTGCAAACTTTTACATCTGCTCATAACACAGAATCTCACCTCGTTAAGTGGATGCGCCACACGAGTTTTGTTCAATATGCTTGAACAGGTTGCTTGGGAGGGTAAGTTTAGCTTAGCTGTGAATCAAATTTGACTTTTCATGCCTCATCAATGGTGAAATTTATATTGACTTTTTGACTCGACTCTGCTCTCTAATAGAAAACTCTAACACCTAAACTTTCATCTATTTATAAAAATCACTCTTAACATCAACCAGTCTCAAGCAACAAACGCAATATACATGTTCTACGCAACCTTCTCAACGAGCTGAAACTAACGATACAGAAATATTATTGCTGGGGTAGGCCAATCGGCTCCACATCCTTGTGGCAGCAGCATTTTGATACGATAGAGAGAATAAGCAGAATTGTCGACGGGATTGAACTTTCACCGGTAAGTTTACCTGAGCACAGCAATGCTACGATGATGCGTTGTTCGTGTAGATTATGATTGATGATTGACGATTGACTTGCAGCGTAAATATTCAGACATATTCTGACCAAAGTTTTTCCATGTACTGCCCATTACACCATGCCACCTAATTTACAACTTTCCGTGGCCAAAAACTTCAATAATGCTAACAAAACACAACACATACACACAAAACGCACGAGTAGCCAAATGATGAGACGAAGACGAGATTCGAGAATCTGCCTGTTGAAATGGTTCGTGAGATACTTTTACGTTTGAACGACTACCGCGATCTAGTCAACTCAGGCCAAGCTTCGCCTGTGATGCGCTCAATGATAGACAGTCAATATATATGGAAACGACTTTGTCGTTACCATTTCACCGAACAGCAATTGAAGTCCGCCTTCAGTAACCGTGATATGCCGCTCGTTAAAAGAGTAATCCAACGGGGCATAAAGTATGCACGAACCGCATCGGCCGATGGAAAGGGTAGCTTTAGAAATCCCATTGAGCATAGCAAAACTACTTCAAGCAATATCAAGTCCGCAAAGAAAATTAGCGGAAGTGGTAATGGTTTAAAACCAGCGACTTCAAAGCAACAAATTGAGCAAACCAGTCATCGGAGGCGACGTAGCTCGCAAGAGACGACCACTAGCGGCCACCAGCAACAACCTCCATCATCATCCCACGTAACCAAGACCATACGTAAATTTGACAACGTCAGCGGTAATCAAAACGACTCGGCTCAAATGGAATCATCTAGTCAGACTGGAGAATCTATTAGTGGTGATGGCGCCGGTAGCAATGCTAATAGGAACTCAAGAGCAACGGTGACTGGAAGGGCCGAGCAAGTTGAAACCCAAAATGATGGCAAACTTTTAGGTGACAGCCAGTCTCAACCACCTGTGCCAAGTTTTAGCACAACCAATCGGCCGGGTTTGCAGGAAATTGATTGGGAACGTGTTTTTCATCAATTAAGAAAGTAAGTAGTCTAAATTTCTACTCTCATTTATCCTAACTTTAGTTTTTGTTCGATTTTTTTTCTCGAGTCACCTGTTCAATCCCCATAGATCTTTAGTTAGCCAAGAGAGAAAGTAAATCATCATGTCCATACTTAACTGACCATCTTGGCAAGTTCTCATAAAAAGGTCGCAGTAACCCATCCAACTGAATAATAATCATGAGCCGGCCAGCTACTTGGTATTTCAAATTTATGTGATCTTTCTAATGCTAACGAACCAAGCTTCTTGCAAGCCTGTTAAATTTCAAGTGGTTGTTGGTGGGTCGGTTAACCGCCAAAGCGTGACAGTAAACCCCCAAATTGCCTCTCTCTCAATAAAGCTACATTTAGTAGCTTGATGTGTTCGGCTCATGCAGGTAAGAATGATAAAGATCTAGGCGCATAATTGGGTTGGTAAGACACAGGTGAGCTGGTTGTTTGAGCTTCTTGCACAGGCATTTCAAACGGAAACCTGTTGGTGCACCGTTCATTGACTCTCACCTGATAAAATAATGGACACAAATTTTTGCGTCATTATGTTTCTCATTTGTTTTCCGGTCATGATCCCAAAAGTGCAATTGTTGAGCTCGGGCATAACATGAGGTTTCTTAATGATACTAAACATGATCAAGAGCAACTTTTTTATGCTAACGCTGCTACTAGCTATCTGATTATAATGGCACACCTTCAGAATGGTCTTTCGCTACTGTCATGTGAACCATTAGGGAGGAGGCTGAACATTTGCAGAATCAGATTTGGACCAATACAGGAGAAAGTGAATGTTTACTTCTGTAACTTCGAGAAATTTCAGGATTTGCTTACATACTTTCACTCGGAAAAACGCCGACATCTCAACTAACATTTCACCTTTCCCCTTTCCTCTTTGGTCATCCAATTTAAACCCGCCAAAATGGTACGCTTGCAGGAAATACGATCTCAAAGAGGAGTACGCCGACTGCCTTCTCCTATGTCGCCACTGTCGCTGTCTGTTCTGGAAATCATTTGGTCATCCTTGCATCATAAATGAGGAGGAAGAGGACGAGCTAGCTCAGGCAAGAGCTAGTGTTGATCAATCTAAAGAGCAAACTTACAAGCAACATGACGTCGCTACCACCAGAAGAAATGTTGCAGCCAGTAGTGGTGCCGTATACCAACACGAGCTTGGCTGTTCGTCGGCAAACATTTGCAATTGTGATAGGCGCCAGTCTGTGGAAACGTCAGCTGTCTCTTCGAATCAGTCAGCAACCACCTCAACCGTTACAATGAGCCAAGGCCAAATTACAGCGAGCAATGACAACAACAATAGTAGCAGCAATTCCGATCGAAATGCTGGACCCTCAGTTGCCATGCTCAGTCGAAACTTTGACAGCCGAGCCCAAGAGTGCCAGGGTGCTGCAAGTGCGCAGCCAACTTCCGGCACATGTCCTATCTCCAGCACCTCAGCGGCAACGCGGCCGCCCTTCACGGCAGCTTCCGTCGGGCGAGCTGCGCCCCCAATGGGCTATCGACAAGCGCCGGCCGATGATTCACGAGCCAATGTTGATAACTCGAGTGCCCGAGTTCCCTTGAGAGATTTAAACGCGCAACAACTAAACAATAGGATCAGAAACATTCTTGGCCACAATGAGAATCGAGCAAGGAACAATAACAACAACAGTGATAGCAACAACAATAACAACGCACGAACATCGCGAAGGAGAGAGGATCTCGTGCCAAAACACGTGACCATAACACCGCAAGCATTTTTAAAATTCTTTTCCCTGTAAGTGGGCTGTGTAACTGGAAATTGAATTAGATGACTATTAGATTGACCATGCTTCGTTCAACCTGTCCGATTGCTCGTTGTACCGGAAGCCGCCGCTGCAACCACAGACACTGCAATGGTAAAACTACTGCTACGATCATGATGACCCTGAATAAATCAAATCTTCAAGAAACACAAGCACACCTCAGTCTTTAAGGCTTGTTGCCACTGGATTCTCTCAGCTTCCTTTACATCAAATCGTGTTGTTGTTTTTAAACATACAAGATTAACTTCAGTGGCAATGAGGAGAAAGATTGATCGATTCTAAAGCATCTATAAGGTTGAAAATGTAAATGCAAGTGAGCGATTCGTTCAATGTTGTTGCGATCGTCTCAAATTTCTCTCGTCATGTGCTTCGGGATGGACACTTGTTCAATTGAACGTTATTAATGACACTACTGTACTAGCACCATTAAATTGAATTGAATCCGAGTGAGTGGTGCGTCACTTTCGTCGACTAGATTGTTTGAATCTCATGGTGGTCAGCAGCATCCAGTCTCTCGTTGCGCGCTTTGCTAATCCACACCGCTTGATAAATAGCTGTCCAGGCGACGAGACGGGAGCAATTTGTTGGCCAACTAGCTTGCCAGTTGGTTAGCCTATCAGCCCGCAGTAGTGGCAGCTTCCATCAAGCCGGCCTCTTGGCGGGCGAAGCGGGTAATTTATTGTTTGCAGGCAAAATATAATTGGCACACCACACTCTGTTGTAGTCTATCCAGTTGAAGCAGGACCACCATTGCAGGCGGCTGCCGTACACTTGGCAGATTCAACCGTCTGTTTGTTGAATGTTGCTCGTCTAGGTAGATTCATACTCGGAGCTATCCGTTCGGGCAGTTAGAGTATGGCAACAATATAAAGCCGCCGCCGTCACTGGCGAAACACAAGGGGACCGTAACGCAACCAATAACCTTGGATGAGACGGTGCTGCCGGCATAGCGAGCCGCGACTGGCGAGGTTACAGTCATCGTTATAGCCACTACTACTGCTGCTGCCGTAAGAGGGGCACACGCAACCAAACGACCACCTTGTTGGAGTTATTGGCCTCTATCGCCGCCTCAATGGTCGCCGGTCTCCAGGTCCGTCTCTAGCTTGCACGCCTACCAACCACCACTGCAACCACCACCATCTAGACGACGATCACAACAACGCCAACTCCGAGTTACACCATCGAGACTGAAGCACTTTACGAGCTGCCTATGGCCGCGAATAGAGAGTAAGAAGTCGGTGCCGCGCGGCAAACACACAAACGCCGCCGTGGTGGTTGTAGTGCTGCTGCTCGTCTGGCACTTGGATACAATTGAGAATGAAACTCAACCACCGAGTTCCAGCCTCACATACGTCGCTCGCCAGTGGGCTAGTCAGTCTCACAATGTAGTGCTTTTTGCCATCTTGTCCAGCATACAAGGAGCCAGACGAAAGGCGATGTCGCGCGTTGCTTCGAGGCGACGCGCGCATAGGGCCGCACATATGCGCGCCCCCTTCCCGTGTTCCAGTGTCCAAAGCTCGAGGCGCTCACATATACCCGCCAACTGCGCTCTAGCGGTTGGCGGGTGCACCGAACGCCGGCTATCACTGGTGGCGGTGGCCTTTGCAACCATCGAAGCCATCACGTCCTATGACTGCCACGCAAATAGAGGGGTTTGCTTGGTGTCGTGTCGACTCGCTGCTCGGATCGCTGCGACCACGGCCGACAATACGAAGCCAGCCAGTCGGTGGCCCGCAACTCGAGTGTTAAGCCGCTAGCTTAGCTAGCTTGTAGCAAGATTGTGCCTTGCATTGTGTGCGTTTGTGTGTTGCCAATGGAGGCTGGCGAGTCGCTAGGTGCGTTGCCAGTAGCGTGATTCCAGAACCTCGAGTCAGCAAGCAGTCAGCCAACAAGCCAGCCATTGGGCTCGCCATAGAATGGCACTATACGCGGTGGATGTGCCCTGGATTCAATGTATTCCTAAGCTGCCGCCGCTCGATGCCGGCGATGAAGATAGAGAGAGCCAGAGAGCGACCGACCGAAATGGGGGACGAGAAGTGCACAGTATCGGCTCCAGTTTGCGCCACAGCGAGCTCCAAAGCGCACTTTCTTTCCACTTGGCGGTGGCGGCGGCGGCTAGTGCAACGCAGCGCTACACGGGGACAGGAAAAGAGGGGAAGGAAGTGGGGTGGCCCGCGAGTCGGCCAACGGCGTGCGCCAGTGTAGAGGCGCGCGGGTCTAGCCTCTATGGTTTCGAGTTGAGTCTTGGCGAGCGGGAGAGAGAGAGAGAGAGACCGGGAGAGCGAGTTGGCAGCCGAAGCTAAGCGCGACTCGCTTGCCATCAGGCACTAGCGGAGAACAAATACGATACCGCAGTGGTGGCGCTGCCATCGCTTGGTGGTCCCCAAATCTCTCGCTTCTAGTGCAACTGTTTGCTGCATTACTTGCCCTCGCTGCTGATGTGCCCCACGAATCTGCCATTGCCGTCAGTTCTAGCGCCTTCGCCGCTATACTCGCCATCAAAGCAAACGCGCACTCGCCTAGCTCCGCTCGTCTAGCCCCAAAGCTCAGCACTAAGACCAACGGTGACGGCAAAGACTAACACCACCGCTTCAAAAAAGAGAGAGATCCCCTACTTTTATTCAATTTCCTAAACGGAATTACGTAGACGACGACGACGGCGAGCCTGTGGGTAATAGAAAATTTTCAAGAATACATAACCAAGATACTCAATTGTATTGGCATAACCAATGCACAAAGGAAAGCTCATTAAAACTGTTCTGCTCCCTCAAACTATCACTCTAAAGTCAAAATATTCCAACCTCTAGACTTTTATTATCAAAAATACCTAACCTGGAGAGACATACAATTACTATTAGTATCCTGGAATAACAAGTAGAATTTGTGTTATCAATTCTTTTACCTGGATTTCATCAACTTATATCATGTCTAAATACACCCGTCTGAACAAAATAACACACTACCACGATAGTTGCTCAAGGAGACAACAACAATTAAGAGAACCCAACCTAAATATAACAGCAACAAATTTCAACTCTAATAATATGAAGATTAAATCTACAATTGAATCAACTCCAACGCTTACTCTAATGAGTGAGTCTCTCATAATTGAGACAAGACCAATTATTGAACGCCGATTAGCGAAAAGAAATAATATACACTCTAAGAAGATGAATAGAATTATTATTAGTAGTAGTAGTAGTAATAGTAGAGTTAGCTTTAATCAATCTAACATCATCAACCTCAATAAGCTTGCCTTTTTTGCATTTACATCACTAATAGTAATCATCACTCTATTCTCGGTCATTCAAGGTGTCTACTCACTCAACTGCTACCATTGCTCAAGTGTCGACAATCCAGCTTGCGATGAACATTTTACCGGATACAATGTAACGGAAACCGATTGCGAGAAGGCAATTGGAAAGCCGGCGAAGGTTTGCCGCAAGATTGTTCAATATATTGAGCACAAGAAAGTAGTTATTAGATCTTGTGGTTACATTGACGATCATGAGGAGAAGGATCGAAAGGCAATGTGCCTGAAGAGATCGGGAACATTTGCCATTATGATGGAATCGTGCAATTGCTACACGGACCTTTGCAACCATTCAGCCAGTTTGGTGCCTAATCAAAGTGTTTTACTCCTAATCTCGTTAGCTAGTTGTTCATTTGTGTTTTACAATTCGCTTATGGCGAAGCGGAGGTGATGGGATTGATTGTTATTGCAGTATCATTCAATATCTCAATCCTAAGGTAGGAGGGATCATCAATAGGAGAGTCGATGAATAGAGAAAAGACTACGAGCGATGCAAGAGAGTCGCTTGAGAAACAAAATCGGTGAACTACAACATTTACTCTTCATCATGACCGTGGATCGGTGAACTACCAAACCACTTAGATAACCAATTATACAGTCGATAAATTTTGATTTGCGAGGTGATCGAATGAGCATCCAAGCGCTGATTTTGAATCAGTGCAGAAGTCTATAGGATTCTCTGGAAAATATTAACACAGGAGAAAGAGTCGCGAAAACAGATGGAATTTTTCTATGGAATTTTTCAAGAAAAGTAAGATCAAGTTTTGCGACGAACCTGCGCGAGGATTCGCAAAATAAAATCCACCGACTATAATTGCGACGGTAAAGGAGCATCAGTATCAGCCGCAAATAATATTCCGCATCAATATCATTGCAACTCTTGATATATAACTTTACATAGGGACAGAGACACAATTCATTAAGGAAGCCTCAGAGGTCTGGACTAACAACATCAACATCAACATCAACAAAACACCAAAAAAACAATCGTCGCCATAAAGATCACTACTTCGATCTTAATTATGAAACTAAACGTTTTATCAAAAAAGGTGGCTAAAAGCTCTGATGACTGGACAAATATCATCATTCGGGCACTCAAATTGATGAAAGGCCAAAGGGCTAATTTAGGTAGCATTTATAAATAAATATATTCTATGTAGATTTTATCTCACTTTAGAGCCGTGATCAACGAAGTTACATAAAATCATTATAAATATATTATCGTATACAAGACAAGCAAACGAATGCAATGGGTGGAAAAGATGTTTATACACAAGTTGACGGAATTGGAACACTAAATTACACCTAGGGGCGAAGTACACAGAATGACACTAGAATTTGCGGCACGAACCGGAAGGGAATAAGTTTATGAGACCACCTTCATCTTAGTCAATCACCGATGTTCTTATCTAGAATTGAGAATTGAGTATGTCTGATTTGTGACATTTCTAGAATACATTGCACAATCGGAGTGACTATTTGAGGTTAACTAGTGTATATCAAATTGGAATTGATAGCAAGTAGGCTTTGGATCAGACAAAAGGGTATATATATATATATAAATATATATATGAAAAAACATGAGTAAATAGAGAGTTAAAAACTGAGAAAGTCCAAGTTGAATGTGGAATTTAGGATCTGAAAGCGGGAATTTACCTGAGATTCTTGAATCTAATAAAATCTGACGAGAAGTAAAACTGTCCCACAAATCAAAAAGAGCAGGGAGCTTTGGTAGAAGATCAAATTAGTTCCATTCGTGTAAATTTTGGCGCCGCTGCCGAGAATCAGCAGGTGGCATTAGAGTGAGAAAAAGGAATGAGTCAAGTTAACTTAGATAGTATATTGCTTGTTATTTTTAGTTTATTTTCGCCTTAATGGATTTCACTGACTTTGGTCAGGTTTTGGCTTGGTTTTTCGTTTATCTCAGTGGTTTCACTTTGTTTTTTTTCATGGTTGCCGTTGACTCTCATTCGAATTTAAAACATTTTGATGTCTTTGAGGAAGTTTTCAACTTCGTTCTTGTATAGCTCGTGGTGTTTTGAGAATATCTGAACATGAGGCGACTTTTCAACAATTTTCTTGCGGACATCCTGACCAAATCCGGCCCAACCGTCGGCCAAGCGCTCAACTATCCTGTAATCAGTTATCCTATCGTCCTTAGACAAAAAGAATAACGATGGGCACTTGAGTGGTCCGCCCCATACTTTCTCTGAAACTTCAATATAGTGTTTCGTTGCAATATTATGACCTACAAATAAATAAATTCTTAGCAATTGCTCTATGACCTTGGCGGCAACTTTGTTGCTTGTGATACTGTTGGCCACTCCGACGCAGGTACCTTCGAGGGGAACCAGCGAGTCAAAGACCAAACCTCGGATTGAGTTATATAATCTGTTCTTGATTTGAGCATCTAGTCTATCAATTTCTAGAAGTAATCTTCCAAACATGTAACCTCCAACACTGAATCCATGGAGCACAACATTCGAGTATTGCTTTTCTATCATGAATCTAACAAAGTCTTCGGAAATTTTCTTGGCGCCAGAGTTTGGCAGCAGCAGGTCTAGGGGTGAGGTTTTGACGTTGAGCACATCAAATCCTCTATCCAAGTAAAATTGACGATACTTTTCAATGTGTTTCTCTTTGGCCTCTAACCATGAGAGCAAAACGACCAGCCGTCTACCGGAGGCGGTGCTACTTAGGGTTGCATTAAAACTTTGACCATAATATTCCTGACCCCTTTCCTTGGCCAGCTCTCGTTTCTCGACTACATCTCTAGCTTTTCGTTTCAAGGTTTCCAAGGGCGACTCTAGTCTCTCATCAATTGTAATCGATGGCTCATAGTCGGCACTTAAAAACGAGGCTTGTGGATTTGAGATACTGTGAGTGAAGAAACCCTTTACGTTTGAGTCGGAGCCACTTGAATGTCTAATTGTGTTGCTCTTTTGGCACTGGCGGAAAGAAATGTTTCTCGCAATTGGAATTAGTTGCTGGTGGTTAGCACTTGTGACCTGTATTGGAAAATATGTGCATTGTTATGGACGATATAACACTTGTTAGCTCGTGTTATGCAAGTAGAGATTTAAAGATGTAGCTCGAGACGTACCTTTTGATTTTGGCTAGTTGATTGTACCAAGTGGCGGGCGAAATTTGCAATTTGTTTGTGGTTCTTGGTGGCCAAAACGGTGCTTACGATTCCAGTGGATTGGTTGGCAAATGCCACCTGCACTACCTTTTGGTTGATTACTTTGACGATTATCATTGTGATTTCTTGTTGTTACACCGTTACTTGTTTTCGTTTCAATTAATGATGCTAGCGTGATTATAAATTATGCCACTTCCTTTCTTCTCTGATATAATGAGTCTGATGAAATATGTCCGCATGAACCTGTACCTCGCCGAATGTATTTCTTTGTATCCAGTTCTTGAGTGTACGTGCTTCTGTCCGAAGCTTATCTAGTTGCTACTGCTTTTTATGTTTCGCTTAACTATCACCAGTGACAAGTGAATTAAAGGAATGAACTGATACACTCGCGGCGGCGAGTTAATTAAACTAGATATTTGATAGATTGATTCCAATATTTATGTTATGCAACAGTGATGACTACGAGTCAATGCAAATCTGCAAAAACCCTCTCACTCGCTTCCTTTGCGCGCGCCAACATTTGTGTTGGCGCAATATCCACTTGTGTGCTCCTCTCTCACTCTCTTTGACTGACTCGCTGAATGAAATTCAAGTTCACGCAGCTCGACACACTATTCACAATTTGCACAAGTTTCTACCAACGTTAGCAACTGGCTTGCCAACCGTTGAAACCTAACTGTTTCGACCAAAGTTGATGACTAATAAACTGAATTGGAGGTGCCACTTTGTTGATCTCTCGACGACTTGCAATGGCCGTTCGCCTCTCGAGCTCAACGGTGGGCTCCGGTGAGGTTGTGTAAGAAGCGGACAAATGAGAATTTCTCGCAATCTCTCTCGCTCCTTGGACTGTCGCCTCACTTTGCGTCGTGTGCAAAGCAAGGCACCACAATGAGAGAGCACACAATGGTTTGAGTTTACCTCTATGGCAGGAGCAGCTGCTGCTGCTGCACACTGCAGTCGAGTTTTCCCTCCGCCGAGGTGAAGCTATTTGCCAGCTAGCTTATCGGGCCCTTGCCATTTTTCTCCCCCGCAGCTTCCATTGACTAAAGTGGGCTTCTACGCTCTGCCCTCCCCCCATAATGGCAGGCAAGTGCCAACAAACCAACCATTGACTCTCGAGAGCAGTCGAATGAGGAGGAGGGGGAACGAGTTGTTGCCTGTGCAACGAAGCCCATAGGCAATGAAGCGCTCCAGCTGTCAGGCAGTAACTAGCAAAGGGGTGGCACTAACTCGCCTCCATCCAACACTGATATCAGCGGCCTCCTAGCTCCCCCGTTCTCATTTGATAGAGAAGGAGGCGATCGAAACTCCGTATTTAACATGCTCAAACTAGCTGCAGTTTCCTACTGACTCAATTTGAATCCAGATGCAAACTCGCTTCCAGTCAAAAGGCAGGGCGGACAGGAGAGAGCACGCGAGAGTCAAGGTCGAGTTACATTCGCTAGCTAGCTGCTACTTAAACTCCGACTGTCGCTCGCTCTCTCACTCCCTCACTCGCCTGGGAGTGCGGCTGTCGCCCTCGCAAAGTGATCACGTGGTGGCTGCGTGGTTGGTAGTGGTCTCGCTTGGTGGTAATACCTCTGTCGTCGTTGTCCTCGCCAACGTTGCCGGTTCCATCGGCAGCAAACAGTGCCACCCAACTAACGAGCCAACTATCCGTCTATTCAACAGACCGGCTGCCGCCCGTTTGCGTCAATACACCAGCCAGGCGTCTTAAGTCAGCTGGTGGCACGATGCGAACGGCACCGGAGGAGAGAGAGAAGATAGAGGAGGTGCCGCCAAATGGCAAATCCAGTTAACGACCTCGGTAGCTGTGGTGGCAAACCACTTGTTGATGGGTATATATGTCGACTCCTACTTCTCGGAAGCTCCCCAACTGGCCCTCGGCAAAGAGTACACTTTCATTCAAGAGGCAGGTGGGCCCGATGGATTCAACAGTTAGCGGGGCGAGCAACAGAGTGTTGTTCGGCTTACGAGCTACACGAGAATTTTCTCCCTGGAGTCAAAAACTTTGCGAGCTTTCGACGGAGGTAAGCATTTCTATTCATCAAGCGATGCCAGCTTGGTAGTCTAGATTGTGGAAGTGCGTAATTGCGCGCCACAACGTCGATGGCTGCCCACCTGTAGCTGACTCCTTAGCTCAAGAATTAATTTTGTGGACGCAGATTTGCTTATGTAGAGAAACATGCACAAAAATGAAAGGGAGTTGTTTGTTTACCTTTTTCCCCGTAGCTCCTTCAATAAGTTGACATTTTTTGACAACCAAACGATCAATTTTTTCCGCCTGGCTTAATCAACTATAATCCAAATATACTGATAAATAATGTGATTCATAATAATGTGATTGTTGGCGATGGTCCAGTCCACTAGTCATGAGGCTAGTTCTTACGGATGACTTTGGATCCGATTCCTTTAAATTGAGAACCACAAATGGACCCAGTCCAAGTCGGCCGCATATTCCAACCGAGGATAGTAATACTTTAGTTATTTCAGCCTGCGTATTCATACTATTTGTGCTCACCTTCTTCACCTTAGCATTGATATATTTCTGTTGTCGGCGCTACTTTCTTACAAATTCTGGAAGAATTAATCAGATGGCGGTCATGAACCAATTTGGCCAGCAAAATCTTGATCCAAACTTCCGATCGGACACTGATACGGCAAGTAATAGGTTTGTAGAATTATTGCCACCAGTTAATTCTCACAGAAGCGACCGATCAACAACCAACACACTTCCTGTACAACTAGACAATGTTTCCATGGTTCAGAATGTTGTTGTCCATCAGGAGCGCACCGCGCCAATCCCACACCGACCCCCAAAGAGTCCCAAGAAACCACCTGCTGAGCCTACTGCGGCCCAGATAAGCAAGAAGCCCAATATACTACCGCATACCAGCAAATTAGCTGCCCTTAGACACAAAAATTGGAAACGAGCTGGTTCGGCAGGACGAAGGTCTAGCCAGCAACCAATAGTAATGAACGACAAGTCAATCACGGGAGAGATGTTTACACCTGCAACGGCGGTAAAGAACCGAGAGATCATCCTGTTCAAATCGCCGTCATTTTCAGAGTGATCTCTTGGAGAGATTATATAGACAAGACTAAAGTAATTTTCAAGGCCAGCAAACTAGAGTTTAAATTTCCTTTGCTGGGCATGACAACTCGATTCATTTCTCACCCTTTCTTCAAATACTTTCATTAAAATTTTTTGATTCCATTCGAGTGGCGCCTAGGGATTTACGATTGCTAATGTTTAGAATTTCTATGGGTTGTCTCTTCAGTCCTCCAGGCCGATTTATGGTGTATCCAACAGATACACTCATGAACTAAATTGATTAGTCTTGACCATCGACCAAATGTCGTAATCCACACCTTGCATAACAATCAACCACCACTCCAATCAGTAATTATACTAATGCTTCCAGCGCTTCAATTGGATACGACCTAGTATCACTCGTGTGTTGACGATCCATTGCGTTCAGTACTACTGTCTTGCTGTTTGTGATGGTTCATGTATACTGACTTCAATTAAAATATATAGCTAATTTTTGGCGAAAAGAGGTTGTCATTAATTTTGATTGATTCTTGATAGTATCTTATAAAATAGAGATAGGTAAATGTATTCAAATATTTCTATGTGTAGATTTGGATATAGAACCTGCTAGCCTTGTGCTGCCTCGAACATGGTTCTCATATCGCGCAAAGCACCCTCAATGTTGTCCGCGAACCTAGCCGAGTTTGTTTGGGCTGAACTCTTCTTTGAACTCACATGGAAGAATAGCAAGTCCTCGCCGGCAATCATATAACTAACTCCATATCCATCATCAGCAACAGGTCCAAATCCACCGCCACAACTGATGTGCTTGGGAAACTTTTTTGGATCTAAAATGTTGGCTTGATTATGTGGCGTTTGACTTGTGGACAGTTTCCATGGTTCAGATAGAACTTCCTTTAGGAAATCACTCTCAGTTTCCAAGTAGCGTGAGATGACGTATAGGCAAAACAGGTGCCTATCGATACCTCGGCCGCACATTGCGTCTTGAATACTAATTGCATGCACCTGGCAAGCCTTCTTGAATAAATTAAGTCTCTCTTGTACAGTCCTTTTTTCATCGTGCATTGAATAGACCCAAGCTGATGATTCAATTGTGACTGGGCGAACAGTTTCAGTTCGACCCTCGCGGTAGAGTCGGGTCATCGAGGCTTCATAGGTGAGTGATAGGTGTCCCACGTCGCGGTAATAGGCTAGCTGAAGTGCCATCTGGATGTAGGCATCTGGCGAAACCTTGAGCCGCTTGATGAATCCCTTGCCATAGGCATCATGCATCAATAGTCTTAGGTCAACATCTGACAGGATTTTAGTTGCATTCTTCTGAGCATCCAATAGATCGGAACTTAACTCATCGCTTATCCTCCATTTTAGTCTCAGTAGTCCTGTTGTTGAGCTACAATCGTCGGGCCCCTCGGTACAGCGACCAAAGTCATCATAACCCAAGTGAAGGTAATCGTAGCCAAGCGTGTGTTCCCAATAATGAGCCAAAACTGGAGCATCGGCGAATGAGTGCTCAACGTTGAACCCACACCTTCCATTTTTACTAATGATCAAATTCAACGACTTGTCATACCACCTGTCATTGCCCTTGCCATGCAATAGCAACTGGCCATACCTGTCGAGCTTCGACGGGTCCTCGGGGTCAAACTCAAAGTTGTCGTCTTCAAGTACCACAACAAATGCAGCGTTCTCGATCGTTTTCAACGACTGCCTATTCACTGGATCGGCTAATAACCTCTGCTCCCTAATCTTGGCCCAAGTAGCTCTATCTAAAGTTGTGAGCGACGAGATATACTCCTCATCATTTGTTGGTTCTTCTTGGTCGGCCGCAATTTTATCGAGCAAATACTCGATTTGTCTTGGTTGCAAAAGACGACCTCTATGATGGAATGTTAATTTGTAAAACTTGCCACGATGATAGACTGCCACATGAGAGGAGTCGTTCAAATGCACCAACGTGTCAGTCTCAACTCCAGGTATTCTGGTGGTGTTGAAGATTCGCTCGTATTGCCATGAACACAATGGCACTAGACCTTGGACCATGAGAGGCTTTAACTCTTGCCTGTCAATCTGACGTCTAAAGATAATAGAGGCATAGATTAGGTTGGCTGCCCTCGATGTTTGTTTGTCAGTCGGACAAAGTAAGAGAGCATCGATTCCGTAATAATTGGAGTTGACCATAAGTGGGGATCTAGCGCGAAGGTAAACGTATTCTTCCCACCAATCGGAGACGTAGTTTGTGGATGTCCACGACTTGAGATGTAGATAAAATTGCAACTTCTTTCCAATTCCATTTTGGAACTCCAACGCCTTTCTCTCGACATCTTTGTAGTGCTCCTCCGACTTGCACAATGGCTTGAATGATCTTAAATACCTACTTATGGTTTGATCAAGTGGCGGCAGGGGCAATCGGGGTAGCGAGGATTGATATGAGTAGAGCTGTGGCTTTCTCGACAAGGCATACAATAGCTTAATGTTCACATTCCACAGTTTTGTCATTAGCGAATACCCCTTCGAACTACGCGTTTCATACATCCATCCTTTGTACATAAGAAGCATTTTCAGATAATATCTCAGTAGGGTTGCCTTGATGAGCCAAATAGCAATGCTGTAAACGAGGCAGGATAGTAATAATCTAGTGTATGGTTGTTTGTATGACCTAATCGGTGGATAAAGTTCGAGCGATTGCATGATTCCAAAGGTGTCAAAGTTGCAATATAGTCGAAGGCCGACAATAAGAGCATAAATACCAATAAGAAAGTTTGTCGACGACGGAAAGAAGCCATTCTTGCAATGTGTAAAAAATCTGGCCGAGCGTTTTTTCCATGATCTAACTGCGGCCAGCCAAATAATATGCAAAGCCTCAAAATTAATACTAAAATCATAAGTATGATCCTGGTGGTATACAAAGGTGAAGGCAACAGCCTGATGGGCTTCTGCCATCTCGGTTTTGTAATGTTATAGTTCTACTGTGTCGAATCTTGGTTATTAGTTAGTTCTTGGCGAAAAGCTATCCCACTTCTTGTTTATCAATCAGTTTGACCAAAAATAATAGAGATTACAGTCAGTGATTTCTATCTTGCAGATTTCTCACGCACGCAGTGAATACACAATGGCGCTTACGTTTGAAGTGATCGTAAAGAGAGTTGATAATATCTGTCGCCATTTCCAATCGGCCAAACGGAGAAACAGGGCACCAAATTGGGTTTGGCCATTGTTCGAGAATAGTCACTCGATCTTTGTAAGGTTGTTGTGAGTTACTTAAACTTACATTTTCATTCCCCCCACAAGAATATAAACTCACATGTGAGCCGAATGCGACCCCCAGAGAGGATGGTGACTACAAGTGTCATTAAGTCCAGCTCACAAAAGTGGCCACAACGTGCGCGTGGAATAAAATCTGTATCAGATGTAAACAGATGAAGTTAAAAGCGAAAGAAGAAGAAAACAACTTGAAGAAGCATTAAGAAACCGACCAAGATCAAGAAAATCGGCAAGAAGCCTCTAAAGGTTTATTAGACATCAAGAATCGATAGATTGTGGCCAGTTTTGAGAGGCACTGTATATACAACAGTAGCAGCAAACATGCCCATCATTACGGTTGTGTTGGATGAGCAACCAGACAATAAGCAAGATTGGAGACCACTACACCAATGCCTCTTGATGCTATTCGACTCGCCATTGAACCATGCCGCCCATTTAGAAGTGTTCATCAGATTGTACAAAGACAAACGCTTAATCAAGATGCACCGAGAGGTTCGCATTCCTAGGACATTCAAGAGATTCGAGCAATTGTTTTGCAATTTCATTCAAGGTTGTGATATGCCATTAGTGCAAACAAAGGATGGACCGGCTAGGCTGCTGCAATTCAGCAACAAATCAATTGAGAAACATCTACAACAGAATGGCTCCAAGGTTTATAGAATTAGTAACTTAACACCCAAAGTGAGACCCGCTGACTTCTTTACACAATCATTGGACACTCACAAAAGATTTGCGTTCATCCTAGAATTTGGTCCTGTTGATTTTAATATTCTTGGTAACGGACGCGAAACAGAATACGAAATTAAAAGTTTCAAGAAACAATTCGAGGAAGAAACCTACTCAATCAGCATGTACCCCTTGTCACCCTGTCTCACCTGTGTCAAGCTCACCACTGCCTTCGAGAGGGCGCTAGACATCTTGTAATGTTTTGTTTCGGTTGCAAGTGGCTGGAGTTCTGCAGTAAATCTCTCAAAAATCGCCGGCTTACCTGCGTCTGCAGTCGCCTAGTTAGTGGGATCAGATCCGCTGGCTCAATAAAAAAGAGCGCATGACTCATCCAATTTTGGTATGTATAGTCCAATGAAGTAGAAAGAGGAATACAAATCTTGATTGATTTTGCCTCGAGCTCGGTAATTTGAACCAATATCTCTTCTGTTTTCGATTGATCAAGATTGAGTTTTGATTGCCGCTGTCGTTGTTCTTAGTTATTATTGTTGCAAAAATCTTATCAGCGACCATCTTGACCACATCCTGATTGCAACTTTTTCCCTTCCCTGTTGCCATAGATTTCTTCCTCAAATTGGTTGACTATCCACCTTAAACTGTTGCTTGCGGCTCGAGATGTTTGTTTAGCCAGTGAGTAGATGGAAGATAATAATAGATTTCTATGTTTACACTCGCAATCAAGTTTCAATCGGGATCCACAAATAACTATCTCTCCCTCTCTTTCAGGAATGAATCGAGCGGAACCTTATAATATAGTGAGAGAGTTGATTGAGGCTTGGCAAGGATACCTTTGTGAAGCGCTGACTAAAGTCTTAGGCCAGCCAACTTGGATACAATTTTCATTTTATTTCAGTGTTCTACCTCAATGGCTTACCGCACCGGGTCGCTTGGTTTTCGAGGCTTGTAATCGAAACTCCTCCATTCAGACCCTTTAATCAACAAAAGACCACAACCCATCAACAACCTCGCCTGGCTGCCAGTTTGCCAAGCTGCAAGCGAGCATACATCGGAGGCACACGCACTATAATCATCACCCTGAATGATGATTATAGTGTGTCCTAGCCACCACTTGCTTCTCATGGTCTCGAAACTCGAGTGGTGAGCTCGAATCACCACCTGTCATCTTTGTGGCGCTGATGCCAGGTGACTTATGAGAGATTTTTGCTCGCTTGCTCAACAATCAATATCGTCGACTTCCATATCCTCGTGACTCGCTAACCTAGCCATTTGGTCGAACGGTTTGGCTGACTTGTGTTGTGATGTGATGTAATGTGATGTGGAGTCAGGAAGGGATTACAGCGGATGCGGGGTAGATCAGTGAGAGCTTTGATCGGCCAGCCAACCATTCGACTGGCCAGCACCAAACGAGGAAGTCCGAGGTATTAGGTTGTCAATGTGTCCCACCAGACACGACTACTTTGCCCGTCTTCGTCATCTCCCATCGTCGTCGCTGTTGTTGTTGTTGTTGTTGTTGTTGTTGTTGTTGTTGTTGTCGTCGTCGTCGTCGTCGTCGCCGCCGACTTACATTAACCATCGACCGAAGACTAACTCGCCGAGTCGTGGCCAGTAGTCATTCTAAGTGAGCGCCTTAGCGTGATCGACCAACTTGCAGTGATTACTGAGTGCCTGTCAGTGAGTTAGTTGCTTGGTTGGTTTTCATCTTACAAGTTCTCATTCGGCTAGCAAGTTGGGTGCTCGAGTTATTATTGCTCACACAGGTAGCTAAGCTATAGGGAAAATTGTAACAAGTTGTGAATACGAGCGAGCGAGTTAACCGATTACCTGCTCATACACGGATTCACTCTCTTATTTTTTGGTTAGACACAATACGAATGACGCCTAGATGAGCGACAGATTACCCGAGGGTGTCCAATACCCATTGGCAGCCCTGAGGTTTTAATGGCACCTGTTGCTGTTGTTGCTGTTGTAGTTCTCGCATTGAGTCTAGTCGAGTGCAGCTGGCTCACTTGCTGGCCGGCAATTCGTCGGACATTCAAAAACAACAACTGACAGCTTTATCCTCGAAATGACTGCCGTTATACGATTGTAAGTAGAAGTCTTATTTCCGAAAAGCGTTCTCAGAAATAGAGGAAGCGTCTAGCCTCAGGCTTCTGGTTGTTGCTCGTCAATTCACTTCGCAGACTACAGAGGCAACCACGGCTAGTTGGTGGCGGGATCGCTGGCAAGCTAGCTAGCTAACTGACTTACTGACTGACTCGCGAGTAACCATTCGCTCTACTCTCAGTGCGTTAGTCTTCAAATTGCATCCGACCATCTCAATCATAAGTAGCTAAGGCTTGCGAAGGCAGCGGTGGCGGCGGTGGCAATCAAGGTGGACGGGAAGTGGTTGCTGGAGCAGACGAGCAACCACTTACTGTTGACTGTGCTTCGCCTATCCTTTTGCAGTTAGTTATTGCCAATGATGGCGCACGAACAACTGGTGAGCTAGCTTGCTGGAATTAGATAGAAAAAAGAGAGCTTCAGTGTGCAAGAGCAAGAGTTAGAGAACGAAACTGAGCTCTCAGGTAAAACTACTACCGGATATGAGGGACTCAACTCATTGTGGTGCTCTGTCCATCTTTTTCTCATTCTCATCTCACATCGTGAACCACAAGCCAGCCAGCCGGCTAGCGGGTGTGTTAGTGAATCCGGCGATAGTCCAATGTGGTTCCCTGTTGTGTATGTGTAATCCACGAGCTTAATTTCATTCAATTTGATCTTCTCCTCGCCATCACCGAGGCACTTTAGTGGTAATGGCCGCAACCAAATGGCGCACACTTGTTGCCGTGTTATTTTCGCGCATATTGTGTGCTCGGCGACAAGCTAGCTCGTCACTTGGTGTAGTTTTTATTCTTCGTACTTCCGGTCGGCGTCATAAACAGGAACAAACCTCACCTGTAGCAGCTAGCGGCCGTTTAGTAGCTAGTTTGTCAGCTTTCCTTTAGGGTGCTGAGTGGTTGCCTTTCTCACTTCCCTTTCTTTTTTCTCACTAACGAGAGGTGAGAAAACCAAATATCTTATCTACAGACACAGTTATCGCATTCGATCCAATGAAAAAGTGTAAACTGGATGCCGTGAAGGTACTTGGATGTCGGTACTAATACACCGCAAGCAGGCAAGCATTCGGGTAGAGATTTGTGATCCAGCGTAGACACCTGTAGTGGCTCATTTGCAACTTGAGATTGAAGCCAAGCCAAGCCTCCCTCTCTTGCCAGGTTTCGTGATAATCGCAGATAACACACCGCAAAAGTATCTGGTGTGTAAATTAGAAACCACTTTTACTACTTGTATCTGCTAACTCTCTTCGCATGTTTACTTGAGTAGAGATTCACTTGAATTTAGTCAAAGGGAGAGAGAGAGAGAGAGAGAGAGAGAGATACAAGTTTAGCTTCCTGCTGTTAGTGGGATATGATTCACAACTCGGCAACTGGCGTTTGCCAATAGCTATGACATTATAAGATAAAGCACCAGCTAGCTAGCGTTGCTGTACACTGTTGGCAAGCTCCGAAGCGGTCACTGTTGATGCAGTTGGCGGCGGTGGCGGAGTCGCAAGTATAATCAAACTCCCCCACACAATACCTTTGATCCCGAAGTCAACCGGAGCAAGCGCCACCAAGCCAATAGTAGTGAGCCAATGGGATGCAGTGAAAATTCCACGCTCATGTGTATTCTATTACACATTAAGCTCGCCACACTCTCGGATGTAAGGCGAGTCGTGTCTTGCTGAATCGTCTTTACTGGCCAGCAGTTGCCTTGATTAATCATCTACTGCGATAGCCAGTCAGTCAGCCAGTCAGTCAGCCAGTCAGTCAGTCGCTCGCTTGACGAGCAGCGAAAGCGTCGCGCGCAGATTTGGACACTTGTTGATCAAAAGCTGCGCGGCAGCTCGATTCTTAAATTCGGAAAAGGGGAAAGTAGTAGCAAATGCATCGCTTGAGAAACAGGAAAGATTACTGAAGGGGGTGGCCAGAGATTTGTCTCAAAGACTACCGGAGCTCCTGAGAGCCAACCGACCCGAGGTTTTGCATGCAACCATTGGCGCGAGCCAGAGGATCAGCCACCAGCGCCAGGTAATGCAGTGGCCGCTGCAGTCTAGCTCGAGGTGCCATCGCAACTCCAGTCAACTTTTCAACGCTTGGCAGCAGAAGGAGGAGGAAGACAAAAAAGTGGGGGGGGGTGAAAGCGAGAGGCATGGTCATCTGCGTCCTAACTCTCCCTTTTTCCTCGGCCGCAGCCACGAAAGTTCACAAAACATCGCCAACAATCCTTCGCCTACCAACTGGATCCGCTTCAATAGATAGGGAAGGAGAAAGTTAGCTCGCTTGCGCACAAAGTAGAGGCTCATGTGTATCATCAACATCGCCGCTGTCGTTGGTTGATCCTGTAATTTAGACAGGTAAACAAGTGGTAGCATCTCAAGACTAAAATTGGAATTTAAGTTTTGTCTATTTGGTGGTTAGAGTTTAGATTGAGGGAGAAGTGGACAGAAGAGAAGAGAAAAGAAAAGAGAGGAAAAGTTTGTTTGACTTTCTATGCCTGATAGACACAGGGAGGCCAGTGGGTGAGTTTTCTTTTTTTTGTCTTGTTCCAGACATCGGCATGGCGGTTGACTTAGCGAAGTCAACTTACCGAGCAATCTTGGCGAGATAGAGAGTCACCGAGAAGCTGTTAGGAATTTGACAGTGACATATTCACATAAAGATTGATAGTTGAAGTGGCGGCTGTGGACTGATCATCATCATCATTAGCGAAGCTAACATAGACCAAGAGACAGAAGGAGAGAAAGGTAGAGAAACAGTAAGTTGGAGTTCATTATGACTACTAAGTTCTGGGTGGCTTTTCGACAGGTACAACTACAGGAGCACAGAGGATAGTTTGTAGCGGCGACAGCGGTATCAACTGTAGCATTGAGAGTAACAGTTGAAGTGGCTACCTGTTGGTTGCAGTTTTCAATTGCACAAATTGCAAATACTTCATTTGGAGACGAGGACACCACAGAAGCGAGAGGGGTTGTTAGATACAGGCGACTACAAGTGGCCAGTGCTACAGTAAAGAGAGTGGCCAGTAAGAGGGCGACGAAGTGAGTAATTATATCCTCTAGATTGTGTGTCGGCTAACAGTAATACTAGTAACAGAAACACCAACGTCGACAATTCTAGTTGAGTGTCTCCATTTCTCTATCTGTATCGTCACACTGAGCAACTAGTGGACACCTCTGGAGCAAATCCTCACAGTAGTAAGCCGCCGCCACCGTAAGCCTGTGCAACCAACCTGCAGTTATGTGTAGGTAGCTAGCTTACTAACTAACTGAACAGAGGGTGATTAAGAAGCCCGAAGCGAGAAGCTTGAAGCGCCAGCGAAAGTTGTCTCAGATATCCAGGAAGCAACAACTCAAGAAAGAATACTCATACTTTTCCTTCCTGAAAATAATATTTCGCAAAAATATTCCAGATTCTCGAGACCAAGAAGCAGAAGAGATTATCATTATTATCCGATACTTCGAAAAAATGAACTCACCAAACAATCATAGTATATGAAAAGTAATAATCCAAGAGAATTCTAACTCGACCTCAAATCCATAATTCATACTCATTGAGAAATGGCCATAATAACGAGAAGTTCGAGGGCATTCAGCGATACTATTGACCATCACAATCGTAAGCAACAACTAATCAAAGATCATGATCATACGAAGTTGGTTAGATTGAAGCCAGCAAGAGAGCGGAAAAGTAAACAGCAACAGTTACACCAAAAGCCACAAAGGCAACAGCAACATCAATTAGAAGAACTTCCGGAAGTGATGTCAACTGAAATTATGATACAAATGATCTCTTCACAAGCCCGCGCTGCATTTGCTTGCTGCATGATGCTTGTAGTCTTCTCAATCCTTTTATTTGCACAAACTTGCCAATGTGATACTCTGGCGGTCAGCTCACAAATGCCATCACTAGCAAAGACAAAGCAGCTACTTAGTTTGGCCGACATTGAGCGGCAACACTTTGGGTTTCAGATGGGTCCAATCAACAGTTTGTTTATCGACAAAAGGCCGTCAAAGTTCGATTACGAATATCATGGAGGCGCGTCCAGCGATAGTGAACCAATCAAAAGCGGGAGTAGCGTGAAGCGAGACCGTTCGCCCACGAGAAGCACCAAGAAAAGTGGCGACGATGAAATGAGACAGATTATGATGATGCACGAGCAGATAGCAGGAAGCCATAGTCCAAGCCGTAGCAGTAGTAGTAGCAATAGCAATATCAACAAAAATGATTCATATAATCAAGTACTCAGCCAGCACATGGCTCACTCTGCAATTGAGCCAACAAAGGGTGGGCAAAAAACTGAGGTTAACCACCTGCAGGGAAGGTGGCGGAATCTAGTGAAGAGTCCGGTGAGAGCTGCGACCAACTTCATTGGTCAGCCAAACAAGTTAGTGTCACAGGTGTTCTCATTTGTTACCCCACTTATCGGAGCAGTTAATGTAAACTCAACGCGAGCTAGAGCTCTCACCACTTTCTATGGCCGAGCTCTTGGTGGCGCCGGTGGTAAGCCGTCGAAATTGGAAACCACTAGACCCTCGTTGACCTCAATGCCACAGAATATGTTCCTTAACAAACCGGAAGTACCAGCGACCACAATGTCAGAGACGCATCAGCATAAAAGCCGCAACCAACAGAGAGCCTCTACAACGCAAGCGACTGGAAATGGCCATAGTAACCCATCATCACTAGCTAAAATGGCCATTCGGATGGCCAAGAAAACTCTTCCCTCAAGCGACGACATAATTAAAGATCTGCTAGCGGACTCCAGTTCAATTGCCAAGGCGCTCGCCGAAAATCCATTGGGAACTGCTTTTGGTGCATCCAAAACATCTACGTCGTCACTGTTGCCAAAGAATCCATCATTTGGAAGCAAAAACAAGAGTTACAGCCAAGAGGGAGCAAGCCCATTTGTCAAACCCAATGAGCAAAGTCTAACCCACGAGGGGGAGGGAAACGCTGCAAAAACAATTGATCACCCCATCAAATCAAACCCCGAGAGTCCATCTACGACGCCGACCATGACGACGAGTTCTAACTCTTGGATAAGGAGACAAACAAATCAAAAGGCGCTCAATTATTTGCAGGATTCCCTTAGAGATTTGATCCTATTATCACAGTTGCCCATCCTACAGAGCGATCCAATATCCACGGCACCTAGCGTCCTAGAGCGAGGGGGTAAATTGTATGGTGTGAAGAAATCAGGTAATGTGACAGGTTTAAGTAGTGGAGGTGGTAGTAGCAGTTCTTACATAGATCACGTCACAAGCTTGAGAGCCATTGACGAGCTGCTTCGATTAGCTTATATTCTAACAACTGGAGTTAGAAGGAAACGGGACCCACTTAAGGCCCTAGCTCCAACTTCGAACTCGCTGATTTCAACCTCAAATCAGATGGCCTCAGTTTTGAGTGCGAGATCTTTAAAACAACTAATGATGCCAAATTATAATAATAATCGTAGCTTGACAACTTACGCAACAGATACCAACAAAAGACTCAGGTCAATCATATTATCTAGCTTACCAAAGAACGGCGCTAAACCAAGGGGAGTTGTTTGGGATATGGCAACAGATCCATCACTAGCTGTAACAGTGTTTCATCTGATAGAGAGAGCAAGTGTCGCGTTACCATTGGGTAAGTAATAATCATGTCAGGTTTTGGTGGTGTCTAGTAGTAAATTCATAGTCAAGATATAGAGAATCAATGGCGAAAGGAGCGATAGATTGAGAGATGATATAGTGCGAATTGAGTGTTGATATGAATACATATTTTTAAAATGTTTACAAACCTTTCTCATGACATGATCAGAATCTAATCAAATCTTTCACTTTTCTCCACAATCTAACTACACAATTACATACACATATATACGAATGCTATCATGGTAATGGTTATGGTAATCTAGGTTTCTTGTTAATGCCGATAGTTCGAATGATTAGAAATCCACTAAATGGAATCAATTTTGCTAGAATCTTACCGCCAAGGGCCTCGCATAGGTCAGTTGAGCTTGTGGAACTTGCCAAACGTTTGGATTCTATTGATAAGATGCTCAGCCGAGCGATGAAACCCACTCACCGTGAAAGTTTTGTAGGCAAATAATTTGTTCTTTTCTTTCTATCGATAGATGCAAAAACTTACCGATGGGTTGAGTTTGTTTTTGCTCCCTAAAATTGATGGACCCTCAAGGGAGCACAATCACTATCTATGTAAATGATACATATCAATCATCAATACTACCATATCGCTATACTCACACCTATCACTCCAGTGTACTGTTATCAAATGTCATGTATATGCAGGTGTTTGTGTAAATGTAGTATCTATTTCTACAATTATATGATCACGTCCATTGCACATTGTTATAATGTTCAGTCATGTTTGTCACCAATAATTGTGTCGGGCGGTGAGAGGGTTAAATAAAAAAATATTTGTCTTTTAATAAATCTAAGGAAATCGGGCCGATTTATTAGAGTAGTGCGAGTAAAGAGAAAGGAGAGAGATATCTTTATCTGGTCTAGGTCATGTGTCGATCGTTTTCTGGTGGTTGGTTATTGTTAGTGTTGTAGAGATTGTTGCTGCTTCTGAGCTTGTTGTTGCTTTTTCATCTCCATAATCTGTTCAGCATAATCTGGCCTACCATTCATTAGGTAGAACTCAATCCATTGGTCTGAGAAATCCTGCTGACCGGAAGCTGCACCACCGACAGCGGGTGCGGTGGCGCCAGCTTGACTTGGATCTACCTGTGATTGGGTTGCTTGTGTTGAATGATGGGAATCAGCAGGTGTGTGTGGGTTTGTTACCTGAGGTTGTTGGGCTGCGCTAGCTGCACCCATGAGATTTTGTCCAGCCGCCGCAAAGGGCATGCCTGCCGCGGCGCCAACTGCGCCCGGTTGGCCGCCAGCTTGGTTGAGAAGGTTGGAATATTGTGCATAGTAAGCTGCCCAAGCGGCGGACATATCAGGAGTCGGCTGCTGGCCCGCAACTGTTTGTTATGAAGTAAATTTTGAATTATAATCATGATCACGGGCGAGGGTTCGTTTAGAAAAGTGAAGGGAGATATTGTTCAGCAAAAGATTTCATCGTAATCAACAGACAACTATAGCTATATTTTGTAACTTACCTGGATAAGCAGCGGTAGCAGCAGTTGGTAGGTCCGTAAACTGGGCGACTGGTGCCGCATTAGCACCAGTTGCCACACCCTTAGGTCCTGGCCGGTCACCGTCGCGTCCTCTTTGGGCAAGTCTTGCCTCTATAAGCGCTCTAGCCTTAGCTATCCTATCAGAACTTCCTCGAATAATAAATACACTCTCATCAGGGCCACATTCTTTGGCATGTTTGTCGAGCTCAATATCGCAACCTGACTGTTGCTTTATCGATTTTATAGTCTCGCCGCCCTTACCTATGATGGCACCGGTCCTTTGAGCCGGAATCTTCATACGATATTGCTCAGCTCCGCCTCCTCCTCCACCACCATCTTGGGCCATCCTAGGCCTCTTATTTGTGGCAGCATTCTCAATAACACTCTGTACTTGTCTATGGGCTTCGTCTACGGCCTGTTTGGTTCCTGTTATCGTGCACATCTTGTTACCTTTCTCGTCGACGGTATTTGGGTCAACTCGTACCATGGCGCCTGATTCGTTTTGGATGCGCTTGATATTTTCACCTCCCTTGCCGATAACTAAACCAATTACTGCGTGAGGGATAATCAATTCTATTTTGTCATCACCACCACTCCCTGGTCCTCCGCTTGACGGGGCTGCACTTTGATATGGAGCATTTAGCATAGTAGGCGCGTGTTGTTGTTGTTGTTGTTGCTGATGCTGGCCATATAACATTGGTTGGCTCGAAGTAGAGCTTCCACCTCGAGGGAAAGAGTTGCCACAAGCGCCACTGCCGAGATTTCCGTTGCTACCGGAGTAGCCGGAATCTCTATCATCGCGATCACGGTCTCGTGGTTCGCGATGATTTGACGAAGGTCTTTGGTTGTTGCTATGATTGTGTTGATTATTGTTGTCCTGTTGTTGTGGTCCTCTTGGTTCCGCGTTGGCCGGTTTCTCATAGGCTAGCGTCACTTTAACTGTTCCAATACTATGACTATCATCCATTTCACTGGCAGTTCTCTTAACGGGCGCATTCTGGGATATTTTGGCGGCCAACTGTCTGGCCCTTTGGATGGCCTCTTGTAATGCTGCCTGGTCGGCCATGCTTAAGTGTCTTCGTTTAATTTCGTTAATCGAGCAAGTGCCAGTATATATATTGCTGTTTATTTGAAGTAAATAAGTGAAATAGTTACATGGATAATAAGTGAGATGAAATTTATAATGAGATTGAATTGGGTTATTTGTAGACAAGTTGTGAATAACACGGATTTTCTCTTTCTTCATGCAAGAAGTTCAATGCCTCTACTTGCTACAGTCTGCTGCAGAAGAGATGTCAAAATTTCAGTGCAACACTCACAAAGAGACAATGCGCATCTCAACATGACAGACGAGCAGACAGACGGGTAAGGGGAACACAATGCTTGTGGCAGACAGACGGACAGGCAGACAGAGACTGGCAACAAAACACTCAGAAGTTGGGTGGCTGTTGCCGCTGCCGCGGTTCCTGCCAAATTGGAATGTGCTTGGCCGAATGGAAAATAGACTCGGCTTCAACTGGATGTGATGGGATGCTATCCGTATCGCTGCATTGCAACGCGACTCTAGCGCCACCAACCATTTTGCCAAGCTCCCTAAGTTGCGACAAATTGATTGTGATTGCTCAAGGCCACTATTGTGCAGCTGCCTTTCTTCTAGGCCCCCACTTCGGAGGCAAAACCGGGGAATCTAGCCAGAGGTAGCCTGAGGCTTCCACTGTTTAGCAATCAACTCACATTGATGCGAAAGAGAGAGAGAGAGAGAAAAAAGGGGGGAGCTTCATCTAGCCATTTGGGTGGTCAGGAAGAACGGATGGGCGCTTTGGTGGATTGTTCGATCTACTATCAGGGATCCAATCACTTGTCAAACAAACCTTGAGCTTTAGGCTAACTGGATGTTGGAGCTTGGCGCGTGTGTCTTTCGTCACCGCCGCAGCCAACATTGCTCGCTTCTCCCTCAATAATAACTTCAACGCGAACAAGTGTCACCAACGCGTACAAGTGAGCAAAATTTGCCGCGTGCGCCAAAGGCGACTAAATTTAGAATCTCGTCGATACGATATCTTGACAAGTCACGCCTGGGTGCGAGAAGAGGAAGTCGCTGGCAGTAAGGTGACGCGAGCAATCTTCATCATCCATTATAATCCAGTGGCATTTTGCTTGGCGGGTTAATTTGAGTGACAAGTATACAAACATAAAATAGTGACGTGAGTTGGCTTGCCAATCCATTCTGGCCGCCGGTAGATCAATTGAACGAACGGCTGACGCCAAGCGAGGGAGTCAGTGTATTTGCGCTTGCGATCAACATCAGATTGCGTAGGTTGAAGCGCCCCTCGTGGGGTCGGTTGAACTGAGAGACATAATAGCTATTGGGTTCACGACCAATACAACAGTCGTCTACAATGTGAACAAGGCCACCCCTACTCGTCGAGACTAGCCGTAATGTTGGTTAGCTAGCTTGGCCAAGCTTCTACGTCTACTTTCCGGCCACTGAAAGCCTGTCAGAAGTGAGAGGGTCCACTGGTGATGGTGGTGGTAGCGATCGTGTGTTGGTGATTGGGCGGCCAATCGCATCTATTATGCGGCCATGCGACTTTTGCCTACTAGCTAGCCAGCCAGTCGAAGTCCAACCTCTTACAATGGATCCTGTTCGCTGGCAAGATCGCTAGAAGTAGCAGCAGCAGCAGTAACATGAGCGCGGCTGTGGTGGCTTGGCTTTTCTTGTCTGTGTGTGAATATGTGCTGGTGTATGTGTGAGGTGCTGGTCCTCTACTTTGAAGCTAGCACCCAGCGACCACGAATGGTAAGACTTGCACGAGCCCCAAACGCCTACCATGCGTAGGTTAGTAACCCAATGCACTCTAACGTATGGACAAAATCTACTTAAGCTGCTCGAGTATCCCACTCGGGGTGATGGGCATGTAGAGAGGGAGCAAGCGGGACTTGGTGACGCACGCACAGACAGACAGTCGCTCGGCTGGTTGGATAGTTTCTTGAACTCTGCGTTTGGGTGAAGCGGCCATTCTACCATACAGCTTCCATTGTAAGCGCGCGAAGCTGTCCATACAGCCGAACCATGAAAATCAAGTCAGATAGAGACAAACGAGCAGACAAACGGGCATCTCGTTTGTCGCTACTGCTTCTACTGCAGCCGGTGGCTTGGTTCGCTTGCTTGCACACAGAACACAATGAGCGAAAGGAAGAGTGAAGATATTTGCCATTGGGTTTTGCGCTGTACATTATATTGTGTCGTGTTGTGTTGTGTTGTGTGGTGTTGTGTTGAGTTGAATTGAGCTGAGTTGAGCTGAGTTGCGTAGCGTTGCGTTACATTGCGTTGCGTTGCCTTGTGTTTCGGTTGGTGGCAAGATTTTAATGTTGTGATGTGATGTGAGAGTTTTGTTGCGATGCGAGGTGAAGAAATGAAACAGAGAACAAGAAAACATTCCACAAATTGATGGACCTATCTCTGCACCTGAACAAGTTTCTGGTATCATTATATTAAATCACTTTATTGTGCACGAGTCTCATTCCCAATATCGATCCATTTATTGTCCTGTTTTAAAAAGATTAGTCACTAAAACTTCTCTCTGAATTTAAGAAGATGAAACCACTTTCGCAAGCCGAGCGTTGGAACTTATTTTGCATACTTTCTCCTAGATCAATCCAAAGAGAGGTAGCAAACTCAAGAGACTCATTCAAGCTTATTTTTCAGCACCAATAGCCTCCAAGTTTTCCTTTGTATTCTATATAAGTACTATTATTATTGTTAGTTTCTCACCCATCAAAGGAGAACTCATCATCGATGAGATTGCGCGCCAAACTTATTAAGGCCAAAACTCTCTCTCTCTCTTTCACTCACTCTCAAGTCCAATGAGCTTTGAAGTTCTGAAAAGATCGACGAGGACATCAAGAACTTCCAGCAGACTGATCGAGAAACAAGGAACAGAATATTGCACAAACCGCAAATGTAAGACGAGAATCGTTGCAGGCAGAGGCTCCAAGGCGATAAGAGGTGAGCTGTAGCTACAATTACCAGTACTACTGCAGCACCAATCAACAAGACATCTAGAGCCTGCAACAACGACGTTCAGCGCGACAAGACCTAGGAAATGAGATGAGCTCTTGCCTAATGGGAAGCCAACCCTCGCTTGAGCAGTTCGAACTCTCTCGCCCAGTCGCTTTTTGAGCAGACTCATTCTAATATTATATCAACGAAGCTAACGTAATCTCACTGTTTGGTTGGACATTATTGTTGTTATTTGTCGTTACAGTACTGCACTCTATCCACTAAATCTCCCTTCGCGCAACAACGATTGGCGCAACTGCCGACGACGCTACGATCAAAGCCGCCTTCAACATACACTTGAATGAACCATAGTATCGCCACGACTAGCGGCTCGGCTATCCATCTAGCCGCTTGCCTAGACGCTCTTTTTGGTGGTGGCCAAAACTTATGTTGTTGTCGTTTGTTGTTGCCATGATCGTCGATATTGTTGGTTTCGTTGCTTTCGTCGTCTTCGTCGTCGTGAAAGCTCAAATTTTGCCGATGTTATGAGGCGATAACTTGATCTTGCTACGACCAACAAGTAACAATACTACCGTCACTACAAGGCCATACAAGCAGCTACTTTTATGAATAGAAGGGCGATGTCAGGAGATAACCAAGATATACCTGCAGGTTGATTGCATGGTTCACTTGGGGATAAATATCGAAATCGAATTCACAAAAATGATCACCCTTATTCCAAGACATATTCAATCGAATCTCTTCCAGACCAACAAGACTCAAATCATTAATTTGATCTATTCACATTCAATTGAACCTTTTGACACACTTCATTTACAACACGGCCTTCACTTAACCCGTTGCACTCAACATGACTCAGGATCCATGATCTGACTCTCTTTCGAACAAGCATTTGATCGATAACTATCAAGTAATAGGGTCGCATATAACCAATGTCCTCCAATTTCATCTTCCGATACCAGCTAAGCTACCCAAAGATAGCTCCTATTTCGAAGCGGAGCAAGACAATGATCCACTCTCGAATTATTTAATACATAATTGGATTAAGGCAACAAGCGTAGCGATAAAGATGTCGCAGTTGAAGAAGGATTCCTCTGAAACTGCTGAGGAGGACTCTGACAATTCAAGTGAAAAATCCACCTCACCAAGCACCGGTGGCACCAGCAGTAGTTACTCTGGATCGGCAAGCTCCGGTTCCATCTCCAGTACCTGTAGCGATTCAACGACTAGCAGTGATAGTGCCACCCTACAAGAGGGAACCCTGACCGAGGGAATACATACTTGCCACGCATCTGTCAAGTGTTGTCTTCACGGCACGAGAAAGGGCAGTGAGCCTAGGAGGCCAAAACATGAATCTACTAACGAACAAAAGTGTGATATTGAGAGCATCAAGGCAGGAAAATCCAGAGACCCGACCAACTCAAGAGATAGTCCAGGTCACAGTGGCAGGGATTATCATGGGAGTAGTAAGACGAGCAACCATTCGTATATGCAGAGACTATCTTCAAAATTGAAAGATAGCTTCGTTGGAATCAAGCATCATGCTAGCAGCGATCTTGGCGAAAGATCTACGATGGATCGAAATAGCCCTAATCTCGGTGCCTCCAGTTCTAGCTTACGACCTGCAAATCCATCTATAGAGAGCGCATCCCTAGATTTGAGTACAGCCACAAGCTTAGAGGGTCCATCCACATCCACCTCATCCTCCACAAGACGCTTATTGAAGCCAACTCCATCACCGTCTTTATCCGCTACAGATACAAATAATAATAAGGGTGGTAGCTTTGATTCGCGGGAAACTTTATCCAGTTATCGGAGAACTAATTTCAGTAAATCTGCTTCGGGTAGCCGGCTAGTTAGTAACATAGGTCGGCCAAATTTATGTGATTGTTTGACACAAGACTGTGAGAAGGAACATTCTAACAGACGACATTATATAGAACACTATTACAATAGCAGAACAAAATTACCATCTGCTGACACTTCAACCTCAACTTTCAACATAAGCACCCCATTGAATCGCTTGAGCGAATGTGATGCAATCACAAAACGACTTTTGTCATCACCTATTAGGTCTACAAATTTAGTAAATAACAATAACAGTAAGGTCAACAAGACACAGGTGACTGAAGTGGACAAGGCGCGAAGAGCCTCACTGGGTACCAACACTATGACAGATCAAGTTTTCCTTTTTACGTCGAATCCATACAAAAAACCACCTGAGACTGTTGGTGGAAAGCAATCTAAGCCACATGGTGTTGAGACCTCAACTGACCGAAACACAAACAACTCGCCAGATCCAGTCCACCTCTCAGATTGTGACGATGACAATGATCTTAAGCTCAAGCAACAACAAGGTAGATCTCTCTCAGTTTGTGACGAGGAAACCCTCAAACCTCGACTAAAAATTGCAAGCTCCAGCCACTCGCCAAATCTTAATCGAGCTATATCGTTAGCTTGTGAATCAGGTAGTAGCACCAGGCGATCATTGACTATCATTCCGCTATTTGGTTGTGATAAGAAATCGTTGGAACAATTTCTAAGATTTGGTTACGTTCTACCTCCGGCGATCGATTCCGCTGTTGACCACCTATTGATGTTTGGAATTGAATCGGTGGGGATATTTAGGAAATCAGGCGTGAAATCTAGAATACTCAATCTACGTCAGAGAATAGAGGGTAACCAGGAAATTAAGTTTGAGGAACTCAATCAAAATAACGAATTTTCTATTTACGACATAGCGGATCTAGTCAAGATGTGGTTTCGTGAACTAAGACCTGACCCTCTTTTAACGAAAGAATTCATAAAATTGATCTCAAGCCACCTGAGCGGTTCTGTGTCTCGCCAGGGCTGCAAACAAAGGATTTCTAGTCAAGGTGAGAGCCCTTCACAATCCACAGTATCCGAGGGCTATGTTGCGCAGTCACCTCAGAGAGGAAATCATGTCGATCCCTACCTGAAAAAGAAGATTAATTCCATGATAAGGTCTACTCAGAGGGCCTTGTTACTTAGGACATTGGGCTTCTTTGCTAAGATATCCTCAAGAAGCGATATCAATCAAATGACATCTCAAAATTTGGCCATTTGTCTGACACCCTCGTTATGTGCAACAGAACAGGATCAACAATCGATTCTAATGGCACAAAAGGCGTTAGAATACTGTATTGCCAACCATAGAGTTCTTTTTGAAGTTGATACTTGATATGTACCTTAGGCATGATGGCACTTGAACATCTAGAATAGGAATTAAACACTAAGAGAAAATGAGTCGATTTTTAAGGTTTCATAACTTGAGCTTTTATTTATCTACAGAATATAATGTATTTACAGTGGCCCTCTTAAGGGCCGTTGTTAAACCTAACAGTGATCATGATTGTGCATAACTGCAAGTCATTGTTGAGTGTTCGGGGTGGGATAATCTATGTGGGAAAAGTATAAACCATTTATGGCTTTACCTTCTCGGTCTTCTTTGGCAACAAGACGGCTTGGATGTTTGGCAACACACCACCCTGGGCAATGGTCACTCCAGCCAATAGCTTGTTCAACTCCTCGTCGTTTCTGATGGCCAATTGCAAGTGACGGGGGATAATTCTGGTCTTCTTGTTGTCACGGGCGGCGTTACCTGCCAACTCCAAAACTTCAGCGGCCAAGTACTCCAACACGGCGGCCAAGTAAACTGGGGCACCGGTTCCAACTCGCTCGGCGTAGTTTCCCTTTCTCAGCAGTCTGTGGATACGACCAACTGGGAACTGCAATCCTGCCCTTGATGAACGGGACTTTGCCTTGGACTTTACCTTTCCTCCCTTTCCACGGCCTGACATTTTGAGTTTCTTGTTGGGGTTTGTTGTTTGGGTGCTGTAATAGCGAAAATTTAATAATTCAGCTGATGTGAACTGGCGACAAACTATTTGTTGACTGACCACCTCCGATGGCCGCTTGCGAGTTTATATACCCCAGCTGCTGACAACACACGATTATCGTCTGGTGTTTCGCTCACGCCGCCTCGTATCTGTGTGTTGCCGCCGCCGGCGCCACTATTACTGCGACGTCAGCGAATGGCAATGGTGTTTGCTGCACACAAACGGCGGCTGCCCTGTTGCAACTCGCAACAAGGTGAGCTGAGTGTTTGGTTCGCACAGCCTGCTGGCCAAGCTGCGAGTGTACTCATCACACAATTGGCGCGTTTCGAGCTCGATGCGCGAGGCTTGTGCACCTTGGAATGCAACACGCGCACTAATTGTGAAAACCAGCTGTTCGCTCACAGCGCATCTAAAAAGCGATGCGACAGCTCGGATGAGCTTCGCCTGCTTTGCATATTTTGGCGCCAGAATTGGAGGCGAGACGGGTTTCTGGTTGCCCAAGCACCCAAAAACCCGAAATACCTCCGTGCCTCTGGTTCATGCTCGCACACACAGGTTGTGTGCAACAAACACTCGGGGATTTCGGTGTTGCAAACACCGGCTGGATTTTTTCGATGGCCAAGAACAAGATTTTTGGCGCGACCAGCGGCGATCGTGCAATGCAAAGGTGAATGTGTGGCGCAAACACCCGGTTGTCGCTGCAGCGGCCAGCGAGAGGCAGAGAGGGAGAGAGAGAAAGAGCGGGCGACCGCTGCGTTGCATTGAGTTTTGTGTGTGTGCGGCAAACACCCGCTTGGTCGGTATAAATACTTCTGGCGTTTGTGTTTCTGGCCACAGACTAATTTTGTTGTCGACTAGTTCACATCACCCAAAACAAAAACCCATCATCAATATGCCTCCTCAGCCATCAGGAAAAGCCGTGAAGAAGGCAGGAAAGGCCCAAAAGGCTGTCCGTGCCGGTGACAAGAAGAAGAAGAAGAAGAGAAGGAAGGAGTCGTTCTCCATCTACATCCTACAAGGTGCTTGAAGCAAGTCCACCCAGACACCGGAGTTTCATCCAAGGCCATGAGCATCATGAACTCCTTCGTCAACGACATCTTCGAGCGTATCGCCGCCGAGGCTTCCCGTCTGGCCCACTACAACAAGAGATCCACCATCACATCAAGAGAGATCCAAACCGCCGTCAGACTGTTGCTTCCAGGAGAGTTGGCCAAGCACGCCGTCTCTGAGGGAACCAAGGCCGTGACCAAGTACACTTCATCCAAGTAAATTTCTTGCACGGATAGGAAACTCACACAACCCACCTCCCCAACGACCCCTTCTGACATGTTGTAACCTAAAACCCAAAGACCAGAGAAATAGCCGGAGACACGCGAGTTGTCGAGTGAAGGCGAAACGAGGGGCAATTCAGGATTACTAATGTAGATCTAAAGGCCCTTATAAGGGCCAATGTAAATAATGAGTCATACGAGCTTAGACGTTGTAACCTTAGCAAATAAATAATACATCTTTATATCATAACCTAAACATTTCGTCATTCTTCACTTCTTTCTCCATTCGTCTTCCCTATCCGCTCACTAGACCTCCTTTGGCGCCATATTGTTCGCTGTTCTAACACCCTTGAAACCTTGGCATAGGTAGAATACCTCACTCGAATCATCTCTGCTGGCGTCTGGTTTTACCCTGTTGATCAGCTCGAAGTTCTGGCCCAGCTCCTCTATGAAACCGTCGGTCTCCTTACCATTCCAAAGCTTGAACAAGAGGACACCTTTGGGTTTGAGGACTGCAAAAGCGAATGGAAGTAGTGATTTCACTAGCTGGACAATCCCCTCATGATCAAAGTATCTCTGGCCCGTGGCTTTTGGCGCCATGTCACTGAGGATACAATCAGCTTTGTGCCCATTCAACCAAGTTAATATTTTGCCTTGTGTGAAGGCTGATGTGAAATCTGCATTACCCAAGCAAACTGCGCCCTCAACTGGCTCGATGTTCGCCAAGTCAACGGCCAAACACATCCCCTTCTTCCTATTCCTCTCATCATCGAGCTTCAATCTCTCGCATATAACCTGAGTCCATGATCCAGGTGCTGCCCCTGCGTCAATGACAATCTTACCAGGCTTTAGAAACTGGAATTTATCGTCAATCTCAATCAATTTGAAGGCACTTCTCGCCCGATAGTTATGATATCGGCGCAATTTTGTGTACACATCTTTCTTCTGACGCTCCAACCAGGAATGGGACGAATGGGAGGCATATTGGACTCGAATAGTGTTTCCATAATAGTCTTTGCTCCGAGATAACGGGCTAAATGAGATCGATTGGGTGCATGATAGTTTAATAGTTTTACATATTGAGGAGTTCATCGTCGAGAATATTTAGCCATGTTTACGAAGCCTCGATGGAAAAACTCAGCACGCATGTTGGCGCGACAAGACTGTAGTACAGTCACTGTACATGAGAGAGCGCTCGTTTGCTCAATGGGAACAGCAACTTGCCGTTGTGTTTTGTGTTCGGAACCTCTAGCGATTCCAGTATCCTCGTATGTGGGCGTCTCAGCAATGCGCTCGCAAATTTCAAAAAAGTGGAGTTTTCTCTCTCGCTCATAGTCGCGGCACTACATGGCAAGTGGCAAGAAAGCCGATTGCATCGCGTCAAATTTTCTACATTGGGCTCACAATGTAGCCCGCTAGTGTGGTTGCATTGCGACAATTTTAATTAAACTGCACGAAGCTAAGATTATGCAAAAACTAAGTAGTCAATTTGTTGCACTCCGCCTGGTGCCCGATATATTGAACAACTTCTTTAGATTTCAGACTCAACTATCTCTTGCGTTCAGTAGGGGCAAAAGCAAAAGTTGAAAGATTACACACCCGTGCGCTGCCATATGCAAAAGCCCAAACGTCTTCTTTGCAACACTCCCGCTAGGCGACCATACAAAAGCAGCAACAGTGGATTTTTTTGAACCGCGTCGCTATGTACCTACTCCCCTACTCTACAGTCTTCCTCTAACTTACGGAACTATACGCTGCTCGTTTGAACTCAAAATTGAGACCTCCTCTTGTAATTGTAAGTTAGCTCCAGCACTGTGCCTTGAGATTTGGAGCCACTTAATGCTGCAACTGTAAGAGCGCGGAAGTTTGCGCTTCAAGTCAAGCAGGACCGACTGGCCAGGAGTTTTTTGCTCTAATTTAAGTTCTAAAACGCGCGATCTCTCACTCTCTCTCTAACTAGACTTTCCCTTCCTCCTCCCATTTGAGAGTCGAGTTTGGGTGAGTGCGTGAGCGAGTGCCAGTGCTAGGCGTATACATTTGAAGTCATAACTCTAACGCAACTACCAAGAAGCCCGCAAAGTCTAGACGATGATTCATCGACGAACAACGAGGCGGCCGGTGTGCCACCAATAGTGATAACTCAGGCGACTTCTTCTTCTTCTTTTCGTTAAGTTTGAAGTAGCGAAGCTAATGAGTTTACTGGCTTACTTTTCTTTGCTTGCTCTCTTGCCAAATGGAACTAACAACGACAACATGAGCACAGGCGCTCACCCCTGACTCTTAGTTTGCCACTGCAACACAACAAACCAAAAAGCTAGAGAGATAGTTTGCTCTCAAGTTGTGAGATGCCAAAACAACGTGGATCCATTGAACGCAATTGAAGAAGTCGCTTGTCACCATCTCTGCCTTATGGAACGTAGTCCAAGTAGCAACAACTCACTTTTCGTTGAGATGAATGGTATCGCAACAAAACCATCGCGCTCGTGCCTCTAGATCTGAATCAAAATTGATCAAAGTCGAGCGCCTAGGATTAGTAGCCTTGAATTTGTGTGTCACCAACGCTATTACCACTATCACAAACACCAAAACTACCAGTTAAACAAGAGTAGTTATGATAGTAGTAGTATTGAGTTCAAAACCAGAGACAGCAACAGAAGCAAGTTGCAAACAGTCACATTAAATCCATTGACTAAGCGATAGATTCATTCAAATGAACGGAGACAAGAGAGCCTAGCGAGTGATTGAATCAACTGTTGCGTCTAGAGACAGAGACGTCCGACATTTACCTCTGCATTATTGCTTTAGTGTAGAGGTAGGGGAATTGAAAAAATTTGTCTGATAATTCCTCTTTCAAAGTTAAACTTGAGACAAAGCAATCGAAGGATGAAGAATATTTGCCATATAATTCATATATAATATAATATCATATCAAAACACAACAGTTGTAATGTATTAACTTGAGACTCGCAGTAACAAGACACTGAGAGCAAGATCGTCACAAAGGAAGAAAGGAAGAAGGAAAGAGCAAACAAAGTTTTGTGTCTGTGTTATCACTTGCTCGAGTTCATTAGCAACATTACCAGTGCAAAATAGTGAGTAAAATAATCCACTTTATCCCAGCGTCGAGTTAACAATTACTACAAGTACAAGTATAAATGAGCAAATTTGAAGCGACAACAATGAGCAATTTGGCTAAGACAGCATCAGATCGGCTAGGCGCTCAATCTCAGTCTCAGGCGCCAGCTAGCCGGATCATTCAGCCATCATCAAGTCGCCTGTCGTTTGTCTCCGCGCCGAAGATCACAAGTTCACAGCCAATGGTGCCAAGTATTGGTGGCAGCGCATCGAGTGGCGGTGGACTTGGTCGACCTCATCAAAGAAATAACAATCCAACCTACGGTTCGCACCATACATTTGGTCTTGGGTCACCAAACGCAACTTCAACTTCGTCTTCCTCAGAAATAGCTTCGTCTAGCTCAATGTCGACGAGCCAACAAGTTGGCGCCAGTGGAAATTCTAGTGGCACTAATAACTCGCAGTCGCAACAAAATCGCCATCAGCCCATACCCTTGAATCTAAGTCACAAGATGGATTTTGGCGGCAGTCATCATCAACAACAGCAACAGCAGTATCACCAATCGCCAACCATTTTGAGCAATGCAAATTTTCACGCCGCTGCAAACACCAGCGGTCTTCCAACTCCATCGGCCCCTTCAAATGGACTACCTCTGGCCAGGTCGCTAACTCTAAGGCCCCGCTCGTCGGCATCGAATCACAATCAATCCACAGACTCGCCAATACCATCAACAGTTGGCAGCGCGTTGCGCCGGCGACAGGCGCCAAGCCCTTCCACCTCGCTGACGGCACAACCCTCTTCGATTAGCGGGAGCAAGAGTTCATTATTAAGTACGTCATCCTACTCACCTGGTTACATGCCTCAACCCTCAAATAGTTGCAATGTTTACGGACGATCGCAATCTCAGCGGCCAACGATCTGTAGTCTCTCGTCAGCGACAACAGGTAGCAACAGCTACAAAGCGCCTAGCGTCTTTTCGGCGCGACCAAACACTAGTATACCATCGAGATTTGGACTATCGCCTCAAAAATCACAGAGGCCCACCATAAACCAAACGCCTGGTGACCAGATGAATTCTTGTGATAGTTTAAGTGAACAGTTTGCAGATCAAGACGAGGAGTTTCAGGGGTCCAGATGCAATGAGTCGTCGCTACCTCCGCCAACGAGGAGCACCAATGACTTCAGTCGGCGGACACCTGCAAGTTTGACAGAGAACTTCGAGCCTAATAGTGAACCAATTGTTTCATTGCAACACAAACAATCCCCGCCTCAACAGGTGAGAAAACAAAGTCGACCTACACCATCAAGACAGACGACAAGTCAAACCAGTAATGGTAGTGCAATAACAAAACCCTCTCAACTTGTGAAACCTCTAATTAGTAACTCAACTCAGAGACAATCCTCTAATATACAAACAAAACAGTCCTCAGGGCTTCAGAAAAGAGCCTCATTTAGTAGTCAAAAGCCAAGCACCTCAACACTGCAACCAAATACTAGGCAAGTTAGTAATTCTACCAGTCGACCGTCTGGTGTCTCCATGTTGCCCTCAATCTCAGCAACTAATAAGAGTTTAAAGATGCCGACGAATGGCAGTAGCAGTGGTAACTTAAGTAACAGCAGAAGATTATCACTTCAAAGTGCAACAGGTTACAATAGTTTAAATGTAACGATTAGACAACAACCAAAGAAAGCAACAAGTGGCACAACAAAATCTAAAGATATCCAGCCAAATGGAGACTTGGAAGACGACGATGAATATGAGGAAGACGAGGCTGTGGAGGAGGAGGAGGTTGAGGATGATGACGACAATGGGCAGGAAGAGGAGATTAGCGATGAGGATGATGCAACAACTGCCACATCCATGACCCAAATGTCAGATTCACAAATGACTCTCTCGACGGCCAATCAAGAATTGAATAACATGATCCAGATGTTGAGTTCGAGTTCGATTTTAGATGATAGCGAGAAGAGAAATAATAGAAAACAAATCAATGAAAATGATACTGGAGGAATGAAGACCAACGATCTGCAGAGGAACCAAACGTCTAGCAATTTACCTTCACCTGCTGTTCCCGCTAATTTGGGTTCAAGTCGAGTGCTCAAGTCGCAATCGTTGAGATTCAACAAGAAGATGTCAGAAAAAGAGCATATTGAACCACCTTTGAAGAACCGCAATCTAATTAGCACAGCGCCAACTGCAATACCCGATAGCAAGTCGTTGAACTCATCAAGTTACAAGTCTCCTTCGCCTTCAATATATTTGTCTCTTAATAGCAACAAAAATAACAGTAACAATAGTAATCATCGCCTATTACCTAGACCAAGATCTCGGATTATCTTTAATCCAACAAGCAGCCAATTTCATGTTAGTTGCACCACAATGACTGGGGATACCACTTGTTGCGGCGACAACAGTGCGGACAGTAGCGATGACTCCAGTGGCGCCGACCTGGAAAATCTCATAAAGTCGCGACATCAAATTAAGCATCAGCAAGAGGAGGACGAAATGTTGGAGTCGTCAATGAAATTAATGGATACTCAAAGCAAAATTATCACCTTAAAGTACTTGCCTCAAGACAATATTTCAACCAACGGCGATAGCGAGTCGAAGCAAGATAGTGACGCAATCAGGAGATTGAAGGATTGTCGTGGCTCTCTTGAGTCTCTAATGACAATGAACCAATCAGAGTCTTCAGTTGATTCCAGGTTACAGCAGCAATCACCTTCTAAAAATCAGGCAAAAGATCGCAGGTCACCTGTTGGCTTTGCGTTGCGCTCATTCTTTGGTGGCGGCAGCGGCCGCCAATCTGCAGCCTCAAATAACCGCGAATCAAGCCAACCGCAAACTCCTCAGCCACAATCAACGCAACCCAAAGTGGCTACCATAGTGAGACACGCATCGCTTAGGTCCGACTATCGGCCCTTCGAAGTGCCGCACTGCCCATCACTCAACCGGAAGTCTAGTCATGAGCAACCGCAAGAGCAACAGAACCAAACTCCAATCCTTTCAAGCTCACCAAAGACAAATTTAGGCGGCGAGCTGCTGCAACTTGCTGGCAAGAAACTATCAGCATCGTCTAGCTCCCTAGCAAGTCGTTTCAAATTTTCCTTTTCCAGTAATAGCAATCAACAAAACCATCCACCAGATGGAAGTGCAAGCTCCCAAAAACTTAGGGTAAGTTACTTACAATTTCTGCCCATTGTAAACAATTACATGGAAAGAACCCATGGATAGCTTGACTAGATTTCATACGAAGGCTCGCTGTCAGTTTTGATCCGAATCTCAATCCTCTCTTTTAAGCAGTTTATTATCTTCTCAACAAGCAGGTTGAGTTTAGTGCATTGATGCATTCGATGGCTTATGTCGTACTACATTATTTTTTATTGTATTCTGTACATAACTATCATAATTATTATTTTATGACGAATTTAATTTTTAATATCTATCAAGTTTATCTATTCATTCATCTATTGAGTGGTCTGAACAGGTGGGCACGAGCAGAAGAGGTTTGTGTCACCGTAAGTGTCGTCGACTCGGCCAACTGTTGGCCAAATCTTGGTTAGTGGGTTCACAAAGGAAGCTGGAAACGCTGCCTGCTCTCTGGTGTAAGGTCGCGTCCAGTTGCTCGAGCAAACAACCTGTTGAGTGTGAGGCGCATTTCTAATTGGATTGTTATCCTTGTCTATTTTGCCATTTTCAATCTCCTCAATCTCCTTCCTGATTGCCAACAATGCATCACAATACTTGTCCAGTTGGCCTCGATCCTCTGACTCGGTCGGCTCAACCATTAGTGTGTTAGTCACCGGCCATGAGACTGTTGGCGCATGGAAACCAAAGTCCTGCAATCTCTTTGCAATATCAACCGCCTCAATGCCGGCAGTCTTTTTAAATGGCCTACAATCAATTATGAACTCATGGGCAACATTTCCCTTTGTTCCCTTGTATAGAATCTTGTATGCTCCCTCAAGTCGCTTTCGCATATAGTTGGCATTCAATATGGCAACTTGACTCGAGAGCTTGAGATCCTTGGACATGGTGCGAATGTAACTCCAACTAATGGGTAGGATCACCGGCGATCCCCACATGCTAGCCGAAACTGTACCGAAGCTCTCCGGTGAGGCCGCCTTTCCATCGCTGCTACCTGTCAGTGGATGGCCGGGTAAAAATGGAATCAGATGGCTCTTGACTCCAATTGGTCCAGCGCCCGGCCCGCCGCCTCCATGGGGAATGCAGAAGGTTTTGTGTAGATTCAAGTGGGAAACGTCACTTCCGTAGTCGCCGGGCCTACAGAGACCAACCTGGGCGTTCATATTGGCACCGTCCAGATAAACCTGGCCACCTGCCTCGTGAATCATATCGCAAACTTGTCGAATGTTGTCCTCGAAAACGCCAAAAGTCGATGGGTAGGTGACCATGAGACAGGCCAAATCATTCCTGTACTTTTCAATACTCCTCCCCAAATCCTCCATATCAATGTTTCCATCCTCCTTAACCTTGACTGTTTGTATCTTGAAGCCAGCCATTTGAGCTGAAGCCGGATTTGTTCCATGAGCTGAGATTGGAATTAAACAAACATTTCTATTGGTTTCACCTCTCGATTCCAAGTAGGACTTGATAACTCTCAATCCAGCGTATTCGCCTTGAGCTCCTGAGTTTGGTTGGAACGAGATGCGATCGTAGCCGGTGATTTCGCATAGATAGGTGTTGAGACTTTCAATTAATTCCATGTATCCCTTGCACTGGTCGATAGGTTGAAACGGATGGACATTCGCAAACTCTGGCCAAGAACTTGCAAGAATTTGACTGGTGGCATTAAGTTTCATTGTACACGATCCAAGGGGAATCATTGAGTGAGCCAATGAGATGTCCTTGTTCTCCAGCGATTTCATGTATCTAATCAACTGAGCTTCACTATGATAAATATTGAAGGTTGGATGTGTCAGGTATTCGCTGGTTCTCTTTAGATTGGCCAGGCGCTCACTATCAAGCGGCGACTTAAACTTGGACTCCTCGTTTAGTGTATTGCTGATTATTTGCTTTTGTTTTCCGAGTTTTAGTTGGTCATTTGAGTGTCCAGTGAAAAGGTAGACTAATTTAAAAATGTCTGCCAACTTTGTGGTCTCGTCCAACGAAACGCAGATAGTCTCCTCGTCATCGTATCTCAAATTAATCTTTGCCTCTCGAGCTCGCTGGTGAATTAGGGATTGCAACTCACTTCCCACTTTAACTGTTAGAGTGTCGAAGAAGCTTCCGTCGTTTACGAGCTCAAGTTTGTGGTTTGCGCCAAGCATCTCCTTGGCGCTCACGCTCTTCAACAGGTGCGCAAGCAATGAGGTCTTTGCATGGATTGAGTTTGCAATGTCCCTCAATCCTTTGGGTCCATGATAAACCGCGTACATGGCGCTCATGTTGGCCAATAAAGCTTGAGCCGTGCAAATGTTCGAGGTTGCCTTGTCGCGACGAATGTGTTGCTCCCTAGTTTGTAGGGCAAATCTGTAGGCTTGATTCCCGTCCGAGTCTCGTGTTAGACCCACAACTCTACCTGGAATTAAACGGATAAGCTTCTGCTTGCAGGCCATAAATGCAGCATGAGGACCGCCGAAGTTGAGTGGGATGCCGAATCGTTGAGCCGATCCGATGGCCAGGTCGGCGGGATACTCGAAATCCCCTGGAGGCTTGAACAGAGTGCACGCCATGAGATCTGTTGCAGTGACAGCCAGACAATCGGCTTCCGTTGCACGCTTTGTAATGGCATTCAAATCAAACAGGTGTCCCTGAGTGTTTGGATACTGAACTAGCAAACCACTGTACTCCTTTAGGTTGTAATCTTCAAGCGATTTTACATTCGAGTCAACGCCTAGTTCATCAAAATAATCAATCTCCACATCGAGCGCCTCGGCTCGGGTCTTTAAAACTGCGCCAGTTTGTGGATGGCAACGAGTTGAAATTAAAAATTTGTTTCTCTTTGACTTGTGGTATCTCAGGCAAACTTGCATCGCCTCGGCGGCCGCCGTTGCCTCGTCCAACAAACTCGCGTTTGCCACATCCAGTCCCGTCAAGTCGCTGATCATTGTTTGGTAGTTCATTAAACTCTCCAATCTACCCTGAGCTATCTCCGCTTGATAGGCAGTGTAAGCCGTGGTCCAACCTGGATTTTCGAACAAGTTTCTCAAGATCACTGGGGGCGTTACGCAATCATAGTAGCCCAAGCCAATGAACGACTTCCACTCGGTTGACTCGTTGAGCGATCCAATTTCTTTCAATTGATTCAGTAGCTCGTGCTCGCTAATTGCCTCAGGTAAATTTAAATCGCGATTGAGCTTGATGTCATCGGGAATTGTTTCTCTAATTAGCTCGTCCATTGAGCTGTAAGACAACTCGTTAAGCATGTACCTGATGTCCTCCTCGCGAGGTCCAATGTGACGCTTAACAAACCTGTGGGCATCCGGCTCTCGATTAATATCTGATAGGCCGTTGAGCTTGCCAATTCCTCCGGCTAACTCCTCGTCGGTCAACAATTGTTTCCCGGCTTGAAAAAGGTCGGCCTGATTCTCCCCTTCAATCTCATCACTTGAGTCCAGCACCTCTTTGCGTAATCTAGGCGCCTGGTTAGCAGCCAAGTTAGTTCGAGAGGTCGACTGGCTCCTGGTCGAGGAGACATTTGCAAGCCTGGGTGGTTTGTCCTGCGACGAGCCACTTGTTAGATATCTACACGACAACCTGTTGAGCTGTCTCCCTAGTCCCTTGGTGGTTGCTTGCACGCCAGCCGCAGTGGTTGGGCCCGTGCCACTGGCCGCTACGTTTGTGGTTAAAGTTACAAAGTTTTTCCAATTTTGCATCTTGATTCTTCCCTTCCTGTATGTAATGTTATTCGATTGTTGTGTTTCTATAATTCTAATCAATGTTTAAGTTAAATGTCTTCTGGGAGAAATAATTTGCTTGCTAAAGCCAATCCCTTTATTTGGTTTTGCAAGATCAAGGCGCGAGATTGAAGCAATAACTTGATCAACCAGAAACCGGGGATGTCTCGCAAGATTGCTGGCACTACAATGAGAGCAAAAGAGCAAGTGAGAGAAAGACAGCGCGAGAGCATCAGGTGGCCGTCGCTAGGGTGCGTCACGTCTTTTGCCACACGAACACGTCAAACATAAACAACAAAAGCAATCTAACAGCTTCTTGGTAACAATCTCGCCAGCAATATGATCTTGACAAGACCTCGAGTGACATCATGCTGATTATCAGTCTCAAGGTTGTCATTCACCGATTTGACGGCGCTTTAGTCATTCAATTAGTTAGTTAGTTAGTTAGTTATATTGTTGCAAACCAAGTAACCCTTAGGGGATTTTCTCTTTATTGCAAAGCCAACGCAAATGAATTGTAAGTAAATAGACTCTGTGTGCAACAAGTGTTGTGCTCATCGACTCAATTAAGAGCTGAAGTTGGCTCATCTCGCTACATTGATTTGGGTAGGAAGTCGAACGGCGGGCGATTGTTGGATAAACTTTCGCTCATCGCGATCAGATTTGGCCAACTGATTTGGTCAGGTTCAATGGGAGGACCTAACCAAACTCTATTGTTTGATTTTAGCGACGCCCACTGGGACACTAACACTAACACCGACGACCAAGACCAAGACAAATTAGTTTCCATCTCGTTGCCTTTTAGAGCGGATCTACCCTAGCGACTGGTGGCAATCAACAAGTGGCCAGTTGCGAAGCGCGCCACTGTTGCTAATGTCTAGCAGTAGCAATAGTAGTATCAGGAGTATGAGTAGGAGTAGGAGTGGTGTTTGTTGTGATAGTTGACACAAGAAGAAGAGAACCTTGATTGCCATAGTAACTGACGATCTCTAGTGCCGCGGCCAACCTTACCAAGACACATAAAATAAACTCAACGTCGCCGTTGTCTCTCGATTTCCCGATTGATCTCTCGCTCGCTTGTATTGGCGTCGCTATTGCCAGGAGCCGCAAAGAAGTAGCCAGAAAGAGTGAGTCTTTCATGTTTTATGCCATTGTGTTTCTTTCTTTCTTTCTTTCTCTCTCTCTCTCTCGCTATCCCTCTTCTCTTTGGGTCCTGTTAGCGGAGATGACACTCGAGGGACCGTTTTGGTTACTTGTTTCTCATGATCCTCAACTGCACGTTATCTCCTCCATGCCAGCAACGTGATTGTTTACGATCATAGTTGCACTGCTATTGTCCATTCACCTCAGGTGTAGATCGTGGCAAAATAAGCCAATCAACTGACTAGTTGCTCTTTTGAGCTCGTTCAAATAAACTCGGCGCCCTAGAAGATTCCAGTGGACGACAACTCGTGTCTTGGTTCAAGTGGTTAAACTAGAACAATGAGACCATTGAGTTGCGCACGACAATTGCACACGAATTCACATGTGAACTCGTCAAGGTCTCTGAAGTAAACTTGGATTTGCTTGGCGAGCTTCAATGTTGCGCACAATGCGAAGAATCCTTATTCTTGGTCGAGTTTGATTGCTTAGCAAACGAGTTGAGCGCAACTTGCCTCTGGTGACATCGTTTGGCCATAGCCTTAGTCATAATCAACAACAACAAAAGCAACAACCATAACGACAATGATTACCATCAGCAGTCCCACATTGAGGAGAGCCGACGAGAATCACCGGCACGCAGTCACGGTGAATGCGAAAAAATACGTTCGGCTTGATCTAGTTTTGTTGCTCTCATCTGGCTAAATAGAAAATGCTCGAGTCATGAGAGCTCTTGTAATAGATTAACTCACTTCAGAGTCGTCGCATGTCCTGCTTGATGGACATGTAAGAGTGTTTAGTGGTCAGAATGAGGGGAGAGGGGGAGGAAAGGAGAAGCCGAGCAGATAGTAAGGCACCCAAATGTTTTGTTGGCATTCATACACAAAACCTACTAACGTTGATAATAATGAACCCAGACGAGCGAGAGTTTTATCAGTCTGGTTAGTTGATTGTGGCCATTGGGAGACTGGCAAAGTAAATTGCTTTGTGTTTTCTTCTGTTCATCGAGTCGCAAACTTTAGTTCGAGTCGACAGCTAAAACGAGCGACAAACCAGCAACTTGCTGGTTGCGTTGTTCAGGTGACTCGAGTAAAACGACGCTCACTCTCTCTTTCTCTGCTTGCATGCAGGCAGGTGAGTTGGCAGGTAAAATCGCGAGCGTGCAAGCAGCCAGGCAGGTAGGTTTTTTTACTTTTGTGAGAACCTTGCAGTCTAACTGTGAGTCATTGTAGTTTACTGCTGCCGCCGCTGCTACTGCTGCAGCTCATGTTCCAAGAAAACGCAAAAATTGCAGTCTGTAGTTATGTCGCCTGGCCGATTGGAAGCTCGCGAGTCGACGTCACTCGGCTCAGCCAGCTAGCTTGGCGCTCGCGACCAGCCGGCGGTGGTGGCGGCGGTGGCCGCGGCGGTGTTGGTGGTGGTCACGGCCAAGAGAAAAGAGAGAGAGAGTCAATGGTTGCGCGGGTTGGTGGAGGTAATTGGGGTAGCTGATTGAGCTGCCAGCTTGGTTGGTTGACTCGCACGCTCGCTGGCAAAAGTGAGCAGTCTACCAGCTGGGCATTGTAATGTCAGCTTGGCAAGTGAAATGCATCCGCCGATCGCTCGCTCGTTGTCGTTTTCATCGTCGTTATGTGATTTAAGTTGACTGCTATCAACTGCTCGAGTCAACTGAAATTTAAAGCCAAAAAGTCTACTTATCGCTCCCAGTCTTCAGGTGGCTTGTGCTCATAGTCGAGCTAGTGGAGGTCAATTGGCTTACACAGCCAAGTTTTTCTACTGCTGCCATCGGATCGGATCGGATCGGATCGGATCGGATCGGATCGAGCGATCGATTGATCGCTCACATAATAGCAGTGGTAATAGCAGTAGCGGCACAATAGATGAACGCAAATAAACTGCCACCTGTTAGCCAGTGGGTCCTCATTGTAGACTTGCTCGCTCAATAGAAGCGCCAGCATCACACTAAAACAGGTTGCCGACTTTGTGTAAGTATAACAGTCATTAGATTTCGGTGTAGGACATGAATGGACATGATGCGATGACTCGATGCACAATGAGCAACATGATATTAGATCACAAAAGTGACTCATCCGCTGCACTGTTGTCCGACTACCAAACTCGGCTACCGAGCTCTCAGCTTGCAACTTCCGAGTGAGTCGCAAGCTGGAGATGCAGAGTTTGGCGTTGACAGAGGACTAGAGAAAGAGAGAGGGCCTATTTTGCACACAGGTGGCAGTTGCGCGCCCGGGATTGAATTGGAGCGGCAACCCGAGCACAATGAGCTCGGGTTGACTCACACTTGCGATGGCCAGCAAACAAAGAGAGTGAGAGAAACGACTAGTTGGCAACGCCGAGGGCAGTATGCTGACGACGACGACGACGACGACGATGAGAGTTCAAAGACAAAGACAACTCATTGTGGTCGACTGGGCGATGAAAGGCTTTTTAAGTGGGCAAAAGCGAGCCGAGCGAGCGAGCGAGCGAGGGGAAAACGGAAAGGTAAAAACTTTTCCAACTTTTCTCAGTCGGGCCAAATGCAACTCGCCAATGAAAAACAATTCAAATTGTAAGTTTGGGCCAGCATCGCATGTTTCTCTTGATGTTGGAGTTGCGCAATGGTTTACTGTCCAATTTGACTCGTTCGCTCGCTCGCTCGAGATTCGTCTAGACCCTGGGGTGAGTTATGGGAGTCAACAGGTGGTTGCCGCAGTTGGTTGGTTCACCTGTGGTCGCTGTTGTTAGTGTGGCGAGATGGCCAGTAGCAATATTGAAAGCAAAGGGAGTGAAAACATAGATGGAGCATAACGACGATGACAACAGCAACAGCCAATAACTCACCTGGGCGACTGGCGGCAAACGAGCGCGTGGGACTTGTATACAGTCGAACACAAACTCAAAATAAAGAGAGCCAACAACGACAACTTGTGGCATCTATCAATTTTTGTCGTCTCAACTCTCCCTCCCTCTCTCTCCCTCGTTGACTCTATCGACTTTAACTGCATCTTTCTCTGGCATTAGTATCGCAATAACCCCAAGCGAGAATATGAGACAACCAAATGGCGCGGGACAGTTTGCCCAAGAGCTACTTCCTAGTTTCGGCTGGATTATGATTGTCGCCTGCTGCAACGGTGACGACAACTCCGACTGTTGCCACCAATTTGAGTTGCCTGTTATCAGTGGACATTGGATTTGCAGGAGAAAAGGGCAACCGTGGCGGTTGTTCTTTCCAACGCCTCACTCGGCCAACTTCGCGAGACAAACTTTACATGAATAGCGGGCGCTTTCTAGGGAAGGCAACAGGTGAGAGTGAGTGTTGGTTATTTTTCGTCGCCGTTGCAGGTGAGATTCAATCCTTGAGCTTAGTTTCGCCTGACTAAAATTTTATGCCAAAGACTCGGAAAGAAAGAAAAAGAGAAAAAGAGACAACAATTATGTTGGCAACAGCCATAATCTCTGGGATTATTAGTCGCAGTTTAGAATATGAGAGAGTGCCGCTAGTTTGTAGTGCTTACTTTACGGCTAGCGGGCAAAAAGCTCCAGAATAACCTCTGCCCTATCCTTTCAGCTTGGCTAGTCGCCGCAAACACCGCTGCCACTAATAATTACCGGTGTTTTCTCCGCCATTCGGCAACAGGTGACAGTTTCTGCGCCATGCTTGCATCGCTAATGGTGCAACCGATAAGCTTGTGCTCACCTCCACTCATTCCTCTATCTTGCCAACCGGAAACAAGAAGATCTTTCCTTGTACTCTGTCTCGGTGTCGCGAGTTTCTCACACTCTAATAGGTTTCACCTTCACTAGGTTTTTTTTCTCAAAATTACGAAAAGCACTTGAGAGTTGAGAGTTGAAAATTGAAAGGGGATTTTGAGAACAGGAAGGCGACCACTCGTCGGCTCATAAATAAGAAGATTAAACTATTACCTTTGACCCAAGATGACGAGTAAAATTAAGTTAAGCTTTTAGAAGAGGGGAAACAAGGAAGCGGAGCTCATATTACATAACCACAAAACCTTTCGCTAATGTTCCGTGAAAACATTACATAGTAGGGTTCCCATCGTACGAGATAACTTGATATCTCCAGTCGCCGTAGGTAATTGTATAACAAACTAGCGACTTGGAGTTTAAACTGACAAATTTTTGTTTCTAGTTTCTCAGAGCGAAAGACCAGATGAAAGTAGGAGAGTGAGTGACTCAATGAATGGACATCCCTTCGGCGAGTTCATGTTGAATCAAATCATATTAGAAGTTGGCAAGCGTGTGTCTCTTTCAAAAATTAAATTAAACAAGAGCATGTATGTCAAAAATAATCGGGGAAAAAGACAAACGAGCGCGTGGGAGGCGCCATAAGCACTCTCTTGTGTCAGTTCCCTTGCGTAAGTTGTGGTGGCATCATTCTGTTGGCACCGCAGCCATTAGAAATCGTTGAAATTATATCCGCCGCCTCCATCCGTCCGTGATGTGTTCGTGTGGCCAACCGTTAGCCTTTTGCATGCGTCATTTCAGTTGACTCAAATTAGTCGACAATTTTCCAGTGAGCCAGCGGAAAGGCTAAGAATCTAACTGTTCGGATTATTGCGAGACTTGAGCTTGGGTGAGTCTCGCTCTATTACTATCGAGCTGCAGTGAAACGATCTGGCCAACGATAGACGAAGAAGGACCAGTGAAGATGAATAGAGTCTTACGGTTGCGCTAGAGTTTCAATTATTATCTACTAATACGAGGAAGAGGAGCAACAGGGAGAGAGCAAGAGAGAGACAAGCTTGCCAAACGAAAGCAAGCGAGGGACAGAGCAACGGATGCGCCCAGGTGAACTTAGCATGAGTCTAGAGCGGTGAGGACGACGAACGACTTATTGTTTGACTTCCTAGTTTTAGTCAACTGGACGCCTTGTGGTGGTTGCCGCAGCATCGTCGCCGTCGCCACCGCCATCGCCGCCTCTACCACCGTCACCACCACTACCTGCCACCAACGAGCGCCACTAAAGTTGGCCGATTGTTGTTATGAGCTGCCGTCGACATGGACTGCAGACAAGCTCATCACTTTGGTGCTCAGCTAAAACTGCACCGCCAGCTCAGGTATCATCATCCGTTGGTAAGACCTTTGCGCGAAGCTAGCTCGCTTACCTGTCCTGCTCTGCTCTGGTGTAGCACAAACGAATGGGCGAGAATGCACCGCCTCTCGTTGGCCCGCTTATCGCCACAGTGGTAGTTACCTGTATGCGATGCGAATCAAGTGGCGGCAAACAACCGGCAATTTCTCAACTCTCAAAGACTACTCCCTCTGCCACTACCATTTGCGCCCTTTGAACGCCATAAAATTATCCCCCAAGCTGGCGAGCTCGCTGGAGTCGGAGCGTTAGATAGCCATCCAACTCTAACCATTGCGGAGACTTTCAATGGCCAATGAGGAGCCTGACGACAAACGAATGCAACGAGCACTGATTCGTTCCAATTACTCTCGCCTCTACTCATTCCAGTTGGCACTCGTGTCGTTGTAACTCGCTCTCTCTCTCTCTCTGGATTTTAATCCCATTGACTCGGTAACTATTATACCTCCAGACTACTAGCAGTGTATTGCTGTTTGTGGCCAGCTAATTGGCGAGTCACAAACACATTGGCATCATAACTTTTGCTCGTTGTTGTCAGTCCATCTGTATTTGCAACGCAGGTCGACCCAATGGAATCGCATAACTCGTACCTCTCTGTTGCTCGACTTTTGTGTGGGTCTCGAGACTCGAGTCGGTCTAAGGTAATACTAATAGCGCTGCGACGGAACAGGTAAGATTCGAGTTGTAGGTAACACACACTAACTTCATCATCATCAACATTATCGCGTGCGAAGCTTAGCTGGCTTCAAGGCAACAAGTGGCGATTGCAAATTGTGTCTGTTGGTTTGCACTTAACCGCGAATCAATCCCTTCCGTCCGCTTTATTTCATGTTCGATCATTAAAGTGGCAATCAGCGAGCCGCCCTCAAATAATCGATCGGCAATAATGAGAGATAATGGAGATGAATTTGCGGTTCAGTTCGTCGAGCTGAGCAAACAGTTTTTCATATTTATCAAGTTTCATTCATTCTCGTTCATTCAGCCCAGACAAATTGGACTCCTGTCATTCATTTCTATGAACAACTAAACAAATAGATTAATGAACTAGTCGCAGAAAGCAGGTGTCTCTCGCTCTCTCGACACACTAGGCTTCCATTCATCAACAACCAGACCAGAGTCGGTGTCACCTGTCCGATGGATGGGAGTAGTTAGAGGCAAACAAAAATTCCGATGCTCCCATTTATAATGCTCTTTTGTGTTGACTCGCATCTCGCTAGTAGTATAACCTGTTGGAATCTAGAGAGTGCGATTATTCCACCTCCCGACAGCAGCCTAATTTCATCCCGTACTCATCATGTCACAATTAATCACTGTGATTTTAGGTGGAGTCTGAGGATTGGTTTGGTGTTAGTGTACGAATGTCGCAATCGCATTTCATACACAAAATCCAGGCGACGACCACCTGTACGATTCGGTGTCGAGTCAAAATGGCACCCACTCAGGTAAATTGAGCGCATGCGCTCAAAGCAAAACCTGCAAAAGTGAAGGTGAAATGCAAGCAGCCCGTTGAACTCGCAGCCACAACTTTGCAAAGGCACACACAAAACTCTCCTCTCGCTTTTCCAGTCGCCCTCTTGCTCGCACATTGGCGACATTATTGCGAGGAGAGGAGAGAGGGAAGCCGCGAAACAACAGCGAGAAAGAGTGAGTTTTTCACGCGTTTTGCCACTATGTTTTGTCAAAGTAAACTCTATCGCTCTCTCTCTTTCTGCCTGTTTAACATTAGCCAACAAAGATGTTAGTGCAGCTCGGGTAGCAGACAACACAATTACTCAGTGATGCTGTTTCTGCGATGCTGCGTCGGCCGTCTTTGTCGTGCAATGCTTTCTGTCTCTCTTCGTCATGTGCGCTAGGTGTGTTTGTGTGCTGGTTCCTCTGCTGCATGTGTGACTTTAAAGCGACCATAACCACGACCGCGACAACCACAAAGAGACAAGAGATTTTGTAACAAGACCCAGAGAGCGACTTTGCAAAGTAACGAGTTGGAGTCATTACATCAACTGGCGCCGAAATAACCGATTACATAAGAACCAACACTATTTATTAGCTAGACAAAATTGCGTGTGTTAAGATAGAGTCTATTAATATATTATTTTAATTTAATTTAGCAAGAACGAGTTAAGAGACGAGCGGGAGAGGGACGAGTTTGATGAGGAAGTTGAATGACAACCGCGACCACCAAATTAGCTACCTGTTTTGCAAGATCTTTAAAAAGTCAAGATTAAGAGAACGAGGACACGACGGACAAACGAACAACAAGACAAACTCACCTATGTGATCATCAAGTTTAGCCATCAAAATGTCGCATCAATTTGCAATGACACTGCCGAGGAACTTTAATTCCTCAACCGCAAATCAGTCAATGGGTAGCTGCAACCAGAATAACAGATTGGAAAATTTCAAGCTCAAGTTAAACAATAGACTGGAGGCACTGAGTCAACTTTCCACCGCAAGTCAAGCGCAGAATGTGGAAACTATGTCAGTGAGTAGCCGGGCCACGAATGTTAACCATAACCATTATACTGGATCTTTGGATCGACGAAACAAGTACAACACTCTTACGCCAGGTGAGGCTAAGAAGCTCAACAGGACTCTAATCAATGGTCGCCAATTACCAACTAGAACCGCGTCGGTGTTGCATAAGCCGCGTGCGCCGCCTCTAGTGGTGGACGAGTTTAGATTACATAAACAATATCAAGATGAACAAACAAACTCGTCAGTCCATAACGACTTGAGAGCCTCAAGTCCTGTATCAGTCAACACCTGTGGCTTACCTGAACTTCCAGATCCTCAAGAGATCTACGGCACAGCTTACAAGACAATCAGACCCATGAGCATCCATGGTTCTACTAACACTACTAATAACAACAGCAACAGGTGCGCTAGAAGCAACTCTACCACTTGTGATAGTAGATTGAGGCGAAACTCTAGTCTCCGGTATGCCACTGTGAAGGCACATAGTAGACCAAATCAGCAGCCATTGAGATATCAGCAAAATGGACACGATGTTCCGGATCGAGCTTCGCTAACCAAGAGCGTTGACTTGGGCCATCCATTAACCGATTGCTTGGACATATATGGAAGCACGCAAACTGACTTCGACTTGGAAAGATCTCAGCTATCTAATGAAAGTTTTACGTCCGCTGCCTCGCATTTCACAAACTCGACAAATGACAATAGTCAACAGCAAAAGATCGAGGGTTCGGCAAGCAAGTCCTCGCTATCTAGTTCCACATCGAAGGTATTCCAAAACCAATTCTCAAGCTTGAAGAGATTCTTCCGAAACATTCCACTTCGAAGATCGTTCATTTCAAATTCAACCACGAACACCTCAAATCTTGACACCCAATCGGTCAATTTGGCCACCGAGCAACAGATTCTTAGCGAATCAATATCCCAATTGTACTTGAATAGATCTCAATCACCGCAGCCAAACTGTCCACCGCCTCCGTGTGAGTTGCGGAGTACAACTTATATGGAGAGCTATTCAAATTATGACGACTTCACCAAGGCAAGGAACGAGAAGACAAATGCTTTGTTGAGCAGTAATCGTAGCAGTCGTTTATACTTGAATGGTTACCACGCCAATAACAACCACAACTCGAATGAATCAACTCAGCAACAACCTGTTTCGCCCTCAACTGATGAAGGCCAATCGCCCGACTCCTGGCATCTCGCCTCGCTTCCCGTCTCTTTTGAGCGGAACCTAGCGACTGTGTTTGAGGAGAGGTCCAAGTTGGAGTTCGAATCAAAATACGACGAAGTCTACCGGAATCAATCTAAGCCAGGCCAAGATTTGCTCAGGATATCCGTTGGACCAGCGGCCCGTCAGCAACCTTCACCTAGCGCCCCAATCAAGACGCAAGATAATAATTTTGAACAAGATAACTATAGCAACAAACAATCGGCAACCAGCTCGTCCACTCAATCGCTAAGCTCGTCAAATGCCACCAATGACTCTGTACTCGACCATCAACATAGAACTTCAAATCAAAACAACAACAAACTGGACACCGACAACAGCAACAACACTCATGTTACGCACCTGCCACCTGCAACTCCTTATCGATTCTCATTTGCTCAACCTATGAAACAACAAATGGAAAATGTTAGTCTTCGTGTAACTGATCCATCGTCGCTCATGTCAAAAGATAGAAATGATGTTAGACAACAGAGTCGCCAGAGATCCTCGTTGCGCGATCCAAATCTTGCTCTTCGCCGACGAACTCAGGAGATTGCCCATCTAGATTTGACCCACAAGATTTACGCTTTCACCTCAACCATCTCTAATAGCGTCTCAACTAACCTAGATCTTCTTCACGAATCCATCAACTCATCGTCATCACTATCATCTAACAACACTTCACCTCAGGCCAACTCAAACGATAGCCAGCCAATTGGTTTGCCGCCCCGAATGCCGCTGTCGATGAACACGAGCTCAGCAACAGGTGGCAGCAACGGATACGACTTCAAGCAGCAAGATACCTCAAGTGGCGCCTCGTCCAGTAACTCGTCTGTTTTAGGTGGCCAGAATGATCGCGAATCGCCGCGAAGCTTGGACAAGGTTACTACTTCCTCCGAGTATGGAGTTATTACGGGAATCACGGACACCGACGCTGATACGACCATCATGTCAGATACCTCAACCTTGCAAGGCGACTACAATACCCTCGCCTACATGAACAGGTGCTCCGAGTTGGAAAGGATTGTGGAGACTCTAAAAGAGAGGATTGTGTTCAAGGAGAAGGAAATCACCGAGTTCAAATTGGAACAGATCAACTCAGAATACCTCATTGGTCAGCTCAAGAAGACAATTGGCCGTTTAGAGAGGGAAAATGCGCAATTGAGGACGCAACTCATGGGTCAAACTAATCGAGTTAATTTATAGTTATATTTACTATCTTTACCAATCATATTACTTAAGACGTCGACATTCACACAACGAAGCTATAGTGAACGAAACGAAATAACAATAATACAATTTTCATTATCAACAAGATTCAATAAAACACTGTGATGTGTAAACTGATAGACTAATCTATCCAGCTCTCTCATGTTACTTGACCTATCTGCGTTTAGGTTTACTATGTCATTCTAATTCTTGGAATTGATTTTGAATTGATCTAAATTCTCATGGAGTCCGCAAGAGATTCGTCTCTTTGCGATAGGAACAGCTTGCACATTTCCACTGCCAAAGAAGCCTGACAAACCCTTTCAGATCCGTAGAATTCATCATTCGCTAGGCGAGCAGCATCTGCTACAAGATTATTGAACTCACCATACTGATCTACAAAAGCCTCACACTTTGCCTTGGCTACCGAAATGGAAGACCGCGTAATCTGTTCGCCTCTTCGCGTCCTGAAAGCTCTGATTAGCGCGGGGCCCATTGACATTGGAAATTGTTTCTTCAAACAGTTAGATAGAGCTGGGTGTAATCTGTAACCGCCTCTCAGGGCGCACCAATTGAGCTGAAAGTGGCACTGCATCATCACCGACCTGCTAAGCCTGTAGGCAAAGTTGCTAGCCTCTATGGCGGAATCTTGGCTTCTGATTTGCTCAAGCTGGTGTTGAAATTCTAGGCCGCAGCTTCCAGCCATATGTTTCAGTCCAGACTTCATCATAACTTGCAAAGTTTTGATCTTCTTCTCTGGAATCGTTCGCAAGGTTCTCAATATATCACTATACTTGTTCATTGTTTCCTGATTACAAGGTAGCTTGTCCTCTAATTGGCATAATGACTCCCAAAGCTTGGCATCCCTCCGATATTCTGACTGTTTTTCGCTGAAGCTTTTGCAAACCCTCTGCCTGACGATATAGTTTTGAGGGATAGCATTCTTTAATTTTTCCAGTGTTGTATTAATCCTAATGTAACCTCTGTTTGGATTTGATGAAATCACAAACTGGAGCGATGTGAGCAATAACAATATTACCAGACGCATAATTGAAATGTTCTGTTTGCTTACCAGATGAGATGTTTATGTCTTTGGTGGGTAGTGACCTAAGAGATCGATATCCATTTAGTAGAAGTGAGTCGCAATTGCAAGTTTTGCATCAGACATTTGTGGATATATTTAGAATTTTCAGTTGGCCGGAATTTCTAGACACCTGTAGTCTATCGATGTCTAGCTGAATCTTTCCACTTTCAAGTGAAAAGGTACGTCATAGCTTGATAGTGCGATTTCTATCTGACTCCCGGAGCTTGTTTTGATGTGACATTCTGCCAAGTTGATTTAAGGACCTCATATACCGAAGACTATTCTCAGGTTCCATTAGCTAGAGGCCTCTCAATATGCCTTCAAACACCCCATTCTCTTCTAGAATTTGCTTGTTAGCTTTGATGTGCCAAATTAATCAGTCCTCATCGGTTCTTATTGGTTTTGTAATCAATTATATGGACAAAAAAGAAAGAGTCGAGGCAATAACATAAACTTTATCTCTCATATATACAACATCTCAATTGACTAGGTAATTGCTACAATAGGTAAAGATTTTTAAGATCATTTAGCCTGTTCTTTTAACAACATCAAAACAGGGAGGCATTTCTAGGTCTTCTTTGGTTATTATAGCCAATATAAATGTTACTTGGCGTTGGAAGATTATAACTATCATTCAGGCGCCTGGTGTTTGATCCGACATTATTGATAACTTAGGGTCGAATAGTAATGTCTTTAGCTCTTCCATTGTTGGTAGATTGAAAATTAACATTTTCATGTCCTTTGATACGGATCCAATGAGGACATATAGAACCATCTCGCGTTCGGTGACATAACCAATCGACTTGGTGCATAGGTTCATACAAGATTGAAAGTAATCCTTGTTAGTTTGGTTCTTTGTTTGCTGAAGGTTCCGAAATCTCTCAAGCAATTGATCTCTAATTGGCGGCCTACAATGTTGGGCAATAAACTTTCTCTCAAATTCATCCCAAGTTTCGGGTGGTGATCCTCTAGGCCAGGTGGTTAGATACCAAAATTTGGCTGAATGTGTGAGTCGTCTTCGGGCTGCTGAGAGTCTCTTTTTGTCTGACCACTCGTTAATATCAGCGATCTCCTTGAAATTTAAAATCCAATCCGTGGCCTTGGAGTAATCGCCACAAAAAGTACCCGGTGCAACTTTCTTGAGAGCTTCTACAGTCATGACGTTATATTCAAATGTGGTTCAATGACTTTAACCCAAACAGGTGGTTAGAATGCGTATATTTTAATTATTAAACTTTAACAAACAATACAAAACCAAATTGTCGTATAAAATACGAAAGTCACTATCTGTTTCCGAGACGCTTCCTTTCTCTTCCCACTTAAATATGTTACTGGTTCAGAAAACTCATTTTCTAAAACAAAGAGGATGACACACCAAAGACTAACATTTTCATCGTGGACTACTCAATCTCTGCAAATAAACAGAGACCGCTAGGCAGCGTGAGAGAATGTATACTTTATCTGGCTACATCTATAACATAAATTGATCCGCTTTCCAAAGACAGAGCCACTTGTTGGCGATCGCGTGGTGGCACGCGGAGCTGCCGATCTCTCCCGCCTAAATGTGCAATGAGAATCGTGGATATCCACTTGTCATGCGTTGATAGCTCACATTGTATCTTATCTAGGATCGGTGGCAGAGGGAGTCTATTAGATGGGTTTTGGCTCCCCATGATCTAGGATATAACTGTCCATCGTTTTTGAGCCAATGACAGTAGAAGATGCTACTCGATTAAACAATTACCACTCTCCCACCCAAGTCTGGTATACCAAAGTCCCGAGTTCCTCTTGTTGGGGATGTAAGACCATCCCCAACAAGAATTTTAAATTCGGCAGATGTAAATCCATGAATGATCCAATTAAGCATGACCTATTCTGGAAGATGTCCTATGACTCAAATGCAAATATTTATGCAAGCTTCATAGTAGAGTGAACGGGATTGCTGCTGTTTTTGGCGAAATTTTCGGAGTGCAAACAAACATCCTCGGGGATTTCCTCCAAGAATTTATCAGAAAACTCAGGCCAACTTTTGGGTGGTGACCCTCAAGTCCGGATGGTCGGTTACCAATACCTTGCAGCGCCAGTAAGGCTCTTGCGAGCTATAGCCAGTCCCAAAAATTGTGCAGAATTATTTTTCCATAGGGTTGGAAATGCAACAGGTATCTCACGAAGCGACCGCCTCGATAGAGGGAAGCAGCGAGTGATGAAGCGACCCCCACGCGAGTGGCGGCGGCGCTGGCAAAGTGAAAGTGGCAGCATGCAAAATCCCCACGTGGTCGTATGTGAAGGAATAATTTCAGCGATAGACATTTTACAAATGCAAAGTCCTTAGAGGCGAGATGATCACCTCATCTCCCGAAGTATTCTCCAGTGTTATCTTCAAGGTAAGTGTCTATATATTCATACCAATATTAAAAAAGGTGCAGTCTTATTCAGTTGCTGATCTAATAACCAAGAACGGTAGCTCTACGAGGACTGCTAAATCAAAAGCGACAGGTTGCTATGTCAAAAACCCGGCTGGTCCCTAGTTCTGGATGGTCGAGTGCCGAATGCGAACCTACATTCTACATAAATTCTTCTCTATCTTGTACATTAAGGACATTTTCAGTAATTCATACTAATTAGCTCAACTTTTATATGCCTTCTTTCCATCAGCAACATCGCGATCAGTCGCAGACGTTGGACAAAATCAAAATAGATTGATTGCTAAATGCGAGACGCTTGAGGATTGTACCCAAAATTCTTATGAGACAGACCCAGATTTCATAGAAAAAAAAACGATCCAAATAGAGAAACGAAAGAAATTGTCAACAAAATGAAAGTAAACATCTCCATGTTGCTACCGCCACTACCATCACCACCTTTTTTGTCTGTAAGATACTAAGATTAGATAACTCAGCGCATAGATTCAGAGTCCCCAAGGCCAACGTTGGAAGGGTTAATATGCATGATGTTGATTTGAGATGGCGTTTGACTGGATAAAGGTGGTTTAATCGCCAAGACGTCGCATTAGTCTTCGCAAGTAGTTGTCATCCCTGGTTCTATTTCGCCCTGCTAATGATTCATCTCATCAACTTCGTGTGACTCATCTGACGACTATCACAACTTTTGGTCAGCGAGCCAGCAGAGCCAAGCCAAGTCCCGGCCTGTTACTGAAGAGGTTGTCTGCTGGCTGGCTAGCTCGACGTTGCGATGATCGCATTTATTTTGATGGCCGTGCAATGAGCCCTTGTAAGCCAACTTCGAGGGCGAGTCGGCGTCTGAAGTTGTTGGCGGTCGCCGCAAGCCGACGGGTAACCTGTTGTCTCCCGCTCGCGTTACGCAACAACAACAACCCAGACTAGCAGGCCATTCAACTGGTGGTTAGAGTGGCGGCGGCGGCGTCGACACCGCCGCCGCGAGCTCTTAGTTCATTCGGACGTATTGCTGGACCTGGTAAGTGCAAGTGCTAGTGCAAGTGCAACAGGTTAACAGGCAACTGCATCCCAGAAAAGTGGGGGCAACAAAAAAGGGAGCCTGGCGAGGGGATAGCCAGTGGTGGTGGAGGTGGTCGCCACGAGAGAGCGACGTCATTTATCAACTTGGCAGCTTCCCGTTAGTTTGGTCTCGCAATTCGCCAAGCTAAATGACGACGACGACGACGACGACGAGAACCGCTACGACCACGACTAACGGCTCGCGGTTGGCAGCGAGCAGTTGGAGGACAGCCAGAGGTTGCCACTGGCGGCGTCACGGCCAGCAGACTTCTCGAGCGCGCGCGAATCGCGTCGCACTTGCAGCCCACGAGGAGCCACAGCAATCGTTGCTGCTGCCACTTTCACCTTTAGCGATAGTGCAACAGGTTGTTGTTGCTGCTGCTGTTGCGAGCGGCACCAGATAAAACGTTGCTTCGACCACTTTGCGTCGCCGGTTGAGTGGCAAGCTAGCTGGCTAGCCTACTCTCTGTTTAAATGGTGTGTGTGTGGAGAGAGAGAGAGAGAGAGAGAGAGAGAAAATAGCGAGTCCGCGAAGGTAAAGTGGCCTTCTCAGCGAGACTGGGTATGCGCTTGCGGCCAGCCCACTCGTTTTCTCTGCCCTCTCTCTCCCCTTCAAATTGCTCACACTCTCGGTTCTCAGGTAGATGCTTCGTCCTAGTGGCAGTTACGTCGTTGGCATTGGTGTCGTTTGGAATGCTCGCCGCGCTCGCGGCTAGACTTCATTGGCGCCACTACTGCTGCTGCTTCTGCGTGTCCCTCGCTCTCAGATACGTCGTTTGGTCTTGGCGATGGTCGTCGACGTTTCGGTTTGCGGTCTTGGTGAGAGAGCGAGCGGCCGCAACTAGCCAGCTGCAGCCACGATCAAGGAGCGCGGCTTAAAGGCAATCGATCACGTGAGCCACAAGCGAGCACCGCCGCTGGTTCGCGATCTGGCCGCAACCTGGAGCGGTGAGAGCAACGCGCAACAGGTTGCAGTTGAAAGCTGAAGTGCAACACAATGGCCATCGCCAAGGGTAAGCACGAACTTGGTACCACCACCACCACCACCACCACCACCACTGCCACAGCTACAGCCGCCGACCGCCGCTATCCTCTGGCCGCGATTACGTCGATTGCGCCGCGTCCAACTTCAAGCGCCAGCAACAGCATTAGTAGTAGCAGCGACAACAACAACATAAAGCAGCTGCAACCTGAGGGATGGAAGCCATTGGAACTACAACAACCGACGCCATTATAAACGAGTTGCGAGGTCTCAGACCGTTAGCTTGCCGTTGGGCCAGCCCTAACGGGCTGACGTCAGTTGCTTGGCTTGCCACACACACAACAACCGCCACTTGTTGCTCGGTGCCGACTCAACTGGACTAGCTGGCGAAAGTTAGAGTTCAACTTTCACTAGCTTGGCGGCGCTCCCACTTTTACTATCACACGAAAACGACAACGACAACATCGACGTTCACGATGATGATGACGAGCAATCGGCCAGCAAGCCAGACGAGCCAGCCAACCAACCGACGTACGCTTGGCGGCCACTCGGATCGTCTCCCTTCCTTGCCCTTCCAGTTTGCTAAGCTCTCGGTCTTGCCAGCCAGCCAACAACAGCGATAGCGACGACGGAACAGAACGGGGATACAAGCTTACAAGTTCTACTCCTCGCTCAATGGCAGCGGCCGCGACGCCGTAAGACTACGCAGACTACGCCGAGCTTTTGAAGGCTTTCGAGGTTGATGCCAGTGAAATTGCTCTCCCGCTTGCTGGTCGACCGGTGGATGTGAGTGGCGGCGGCGCCATCGTCGCCGCCGACGCAGCCGCCGCCTCTGGCACTCCCGTTATCCGCTCACCTGCCCGCTAGCTTGCCATCTCGCGCACAATTTGCCAAGCTAGCTGGCTGGCTAGCGGTAGCCTTTCGAGTACCGCAAGGGCAACCTGCGGGTTCAGCGGATCGCCGGCGTCGTCAGTTGTTATTACTGCTGCTGTTGTTGTTGTTGTTGTTGCTGCTGCTGCTGCTGTTGCCATTGATGAGCTAGCTTGCCAGCCAGTTTGTAAGTCAGTCAGTCAGTCAGTCGGTCGGTTGGTTGGGAATGGCAATCCGGTCGCCGTTATTGTTGCTGTTGGCAATGCTTTCATTATTGCTGCTGCCGCTGCCTCCGCTCGGCCGCAGCTACTGCAATGAGGGCAACAGCAAGGGAAATTGCAGTGACAGCAGCAGCAACGGCAGAACCTGTTGGCTCTGGCTCTTTTTTCGCGGTTTCCTCGTAGAGCCCAACTTCCACTTTCACTTTCCTCTTTACTTTGGCTCTCGTGAAGTCTTTGTTGTCGGTGGCGATAGCGACAGTGAGAGCTGCCGCCGCCGCCGAGTGTGTGACGCATACAAATTGTCGAGAGTTTCGGTGGCCGCCATGGTGGCGGCAGCACTGAAGAGTCGCCGCTTAGGGTGGAGTTTCCTTTCCGGATGACCCAGTTCAGGTTCAACTCATTCGTTTGCTGCTCGGCCACTTAGCTTGGCCTGGCAACAGGTAAGCCTCAGTCGTTGCCAACGGTGCGACAAAACTCGGTGGCGCTACGGCGAGGCCAGCAGCGATAGCGGTGGCAACAGCAACAGCAACCGTAGCGTCAACTCTGGCGATCAGGAGGACGACGAGAATCAGGCGGCGCACACTGGAGTCGGCGGCGGCGCTGACATTCAATGGCAAGCCAGAAGGCGAGCGACACTTCCGGCTGGCCGCCCATTTCGTGTGTGTGTGTGTTGACGCCAGTAGCGGCGTTCATGTTGCGCCCGACCTGGAGGGTGACACTTGCGGTTGTTGGTGGGCGAGAGTGTCGTGCTCAACGTTTACCCCCGTCGCTTGATGGACTTGCGGTGACAGACTTGCCAGCGGCAAACGGCGACGACGTTGCTTTGTAATGGCGTGCGATTGCTATCTGGGTCAACCGGCCATTCAAGTTGCCGTCGCCGCTGTCGTAGCGAGCGAGTTTGTGGTGTGGGGTGAGCAAAAGAGTGAAAGTGGACGAGGATCCCGCCAAATGCAGCAGCAGTAACGACGACGACGACGACGACAAACCGACCACTTCCGTCGCCAGGTAATTGTGTTGATGCTGGATCAACAGTTAGTTGGCCCACTCGCCATGTCGCGTCTGCTAGCTAAGTGGTTGTTTTCGATTGCCTTTGTTTGCGCTTATCCATCCACTCGTTTGGAGGCTAGCCAGCCATCCAGTTGACGGAGCAAAAATTCCCGCTAACAAAACCGTTAGATTTTTGGAGACCGGTGGCGCGTTAGATTTAGCTCAGTAGCCGCCGATACCATCGCCACCGCTTAACGGCGGTGAGCCTCTGCAGTTTCTCACCTCAGCCCCAGCCACAACCACCTGTACGCTTGTCGCCAGAACGCTGATTTGCTGCCAAATCAAAGTAACGGTCGCAGCGGCGACGGCGGCAGTAGTTGCGAAAGCAGCGGCGAAAGTTGGTCTCGATGCCACAGCCGCTACTGCTGCCGGCGCGAAATTGCTGAGCTAGCTCGCCACTGGCCAGCGCCGACTTCCTTGTTCTCGGCGCAACAGGTTTTCCGTAGTTGCATGCGGCGGAGGTACAGCCAATCCTGAAATTTTTGGGATTGGCTGTAGCAGCAGGGTAGGAGTTTCCCTAAACTTCTGCAGAACAAAGCCTCCGCAGCAACCTGTTGCGTTCCAAGAGCTGCGGCGGCAAAGGCAAGAGGAAGCTTTTATGTTTCGCTTCCTTGTCGGCAGCTGACTTTAAGTTTTCACTTCTCGTTCCATCCTAGTTCTTGATTGCTCATCTATCTTCGAGGCAATCGATCTATCGATCCACTGGCAGTCATTTGCATTCGCCGCCGATTTCTGGTATTTGGACTTTCCTCTTCTGCCTCGTGGCCACCTAAGCAGCGATGCGTAAGCTGAGCAAGATGCTTCCATTGCTTTGAATTTTTGATTCAACCCACACGATGTCCTCCAGTCAGCCCGCGACGCATCCAGTGCCGTCGGCAATATCAATCCAAATTCCAATTTCCAATTTCCGATTCCCATTCCGATTGCACAAAGTGAGTCTCCCACTCTCGCTTCGATCGCACCTGTGCTGCCGCGACCGCCATAGCCACCCCATTGAGCAAACTACGCATCGCGGTCGTGAGTGCTCGCCCGCCGCCCACTTATATTGAAGTAAAACTTTGAGAGAAAGATAGACGGATGAGAAGATAGACAGATGGAGAAGGAGAAAGAGGAGGATGAGGAGGATGAAGGGGAGCAACAGCGCCGACGACACCAAGGGGGAGGGCAGGCGAGGTCCTGTGGTTGCAAACGGCGCACTTTGGTGACGGCCAATGGCAAACACTTTCACTCAAGTGAGAGCTGTTGTGTGAGTGTGTCGGCCAGCTAGCCAGCTCGCTCGCACAGGTGAGTTAGACTCAACTAACCGTTAGACTAATGGTAGGCAGGCGGGCGAACAGGTAGGCAAGCTGTCTAACGGTTTGTTAGGTAACCTGTTGTTGGTTGGCTGGCAAGCGAGCGAGGAAGCAAGCTAGCGCGTTGCGCTCGCTTACGTAACTGGCTTGCCGCTCGCTCGCTCGCTCTCAGCTGCCATTCCGTTGCCAGTCCATCGCCGCCACCGATTGTCTAGTCCGCGCGAATCTCGGCCTCAAAACTCGAAACGTTGCCAGCCGTCTAGACAGCCGACAAGCAGGCGGCCAAGTTAGCCAAACAGCAAGATAGTAGTCGGCCGCCACAACCACCGACGTCGCCGCCATTGCCACTGCCACTGCCACTGCCTCTCTCTGGTTGCATCTCTCAACTGCGACTCAGATTCGGTCAGCTCATCCGCTGCTAGCGCAACAGGTAGTAGTCATAGTGCTAGTGTGGTGAGAGTAAAGTCAAAAGCGACAGTCAGTAACCCGACGAGCTCGTGGACTTCATACAACCACTACCTGTTGCTCCTGCTACCAATACCACCGCTACTGGCGCCGCCGCTTTTGTTGCGTCGTTCCAGCTTCAAGGCAACCGGTGGCAATCGAGCGGCATCCCAAATCAAGTTGAAGTTTGTAGGTTAGTTTAGATTCAGCGTTCGTCGGCAGAGGCCAACTTGTAGCATTTTTGTTTAGTTTTTAGCCTTATCCAACAATACAACCATTATTTAGCAACAGTTGGTTAGTAGAGAGTGGGGTTATGATTATCATTATTACCATTGAGCATTGAGCATAAAGTATTTTGTAATAGCGAGCAAAGACTTCAAGTTTTCTCGGCCATTCACATCAATGTGGTCGCTTGGCTATAGAATCATCATTAGTAACTATAACACTTATTTATATTACAAACATACTAAACTGTTGAGTGTATCCATCTATTTATCGAGTTGAGCGTAGATCAACAAGTGGAAACTTGAGCATAATACAACATAACCAAGCCCATAACTAAGTGGCGGAAGTGAAGTAACAAAGTGAGAAACCTCAACACAGATACAACCTTCAAGGTAAAAACCCTCTTGTAACTTTTGAAAACCAGAGACGATCTGAAGCGAATTCTCATGATGCTCTCAAAGATCAAGTCGTCAAGTATGGCGCCAGAAACAAGATCCATGAGTCATCAAGCTAAAGATTTGGCAGCAGCGGCTGCGGCAGCCGCTGTGGCAGCTGCAGCAAGCAAGATCAAGACAAGCACCTCGACGGCAACCAATAGCGATAACGAGGAGGAAGAGGAGGAGGACGAGATTGATGAGATTGAGTCGCAGAGGACAGAGAATAATAGTAGTGATCAGGGGCGCGAACCGGAAGTTAGCGACCACGAGGAAGCAGCTAGTGGTCTTGACGAGCCCAAGCGTGAGGTGGATCGTAGCGATGATGTAGTAGATGTAAATAACACATCGAGCGACACGAACAACAACAGTAAAAAGAGTCTAGAAAATCATGACCACAACAATGAAAACAACAACAATCAGCAAACAACCGGAAAGAGGTCGCAAAACGAGCTGCTTGATATTGTTGAAATTTCAAGGAAACGAAGACTCTCAAAGGGTAGCGCCGATTCGTTGACTGGATTCATCAGGTGGTCGTTCAGTCACCTGAACTCGCCTTTTCCTCTTCTCTCGAGTAATGCTGTTGCTAATCGCGAGATCATTATTGAAGCGGCAGATGGCAACGGAGGCGACAACGATGACAATAATGATGACAACAATAATAATAATGATAATAATAATAATAATGACGACGGGGAAGAGGATGACGATGATCAAACGACCACGATTGATGAGGCTGAAGCAGAGAGTGGCGAGTGGCAGGAGACTGAGAATCGAATGAGAAATCAGCGTCAGGCGATTAGGCAGTTACAAGTGTCAGAGCGTCTGTTGCGTCACCACGTTAAGCTTGCAAGCGTAAGTCAGGTGGCACAAACGAATGGCGGCGCCACCAATCTAACGTTGCGCAACAAACAGGTGACCAGCAGCCCGTTGAGTGTTTTGTTAGCCGGAAGTGGACAGGAGCCAGTTAACCAGCAGCGAAACTTGAAGCGACCACGAGGCGCAAGCGCCGAGGATTTGCCGCCCGAGTTGAGCAAGTTCAAGTCTTCGCCTAACAGCAACACTAACATAAACAACAATGCACTTATTAGCGATCTAAGCAACAGAAAGCAGCCGGCCAGTTACCTGGGCAGCGTGGTGGATAGATTACATCATCAGCAACAGAGACACTCAACGGCGGCGCTGACGAACCCGGCGACAAACAACAGATCGGAGGACATGTCGCCGTTGGATGCGACAAGTGTGCCTGCAAATTTGGTTACAAATGGACTCAGCCATCAACTGCAACAATTCCTCCAACAACAACAACAACAACAGCAGCAACAACAACAACAACAACAACCACATAATCCTCTGGAAGATTTCGTCTCGTCGGCTGGAGGTTTGGACGAGAGTAATCAAATAGCATTGGCCGCCGCTATCCACAAGGCACTTGTTGATTCGGTGGGCAACGGAAATGGAGTTAACCAGCAATCGAACAACAATAACAGCAATTCGCAAAATAACTTGGCCGGAAGTTTGATTGACTCCAACAAGTCAACTGCCTCATCGACTGGCTCCTCGGCGGGAAACTCCAGTAGCGAGGGAAGCTTTGTGGCCGCCCAAAAGGCAGCGCTCCTGGCGGGCGACATGCACCTGGTCGAGTCATTGAACAGACAGCGCCGGGCGTACAACACGCGCGCAGCAATGCATCAGCAACAGGCGTCCCAGGGCAACCTGTTGAATCACCACCAACGCAACCAGATGAATCTCGCAACAAACCAACACAGTCAATTAGCGGCCGCAAACTTGAGCTTGAACCACAGGTTACAACAGCAACAGGCACGACATGCCCAAGCTGCAGCGGCCCTATCAGCTTTGGCCAGTGCCGCTGGTCACAACCAAAATGGTCACAATCTCAATGGTCAGCACCAACAGCAGCAGCACCACCACCACCACCACCAACAACAACCACCTGTAGCCTCTCTACTATCACAGCATCACCAAAACTTGAGTCACCTCAGCAACATAAGCAACAACCAGTCATTAGAGTCTCATCAACACCATCACCATCAACAGTTTAATAATTTACATAGCAACACCAACCACCTGCACCAACGGAATCCGTTTGCCTTGAACGCGAACCACCTGACAGCCAGCGGATTGGCCGCCAATTTACTGGGCAACCACCACCAGAGTCAGAATAGCCACATGTCTCCAATGATCGAGTTCAAGTGCGACACTTGCCCCTCGTCGTTCGACGACCGCCACCGATTAATGCAGCACCAGTCGATTCATTTGGAATTGAAGAAGGATTGGTTCAATGAGACACCTGTTGATGAGGTTATGAAGATATTCAATAGGAGACGCGGCGAGTTTTTATGTAACATTTGCAATTTACGCTTTGAGGCAACACTAGACTACGATCAACATAACCACCAAGTCCACGGACCTCGGCCGTATTGTTGTCAATTCTGTGGCAACGGAACTAGGACCTTCAAATGTTGGCGCCAATACCTAAACCACCTGTACGATCACAGATACATCTTTAGCTGCACAATTGACGATTGCGATTTCACCGTGAATCGTCGCGACTCGCTAAGATTCCACATCTTCCGCTTCCATCTAAACTGCCAACTGCCTCAAAACCAACAGCATACCCCTCAGCCATTGACCAATGGAGGACAAATGGATAGATCGGCGTTTGCACGAAACTTGAGCGGCTTAATGTCGGGCGCGGGACTTCCGTCGCTCGGGGGAGTTGGAGTGGGAGTGGGTGGTAGCGATGGTGGAAACAAGTGGACAAGAGATATCCACCATCACAACAAGCAACGGTCCATGTTGGCTGCTAATAATAATGGAAGGAATGGCAGCGGCGACGACGACATCGACGACGATTTGGATGTAGACCGCGACATCGACCAAGACGCAGACGATGATGGCGTTGACGAGCTTGTGATTGTCAGTGGCCCTAATGATAGATTATCGGGAGATCTCGACGCGTGATTAGCGATCTGGGAGCCAGTTCATTGTTGATTGTTGTTCAGTGTCTCCACTTGCAAGTAGTCGGGGACGTCGTCGTCGGTATTGTTAATTGGCAACGATGGACTCAATCTAAGATCGCTGGTGATCGATAAACTATCTCCGCCTAAGAGACTCACTCATTCACTCATATCTCTAGATTTACCAGAGACTATGGAGACTTTAGAACTATAGATGGTCGATGGGAGTCATTGGCGTTAGTATTCAAAGCACGCCACCAGTCATCTAGTGTGTTTATGACTAATTGTGGGTGCTTCTAGTAGCCTCATAATAAGAAGGTCTCGTCGTCGCCGTAGCCGCCGTCAGGTTGTCTATTTGTGTCCCTCAATTAATTTCGCCTTGCGGAATCTTGAGACTTGAGAAGAACTCACTTCGTTAATTTATAATTTAATTAATCTACCTTCACCTACATCCAGATAATTTATTGTTTTTATTGTTAAAATATTCTATTGCATCCTGTACAAACTACACCATAGATACACTTGTTAATTATCATCATCAGACCATCACCATCTATACTATTAGACCACCCACTTGTTGTACCGCCACCTAAAAATATAATAATCATCATCATTTATTATTGATATACATCTTTATTCGTGTGTCCATCACCAATCATCTAGAATACAACCATCATGTCGCTATACAACAGCTACGAGTACACCGAGTTCTCAGATAACTCCATGTCTTTGAGGGATGGGCTTGGATACGTCAAGCAGCTTGTTTTAAACTTTGACTTCCGCTCCTTTTGGCGGCGGATGTTTAGAAAGGATGAAGATGAATTGAGCTGGCTGCTGAACCCACACGAGGCCACAATGATGGCCTCGTTCAATAAAAATGTCGAGGAAAGTTATCAGCAAGGCGAGAAAGTAACACTTTACAGGAGGGGAGTGCCTGGTAGCAACAAGAAGTCCAAACGACGACAGGATGCCGAGAAGAAGACGTATGGTGAGAGCGCATTTGAGATCGCCAAATACATGGGAATGGGCGTTTACATGACCACAACCTCATTTCCTTCGCCCTTTCTACCTGTCAACGACTTGATGCACTACGACGACTATCCACAGTACAACTTCAACAATCGAATCTGGTAAAGAATCAATCTGAAAAAATTGTGACCACCCGGGGATCAGTTTGATGCGATGCGATACGCGCGCTAACAATATCATCTATATAGGGGTCAATATATTGGTCAAAAGAATAGGCATCTATCTGCAAGTATGACAATAAATCTAATACACAATCACAAGATTATCTTTAAAGTGTAATAGTTGTAAAGAGTTGCTTGGTTTTTTACTTTCTTCCTCTTCTCCTCTAAAGGATCCTCTCAATCTTGAAAATATAATTTTCTTTTCCTTATACCATAACAAGTGGGTTGCTAACCCTTCGAGGTATCGCCGCCATTCCGCTCTTTGTTATTATCCTCAGCTTCATCCTCGTCCTCCTCTTCGTCGCTGGCATCGACAGGTGTCGACTTCTCAGCTTCAGTTTTAACCAATTTGCCTACATAGTCATACTTTTCCTTGAACTGCTCAATCCATTCCGTTACTGTGCCCATCTGATTCAAAGTTAAATCAGAATAATCGTCCCATTCGTCTTTGACGGCATCTACGGCAAAAAAGGCCAATGCCCGGGTGACATCACGCCCAGCGAAAGTGGCATATGGGCCCTCGGGTCCATAGAATCTCCTACCCTTTGTAACATCATAGATTTCCCTATTAACAGCCAATAAAACTCTACCATCATCGCCAGCGCCATCAAATTTCCTCAACTCAGCTAATGTCATGTCACCTTTTGGAAATGGTTTTAAAACTTTTGTCGGCTCACGCTTGCCTTCTCTCTTATCTTGAGCTGTTGATTTGTAGATTAGATATACAAGACCGATACATATTGCAGTTAGAAAAACATTTAGCGGCGAATCTGTAACACTGTGCACCAGGCCCGAAATTGAGGATGTGACAACATTTTGCGATGCCATGATTTTTGATTTTAATAGTTTAGAGATATATATATATTGATAATTTATAATAATATGCTAGTTAGTATGGTAGCCAAGTGCATAAAGTTATAATCATTTGAGATTAGAATGTGATAATAATATTGTTTCTGGTTTGCTTGGCTGGGCTAGGCTAGTTGCTGATGTTGATCGTGTTGTTTTCGTGGTTGGTCCTTTTTTGAGCTGCTTTATGTTAGTGGGACTGGAAAGGGGCGTGGTCGAAAATTCGGGATGTCGGGAAAGTCCCGAAATTTCGACCACGCCCCTTTCCAGTCCCACTAACATAAAGCAGCCCACTTCACTAGTTCTTTAGTCTAACAGAACGCACAGTGAGAGAGAAATCTGCTTGTGTTGGCGTGTGCGAGATGGTTGGGATTTTTGACTCGAGCAATGGCAGCCAATGTGTTTTCTGAGTTTGTTCGTTCCTCCAATCGTCTGTCTGTTTGTGTGTTGTTCTAGATCATGCAAATGGATAAGTACGTCTGTCTGCATGTGCGTCAAAAAGTTTACCAGCCTCTGCGGCGGCATCGACATTCGCAACCAGAGTGCGGTCCAGCAATGGCGCATTTCGACAAGGGCGCAACATTCGACTGCGTCGATTATATAGCACGGCGAGTTAGCGCAAACAGCAGCGAACGAAGGCGACGTCGACTTGACTCAACTCAACTCAACTCGGCTCGACGCGACGAACAGACTAAAGATCAAAGAGCAGGCGAGCATTTCTTTATTATTCGGTTTTGGACATATATAAAACACATTGTAATAATAACACTTTGTATTATTATACCATCATCATTATTATTAGTACTATATCATCACAAGCAATCGCATCACCATCACATCGATTACAACACTCACAACATAGTATAATAATTATCATGAAGATCGATAAATCAAAATCAAAACGCAACGGCTCGGAGGTGCCTGCCGATTGTAAGATATTGATTGACCGATTAAAACAAAGTGATCACCAACAATTATTAAAAGAACTCAGACAGATCAAATCCTGGCCCTGTGGCAAATGCGAGCTTTACCATTGGATAGATGTCTTGGACATATTTGATGAAATACTTGGCCAATGTTGCGAGAAGCAAGAGAACCAATGGGCCCTACCCTGTGATTCGCCCGACATGGACCCAGAGAAACGTGAGCTTCTTATGGCAATTATCTCATTTACTGCCCTATTAATTGAGCATAGTTTTTCTCGATGCCTTTATAATTCAATGGATCATTTGATAACACTGTTATCCTCGAGTGATATGCAAATTGTCTTATCGGTGCTGGGCTTATTGTTTGTATTCAGTAAGAGATCCAATTTTATTGGAAAATTATCAATTGAAAAGAGACAGGAACTACTGACAAGGTTATCATTCTTGGCAGAAAGTTGGGGTGGCAAGGAAAATGGATTCGGCCTCGCCGAGTGTTGCCGTGATCTACCACGATCAGCGTATCCAGCTAGCGCGACTACATTACATTTTGAATATTATACCGACCAAAACAACAAGTCATTACCACCACCACCACTCCCCCCATCACTGCCACCCATGTCCGTCGCAGAATCGCAAATAGCCTCAGCACCGCCGCAATCAATCAACACGCCAAGCTCACCCATTACCACAAGAAGCACACAACAACAGCAGCCTCAATCATATAGTCAAGCATTGCGCCAATTGCCAAAACGATCCACCCCATCATCAGTATCAACATCTTCCAACTGTGAATATAGCTCCGATAAGAGATCCATAAACACCATTCATATTGAAAACGTTGATCAAATTACTGGCGAATCAATTGCGACAATTATGGAGCGCCTTGTTGCAACTTATGATGTGCCACGCGACAAACAAATGCAACTGTTCACTCACCTCAGGCTAGCACATTGCTTCTCAGATCCAGTCAAGAGGATGCAGTGTGTTCAAGCTAGACTCCAAGCAATGTCAATCATTATATATTGTGCCCCATCGTCCACTCAAGAAATAGGTCCACAACTTCTGTACAATGGCTTCATTGAAGAACTAGTCGATATATTACAGCTCGATGGCAATAATTTCATAGATATCAAGTCTGCAGCCCTGCGCACTTTAACATCTGTCGTACATCTTGATAGAAGCTCGCGACTATCAACCATAATTGACGCCACTGAAACTTCCTCTTACCATGGATTTTTACCTGTTCTTGTCAGGAACTGTATTCAGTCACTCATCAACGACGACAACAAGTTCCCTATCCCATATGCAACGGCCTTATTCTCATTTCTTTACCACTTGGCTAGTTTCGATAAAGGTGGCGAGGCCCTGGTATCTTGTGGTATGATGGAATCCCTGTTGAAGATAATTAGCTGGACAGGAACTGAATTAGAACATATCACATTCGTCACAAGATCTGTTCGTGTTATCGATCTCATCACCAACATGGACATGTCCGTCTTCCAATCTCAATCTGGACTAAATATATTTGTCGAGCGGCTCGAGGCTGAGGTTAAGATTTGCCGAAAGGAGCTGTGCGACGAAACTGACGATGTGGAGATGAATCAGAATATCGACGAGGCTTCGTCTGACTCTCAGCAGCCCATGGATGTAGATTCACCTGGCACGGCCACAAATCTTAATCTCGACTGTGAACTACCTCCATCGACAGGAGAGACGCCGGGCACCGCGCAGCAATCTGAAAAACCATCAACTTCTCAGGCAATCAAGACAAAATCGACAAGCTTTGCACCTCCCAAAGATTTGCTATGTTACACGCAGAGGGCGGCCTTGCTTAAATCAATGCTCAATTTTCTGAAGAAAGCAATCCAGGATTCAACATTTTCAGATTGTATTCGGCATCTGATGGATGGATCTTTGCCGAAGTCATTGCGACATATAATTAGTAACGCAAACTATTATGGGTCCTCGCTATTTCTGTTGTCGATAGAGCTAGTTTCGGCCTATGTATTCCAAGAGCCAGCATTACTTTCATCACTTCAAGAATCTCAGCTAACAAAAGACATCCTGGATGCAATCCTAGATAAACCCCTGCCACCCACAAGAGAAATCCTTGCAGCACTTCCTAACACCTTCACTGCGTTGTGCCTAAATAATGCCGGACTTCAAGCCTTCCAAGCTCGTAAGCCGTTCGAAAAGATCTTCCGTGTATTAATTTTGCCGGAATACCTACCGGCAATGCGTAGACGTAAGCAGGACCTTGCTCATGATACACCAACTAACCTGGGAAACTCTATGGACGAATTGATGAGGCATCAGCCAAGTCTGCGGGCAGATGTGGTCACCGCAATCATAAACTTATTGAAGGAACTATGTGAACTGGGTGATAATCCTAACTACACATGTTGTGCTAAACCAAGCGGAAAGTCTAGTGAGCCGAGCGTGCTCCCTGTCAATGTGGATCTAAGACAACAAATGCAGAACAACACTACAGATAATGCTGCATTCTCCGACGATGAGGATGAAGATGATGAGGATTCGGCTTCACCACCTGTTCCTCCAAATAGCGAGGCTCAACCAGCGGCACCCAAACCTAATTTGACTCCTTCAAAGGCGCCTGCACCTCAGAGTGAGGTGGTCAAGACACCTGTGCCTCTTGTTGACTATATCTACAATGTCATGAGATTCCTCGATGCCATCCTGACAAACAACTCAACCGATGATCACGTGAGAGAGTTCCTACGCCAGGATGGTTTAGTTCCATTGCTTAGATTAATGCGTCTCCGTAACCTACCCATCGACTTTCCAGCACACCAAGCGTGCGGCGGCATCAGCAGTGTTTGTAGATCAATCCTGGCTCTCGCTCGCGATCCCAAGGTGGTTCAAGAGGCTTTAAAATCTTTGGTTGAAGTTCTAGATGAATTACAAGTTCTTCATAAGCCACTCTCTTCGCCTGGAGGAAGTGTTCTATTGGAGGAATATGGTCAAGTAGCCAGCAGTACCAACATAAGTGATCCGAATATTTTATCAAATCTCACACCACTGATGCACTCAATGTCGGCTGCCCACGCTTATGTAGTGATGTTCTCTTGCATCAATAGGGCAAACCACCTGGAAACAAAGAGTATTTGCATCAATCATTGGGGCAAAGATCGTGGTTTGGAGGTTCTAAAAAAGATGAGCAAGTTATATCTTGCCTTGGTCTGGGAAACCACCGTGCTTTTAACAATTACTAAAGGCGAGCAGTCGTCTGGCCAATCTCAGCAACAAGTATCGCAACCGAAGACATTAATTAACAACCCATCGACGAGTAGTGATAATTATGGAGTGACGCAGTTGGATAGGCTTCAAGTTGCTAGCCTCGCCAACGAAGTGTCCATGGATGATTCATCGGCACAGCCTCCTCAACAAGTTCCAGCGACAGAATCCGCGACGTCGGATAGACCAGAAACGAGATCAACTAAGACTGATTCAACGCAAACAACTTCAAGTATGGATATTGATGACACCAGCAAGTCCTCATCGGACAGAAGGTCGAGGTCTCGAAGTAAAAAAATCTTCATCGAGCAATCGAAACTCATCAAGCCACTCCTGCTCAGTGCTTCCAGATTAGCCAAAGGCATAGCAGAGTTATTTTCTTTGCTAATCAAATCGAGTGTCGGTCCCCCGGCAAGACATCGCCGCAACAATAACAACATGCCAAATGCCCCCACAATCCCAACACAAGCCGCCCAGAACATATCCTCTGTTTTTGCCAATCTGATCACCGAGGGTTTCTCTTGGGAGGTTCCATCGTCGTTACCGAAGCATAGGTAAGTGTTTTCAATAATTTGGGTCCTATTCTCTGCATCCTGGTATCTCCGGCAAGCTCTCTCAATGTACATGTCGGTCGTTTGTGATGCTAAAGTAACTGATCAAAACTTGCAACGTTGCCTCTCAGGCTAAATCACCCGCCTGTTGATGCTGGATTTATCTTTGATTACACTTTGATTATCTTGATTGATATTCTTTAGTTATTATGTCACAATAATCATCTAACACCTCTCATCCTATATCATCAACAGACCTACATACTTTATTTGCTTCGCTGGATTTGCTAACTCCATACTGTTTGATGAAAGAAAGAACCCCTACCATCTTATGCTTAGAGATCTAGAAACAGCCGGCGGACTAGATGCCTTCTTTAAAACTTTCGAGTGGCTCACCGAAAATAGACAGGCAAATGAGATAATTGAAACAGCAGGCCCTCAAGCAGAGTTTCTAGATACTTGGTTAGCTTCTCTCGAGAAGCTTGTGAATCCAAAGACAATACTCGAATCACCAAACATGATGGCACCCAAGCCGAATCCGGCGGCTAATTATGTACCGTTCGATCCTATTCAGTATCTAATAGTTATGCACAAGCGAGCGTTTGAAGTTATCGACTTTCTTTGGAAACTGAATCCCAGGAAAAGTTTTAGCGATCAAACATCTGAACACATTCTGACCATCTTATGTCACCTACTCAAAGGTGAGACGATTATCGACGAACAACTCAAGAAAGAAAGGGAAAGCGAGCAAGCTGCGAACCCAGCTTCAAACCAGTCCGGAACAGAGAATCCTACAGATATCACCTCACAGACTCCAGCAGAACCAGTTGGTGCTGATTCAGCGAGTAGAGCCGATTATGCAGGTGTCAATCCAGATAATCTCCAGAATCTCGTAGACATGGGTTTCACTCGCGAGGCTTCTATTGATGCACTGATTCAATATCCATCGATTGAACAAGCAACAGAGTATCTTGTATCACTACCTCAGGCCGCTTGGTCTAATAGGAGTGGACCACCTCCAGCCGAGAATCCACCAACTCAGGATATCGACATGGCTACTGAAGAAACAGCTGCCGAAGCTGGTTCCACCCCTAAAACTCCAAAACCAGTATCTCCTGTTAAACCTCAAAGAGAGGAACCATTGAGTAAGGAGAGGATTCATCAATTCACTGTCAACCTCTTACCTGGCTCTCTTAGACTGATGGACGAGTTACCGTCCACTGTTTACAAAGTCTGTGATCTCATTCTAACTGTTGCTCAAAGAAATGGCTCTGACTGGTGCTCGTCAATATTGAAGAACCTTCTCAATGATATCATCAAGTACGCTAAAAGACTTTTGCAATTGTCAGAACCTTTACGTGCCAAAGACAAGAAGTCATTCCCAGAGTGGACAGCTCGATTGGGCAATGCGCCGGAGGCCAACAAAGTCGCCGTTCGAGTTCATCTGTATTCACTCCTCTTTGACGAGATGAAGATTCCATGTGCAAATTTACTGCATCAAAGCAGTGCAATAGACTTATTAATATCCCTTCTGGAAGTTGAACTTGATTTGTTTTCGCTATCGAAGAACAACTTGTGCAATCAACCCGATGCTACAGGGGCCGATCCAAACTCCCAGCAAACTGTTTCTCAGACACCAAGGTGGCTGACTCCAACTATTTTATTGATTGATCTCTACGAAAAGGGTGCAGTTGCGTCCCATCGACGCGCGCCACTGTTGAACAACAAGCAAAGAGTCTGGCAATTCTTCGACGAAAGAACTGGACGGTGGCAATCTCACACAGCAGCCAACAATAAGATCATCGACGATGCCTACAAGAATGGGGAACAATATGCTAGGTATAGTGTTGGTCGACAGCACTTTCTTGCTCAATTTAGTTCCATGTTACAGATCAACGAAGACAACAGCACTTTGCGGCCAATTATGATGTGTTTGGGACCCTCAACAACACCAACTGACGAGGCTAATCTTGTACCAATTGTACCCAGATTACGCGAACATCAAACGAAGACGCTCATTCAAGTTTGTTTCGGCTTTATGCAACTTCCGATTGATCCCAGTGCTCTACATGCAGTCATGAGATTGACATTCAGGCTAACTAGAGACTATGAGATGGCTGTGATGTTCGCTGAGATGGGTGGTATCAGAGCAATACAAAATCTACCTGAATCGTCGCAATTTGCCGGTTTCAGCCCAATGGTAACTCTTATCGTTCGTCACGTAATCGAGGAACCGGCTGTGTTGAGTCAAACAATGGAGAAAGTCATAAGATCAACAACTCAACACTGTCAACACAACCAACGCGAGATGCACTACTTGTTGCGAATCCTCGGACCAGCTGCGTGTCGTGACGAGGAAACTTTCAAGAAGCTGGCCTGTGAGATCCTTAGAATAACACCGTCTCCAATCAACAGGCGAGGCAACGCCACTTATGACGAGGATGGTAGGCATAGAGTTGAGGGTCCACAAATTATCAAGGTCTTACCTCCGAAGTCAGGCTGTGATGTCATAAAACCATCAGCTGTTACCAGAGGGGTAATTCAGGAGCTATTAGACTCGTTGACAGTACCTATCAATCAAGGTAAAGTCTCTGATCTTGTGCTCAACCAATGGGTGAACATCCCCACGCCAGCGCAGCGACCCATCGAGAACAGAGCCAAGCCAGACCCATCCGACGGAAGTGGACCAATTGATTACAGTACTCCCAAACCACCGAGACAAACCAATCCCCTACTGAATCACTCTATGGTTCTCAAGCTTCTCGCGGAACTGACCAGATCATACAGCATTGTTCCCAAGATCGTATTCGAACACACATTCACCCCATCAACCAATGAGTCGATTAATGAGGAAACCAATGCTCTTGCGTTTATCTTGGACAACATCTTACCATCAACCCAATCGCATAGCGATCGCGACGCTTCATTGGCCGCCAGCACTTTTCTCGCTTCGCTAGCCGCTTGCAATCATTGCGTTGAGGCTCAAACTGCTCTTGTTAACGAGGTTAAGGCCTCTCTCAATAGGACAGCCGCGATGCCCGAGAGTTGCGACAAGCATGCCAGGTTACAGTCTCTTGCTGGTATCATTGGCACTATGATTGATTGCTGCCCAGCCACCTCATCAACCCAACCGAGGCACACAATGAACACTGTTCAACAACAGGCTGCCCAACTATCGAATAATATTGTGCGATTGTTTGTCCGCAAAGGATTAGTAACTGATCTGGCTAGAATCCCGCATTCTTTAGATCTGTCAGCCCCTCTGATGTTCTCGACAGTCAACACCCTGCTTCGTCCCTTGGAAACTCTTTCACGTTTTGTCAACCTCCCAAGCCAAACCGGTCAATCCCGTCACAACTCGGCACCCAAGAAGCCGTGCACGTCATCATCATCTTCTAGTTCGTCCGGAGAAGATGAGGAACCAACAGAAAACAACGGTGAAGTAAGTGGAATCGACGAACGTGAGGAGGATGCTGAGGATGAGGACGACGACGAGGAGGAAGAGGACGATGATGAAGATCATGTTGACGACGACGAAGATCACGTTGATGAGGATGAAGACCATGTCGATGAGGACGATGACCACGTTGATGACGAGGTAGGAGATGAGGAAGAAAACTTGAATGCCTTCGGAGACCAATTTGCCGAAGAATATCCATTCCACAGTGGACAATTGAACAATGTTCTCAACGAGATCGAGGAAGTTTTCTTGCAACCAAATGGTTTGTACACCGAAAGGATTACAAACATAATCCCAGGCATGTATGACGGACCGATCGACCAGCATGAATCTGCCCCAGTCCTGCCACCGCCACCAAGTCAAGTCGGACTAGCTCACCCGCTACTCTTACGACGACTAGATCAAGTTGGTCATCATGGCCACATGAACGTTGCCTCGGCTGGTGGGCCAGTTGCGAACATAGGTCGGTCTCATCGGTACGCCCGCCCAAGACTCCTACGGGGTGCGCCAGCTAGCGGACACCAGCAATGGCAGACTATGGGACGCCCGTCGCAAACAATCCTGCAACAACTGCTCGGGCCAAACACGGTCCAGGAAGTGATGACCTTGACAAACAACATCGCCGGACCTAACCGGATGTTTGTAGCGGACTTCCAGAACTGGCTGACATCAGAGGATGAGCTCTACGTCGACCACCCAGGTTCGAATCCTCACTCTTCGTCACACACCCTATCCAACATACCTTGGGTTATGGCCCGGTGGACCGAGGAATCTAGAATACTCGACGGGGGAACGTTGCACGACTGCCTGGCTAATGTTGAGCCAGATATTGTAGAACTTCTGGAGAAGCTAGAGATGGAGGAGAACCAAGAACGCCAAGAAAAAAGAAAGAAGATCGAAGATGAGCAACAACGTGAGAACCCGCAACAACAGCAAGGCTCGACAGATCAGCCCATGCCAGCCGCGGGCGGCCAAGGTAGACCGGCGCCTATAGCTGGTAATCGGTCTGGTAGAAGGCCTATAGGTGATGGACCATTGATACCCCTGCATATGATATCGCAACCCGGTGACCCTCAACCCCAACCTCCACCAGTGATCGATGGTGACAGCGAAGAGGAGGAGTTCGAGTCAAGCAATACACAACAAGCAAATGAACAGCCCACTGAGGCCCAAATGCCTCCACTACCAACAGCAGCCATGGACCCAGCTCAAGCTGCACTGCCACAACAACATCTGCAACAACCAGCTCAACCAGACCCACCTGCGCAGCCTCAAGCCCAAACACCTGTTTACCAACCTGCAGATCTAACAGCCTCCAATGATCAGCAGCAACAAGTCCAACCCGTTCAACAACAACAACTACAACAACAGCAACAGCAACAGCAACAGCAACAATCCCCTGACACCGCTGCACCCCAAGCTCAATCAACTCCCCAAGTACCAGCAGAGGCAGCAAACCGGCCGGCCGAAGGCTCTTCTACTGGCAACCAGGAAAGCGAGATTCCAGAAGGAGTTGACCCCTCATTCTTGGCTGCATTGCCTGAGGACATTCGTCAGGAGGTCTTGGCGGAACAGTGGAGATTGCGCCGCATTGAGAGAGCCGAGGCAGAGAGACAGCAACAGGCTGCAGCCAGCGCCACAGCAGCATCTAGTACAGCAGCCAATCAATCTGGATCGGCACCAAATGAACAAGCATCAACCAGTTCTGGTGTGCCAAATCTTTCGGAAGTGAGCCCTGAGTTTTTGGCCGCTCTGCCAGCCGAGGTCCAGGAGGAGGTGTTGGCGCAACAAAGAGCCGAACAACAACGTCAAACGGTGTCTAGCTCGGATGTGGATCCTGCCAACTTCTTTCAGACTTTAGCACCCAATCTGAGGCGTCAAGTTCTCTCAGACCTGGACGACAGTTTGATGCAAGTGCTACCTCCAGACCTTGCAACTGAGGCCATGAATCTTCGTCGTGAACTACTAAACAACAGTTCGGCCAATTCCACCTTGTCGAGATTACTCAGAACAGCAGCTGCAGGTAGAATGCAACGAGCTCGGTATACTATTGCCCTACCGAATCAACCAACTCATGACCATTCATCTTGGGGTTGGAGCATCGACAGAGGAGCCGGTTCACTGTCACATGGTGGAAATTCTAATAGAAATCTGTTAGCTATGACACGCGACGCCAAATTCAAAGGACGACAACTGCTAGACTGTGAAGCATTGACTTGTCTTGTGATCCTCTTATTCGTACAGGACCCAAGACTGAACATCAACAGGTTGCATAGAGTTATGAGGAACCTCAGCTACCATCAACCAACAAGACAATGGATCATATCCTCAATGTTGAACATCATTGAACGGTCTGCTTTGTGCGACGAACAAACACGTGGATCGATGGCTCTGATGCCAGCTGGTGGCTCTCCGAGTGACAAGAATGAATTGTCCAAGTCTTCGGACCTATCAAACGCTGATAGAAATAAGATGACCCACAGCGCATCGTGGTTGTCAATATCTATGGATGCTGCCCTAGGTTGTAGAGCTAGTGTTTTCACAGTTCAAAAGCCTACCAGTCCATCATTGTCGGCATCTAATGCGGTTGTCCCATATACTGGAAGACACATCAACATTCACAATCAAGCAGCGCAACCTGTTTGTCGTCAAATGTTAGAGACACTGATCGCCCTAGCCAAGGCGTTCCCACAGCACTTCTTCCCTGAGTCACTCCAACCCGTAGATGATGACAAATCCTCAGAGGAGAGCAGTTGCAACATGGGTCCAGACTTTTGGGAAGTGTTGGCAAGATTGGACATATTCCTGTCTAGCCAAAATAGGAAGACTAGGTCAGCGAGTAAGCAACTTGCAGCGGCATCGGCGCAACAGACCACTGGACAAACTGATCCGGACGAAAGTGACGAGCAACCTTCTCCCATGGCCAAGCTGATTGGCTTCTTGGCCCATCCAATCATCAAGAGAAACTTGGTTCTAACAGATAGATTATTACATCTACTTGCAGTCATATCAATTGCACTCCCGACTCCACCCGACACTTATGATCCATGGCAAAATCCACCTCCATCGGTCAGACCACAATATGCTAGACGATCTCATGTACCTAGCCACCTATTCTACGGTAGACATGGCCATCAAGCGCACCCAATCCATAGACAGGCGATTCAAAACCACAACATCCTTGTGTCTGGACCATCTGGAGGCCCCGACGGTTCCTATCGAAACCATAGATCTACAGGTGGACAACACCATCACCAGCAAGCTCAAGCTCAACCGGCTCCTCAGCAACAAGCAGCACAACAACAGGATAGTCACATGGCGGTCGACTCGGACAATCAGACGAACAAGGCACCGAAAAGCGTCCCCGCTCAACCAAGCAAACCCAAACAGCCACTGGTCTCTAGATCGTGCCTCAAGTTGGCTGTGGACGTGCTAACGTCCAAGTCGTGCTCGGAGGAGGGACTCGACGACGTCACCTCATTGTTGTCAAGATTATCCCGAACTTGCAGCTCAACGAGGTCAGCTGTTCTGGATCTTCTGATGGAGGGCGCTCGCCAATTGGGTATCAACGTATGCCAACATATCTCACTGCTAAAGGAGGAACTCAAGGATTACAACCAAAAACTGCGAGCTAAGTCAGCACAACCATCTGGTGCTGAAGGTTCAACACCAAATGCCAAGGGTCTTGTACATGATCGATTCACCTATGACTCAGTCGTCATCACGGCTCCAGTCAACTCTAAGGGGGGTCGTGAAGTCCAGCTGCCCTCAATGGCCAACTTAACATCTAAAAACTCGAGTCAGGCATTCTTCCTTAGAATCTTGAAGGTGATCATCCAACTGAGAGACATTAAACAGCAACCAATCAACGCAACAAGAACGCGTCAAGCATCTGTCCAAGACGCCGGCACTTCAGGGCCAAGCGATGGAGCTGCTGGTGCAACAGTTGCTGAACCCACAGCCACTGAGACCACAAGTCATCAGTCTACCGTTGCAGCTGATGAATCTGTTCAACAACAAGATCAACAAGTTACCGCATCGACCGTCTCTGGGTCTTCTGCAATGGATGTGGACCCAGCATCTTCAGCGGTTCCTTCCTCCGCCACCTCAGACATCACCGTCAAGATTGAGACTGACTCCAACAGCGCGTCATCAACGCCAACTAACAAGACAGAAGAGAGTTTGAGCATCGAGTTGCAATTAGACGATTTGTGGGAGACTTTGAGTCACTGTCTTCTAGAACTTGCCGACACACCGGACCACCATGCAGTCCTCGTGCTACAACCAGCTGTTGAGGCCTTCTTTTTGGTTCACTCGCCGGGAATGAGCCAGAGAGCGAGAGGCCCGGGTATGGATGATCAGAACTCAGAGAGAAGCAACCAGACCGCACACATCAACCAAGAAGTGGCACCTATTTCACCATCAGAAACACAGGCCATGGGTGAGGTCAACGGATCGTCCTCAGGATTGTCTTACGACACACAGAAGTTTTTGAAATTTGCTGAAACTCATCGAGTAGTCCTAAATCACATCCTGCGTCAATCAACCACCCCTCTATCGCTTGGACCATTTGCTGTGCTCGTGGATCATACTCGAGTCTTGGACTTTGATGTGAAACGCCGATACTTCCGCCAGGAGCTAGAGCGTATGGACGAGGGTATCAGGCGTGATGACCTTGGAATCCATGTGCGTCGTGATAACGTATTCGAAGACTCGTTCCGTGAAATCCACCGTCGCGCGGCTGAAGAGTGGAAGAATAGATTCTTCGTTGTGTTTGAGGACGAGGAAGGTCAAGATGCTGGAGGTTTACTAAGAGAATGGTACACAATTATATCCAGAGAGATATTCAATCCTATGTACGCACTATTCACTACCTCACCAGGTGATCGAGTGACCTACATGATCAACTCATCATCCCACTGTAACACCAACCACCTGACTTATTTCAAGTTTGTGGGCCGAGTAATTGCTAAGGCCATATACGACAACAAGCTGTTAGATTGCTACTTCACCCGATCCTTCTACAAGCATATCCTCGGCAAGTCGGTCAAGTACACCGACATGGAGAGTGAAGATTACTCGTTTTACCAGGGCTTAGTGTTTCTATTGGAACATGATGTAAAGGAGCTCGGATACGAACTGACATTTAGCGTTGAAGTTCGCGAGTTTGGTGTCACCGAGGTACGCGAACTTAAGCCTGGAGGAGCAACAATACCTGTGACCGAGGAAAACAAGCATGAATATGTGAGACTAGTGTGCCAAGAGAAGATGACAGGTTCCATTAGACAACAACTCAACTCTTTCCTCGAAGGTTTCTATGACATCATTCCAAAGAGACTGATTTCCATCTTCAACGAACAAGAGCTCGAGCTATTAATTTCTGGATTACCGAACATTGATATTGAGGACTTGAAAGCGAGCACCGAATATCACAAATACTTACCCAACTCCCTGCAAATCCAGTGGTTTTGGCGAGCATTGCGATCCTTCGACCAGGCCGATCGTGCCAAATTGTTACAGTTTGTCACGGGAACATCGAAGGTGCCATTGCAAGGTTTTGCTAGTCTCGAAGGTATGAATGGTGTGCAAAAGTTCCAGATTCATCGAGACGAACGTTCAACAGATCGTTTACCCTCGGCTCACACCTGTTTCAATCAACTCGACTTGCCGGTATATGAGACATACGATAAACTGAGGCACATGCTGCTTAAGGCAATCCAGGAATGTTCCGAAGGATTCGGTTTGGCTTAGATTTCACATGACGTTCGTGATATATTCATCCCCGACACATTCATTTCAACAGAAAAACTACCCGATGATATTGTAACTGGACAAGAAACTAAGATTGACATCTACGAAACCCGACGATATAATATATATACTAGCATCGAGAGCTGAAACAAAAGTAACAAGCATGCCAATAGCAGACACGTGTGAGAATAGCAACAACAACAACAATGACAAGAACAGCTTAAACATGTAAATTGTATCTACACTGTAATTCACTCGGTATTCTTTGCTTACGTGCTTCTGCCATTCACTTATTATTACCATTCTATCCGCCGTCGCCACCAACCAACAGCAACTACCACTTGTAATATTTAACCAGTAAGCGAAACAAATAAACCAAATCATTCGCTCCGCTTTTCCACCTCCACTTGTCTGTTAACAATTTCTTTCGATTGTAAACTGAGCATTCTTTAGCGAGATAGTGTTCTCTTTGCCGGTGGGTCTTGTCAACGTTGGCGCTGGTCCTCGCCGTTGATGGTGATGTCCAGAACAAGTGGCGAGTTAGTGATTCAAGTCACACCATTGAGCCGCGGACAGTGTTGTCGTCGTCGTCGTCAGCTTCGAAGCCACTTGCGACTTCTAATCTTCCCACTGCTCGCTTGTTAACTACTAGCTCGGCCGGATTGGCCAGTGGCCTTTAGAGGCGAGCGAGAGGTCTACGTGTGAATTAACATAACAAAGAGGGCGAGCCAACATAAATGTTTCCCGTGAAAAGTTTCGCCGTCCGGTTGGTCTACCGTGGAGGCCAGAGAGCTAAGCTCTGATCAACGTGACTCTGACTGGCCAATTCGGAGTTTGACTTCGCTTTCAATTCGAACTTGCTTTTGCAACGCTGGCTGACGCAACAAACACATACACGGACACTCGACGAACGGCCTACTAAAGTGGCAAGCGTACACTTTCGAAAAGAAGCAGAAGACGACGGTGGCTCAAAAGAGACAACAAGCATCAGAGGGAAACCTCAATGAGGTGGCGGCGGCTCCTGCGCTACTACAGCAGCAGCAGCAGCAGCAGTAGCAGGCCAACTAATGAACACGCGACTCCGGCCGCCTGACCGGAAGTGGCGCTCGTGGAAGTTTCTACACTCCCACTTCGCTCCAGTGGCGGTGGCGGTGGTCGAAGCAGGGGAGCGGTGACTCTTCTAGCGTCGCTACGCTCAGCTAGAGGAGTCATAGTTACTCCTCCACTGACTCATCTTGCTCGCCCCTTCCCGACGATGGGACAACATGACGTTGAAGTGTCAACAACGTCTCGTTGACCCAATCAAGTGGCGACGACAGACCGAAGCCGATGGTGATGGCCGCTGGTGGTTGGGCTGGTCGTCTGGTCGGTCGGCTGGTTGACTGGTTGCCTGGTGCACCGCAACTGGCGTGTCTTTGGCGAGCCGCGCTGGCGATGGTCAGGCTAGCGACCAATCGAGCAGACAACTCGATTGAGTCGGCTCTCGGTGGTTGTTGATATTGCTGTTGGCGTTGTGTGTCGTCTTGGTTCTCGCCCGTCGAGATCCTGGTTAACAGCTAGGCCCGATGTATGTGTTGGCCGTCGCGTTTCCGGTCGGACGCGCGCCGCCAACCAGTCGTTTCACGAAAGGAGACTGGAGGCTAGCGAGAACGAGAGAGGGGGAGAGTAGAATGCTACATTTGAGTTCACGATAGAGAAACGAGTTTATGTGTCATAGTAGCTGAGTTTCATTTGGCAAACACTTATGGCTTCCATCGTCTGCTCGTGGCTAGTGTATGAGTATGAGCGCGGCCAGATTGACCACTGGCCTGGGTTTGGTGGCCTCACATATCCACCGCTAGCTAGTCGTTTGGTTGGACACTCGACTGGCTCGAGCGGCGGCCAATTTAACGGGCGGCTTTATTATTGCCTCTGTAGTGGAAAAGCGAGAGCAGTCGCCGCCGCTTCAATCTATTCGCTTCGTTTGGTTTGCCATGGGAGAGTTCCGAGTTGGCTACGTAATGAGTGGATACCAACAAACATACACTCACATAAGACAGCGCGCTAAACCGACACCAGAATGTTGCACAATATATAATGCGCCAGCCACCTACTCTGCACGAGTGTCCATTTCACCTTGTGTGCTGTCCAATAGTGGGCTTTGGTGCCGCTTACTATAGCGCCAAAGTGACCCGCTGGCCGGCCGACCGACCGACCGACCGACCGACCGACCGAGCAACCAACCAGCGTGCGGTTGTGGGTCGCTGCTCAGTCTGGTTTAGTAGGCAAACTCGGAAGGAGAGGAGGCGAATGGAAAGAGGAGGATGATGAGAAGCCACAATGTGTAGTGCCAAAATAAAACCAACCCAAACTAGCGAATGAGTGAAATAGATGGACCGGCGGCCAACTGGCGCGAGGTTGTCGTTGTTGTCGCCGAGCAGCCAAACTGGCTACTCGTCCCACGGGGACGACTCGTAGGCCGCCGCGGCCGCTTCTGTTGCCCCCTCCACTTTCCTACTCCCGAATTGAATTATAAGCGATTGGATCCTGCCCGTCGGCCATTAAAAGCGGCGACCGCTACGTCGGTTGTTGTCCCGCTCGCCACTCCGGTTCCATTCTTTCGGTAGGGGCACAACAAGCTGGCTGACGAAAGCCAAAGGCCAGCGGACTCATCCCATCTGACCGGCCAGACGAAAGGCCAGCCTCGAAAACTCGAATTCAAAAGAGAACTTGGAGCTCAGCGCTCGGAACCAATTTAGTTGATATCATATTCGGCGGCGGTGCTTGCGATGGCAGCGGCAGCGGTGGTCGTGCCACTAGGGGATGAGCGGGGGACCTAGCGACTTGTGCGAGCGAACGAGGAAGCGAGCGTTGGGCGTATACAGGGTAGCTGAAGCGAGCGACCGAATGTAGTCACCACGCGAGGGCTCACTTAGTGGCTTTTCGCTTCGGTTTGCTTTGGCGGTAACTCAGTCTCACATTTGGCTACTCACTGATTCTCTCTGCCTCCCTCTCTCTTTGGTTCTAGTCTCAGTGGTTCCCTTGAGTTGAGCTGCTGGCCGCTGGTTTCGGCGAACCACCACCGCGGCGGCTTATAATGATGCCTCCGCCAGAGCCACCACTCCAAGCAGGAGCTGCCACCACAACCACTGCCGACGAGGAGGATCGCGCGCTAGAGTGTCGCGGGAGCAAAGCGCGACCAATCGACAGCTCGTGAATGGGATGAGCCAAAGAGGCGTATGTTTTGATGGTCGCTCTCGATTGGTCCAGTCGGTCGGCTGGCTGGTTGGTGCAAAATGGTGAAGCGTCAATATTGCCACCCGCTCTGGTTAGTCTGTAATTAAGTCGCCGCCGGCAAGAGCGCTCCAAGGAGACTGGCCAAGCGAACGAGCGGCACGAGTGGCGGAGGCGCCAATTTGTCGATTACTTAATGGCCGGCCAAATAACAGTCCCCTCGCCAGACGATAATCCGCAAGCAGCGGGCTTCTCAAATTCTCCAACTCAGCCGGTCTGTCCAGCCGACAGACTGCTCAGTTGGTGGCGCATGGTGTCGGCGGTGGCGTCGGCGATGACGACGACGACGACCAGAGGGGCGTGATTTTTCCACTCGCAGCTCTTGGTTCCAGTTCCAGTTCCGGGCTTTGGATTTCATTGGATTGGCCAGCTCCTTGGTTTGGTTCAGTTGGCGGCTACGGTCGTCGTCGTCGCGGTCGGTGGTTGTGAGAGGCCGAGGTGCCGGACAGCAGCGAGCCAACACTCTTGCGCGTAATTGATTAATGGATTCTTATGGAGCTGAGGTTCCGGTTCTGGTTCTCGTGGTTGTTGTTGTTGTTGTTGTTGGTATGCATTTGCGACGCACTTTAACCCGACGACGACATCGATGATGCGCTAGTTTGTCGCCAGTTAAGGCAGCAGCCGGGCAAATGCAAATGGGCAGCAGCAGCAGTAGCGACAGCAGTCGTGGCACTCGTGGTGGCGAGATTGCTGCTTGCGTCCAGCTAAAAAGAGAGTGAGAGCTACAAACGAGCGACAACTTGACTTTCTCCCCTGCGCTCGGTGCTGGGGAGAAGGAACAAGTAACTAGGCGCTAGCGCTAGGTCACGTCCGCGAGCAACAATGTGGCGCGCTGCGGCATCGCAAGCTACAGTCGCCGCCTTACCAATCAGCGAATGCAAGTGGGATGGCGACTAAATAGTTTGTTTGTTTGTTTGTTGAGCCAGTTGCACTCATTCCTCTCGTTGGTTCGTTGGTTTGGTCGGGCCAACAAAAGGAAGTCGTCTGGCTGGTCAAAGCCTGAGAGTGGCAATGAGCAAGTGGCGCTCAAATGGCGCGGAGATCAATTTGTCTATCATGTTTATGGGGGTTAGCGGTGGTAGCGTGTGTGTTTGTGTTTGTGCGTGTGTGTCACCCTAGCAACCTAACAAAACTAAACAGTCGCGCTTGTGACATTACCGCTGGCTTCTTGTTCTCTCTCCTTCTTCTTTTCCTACTCTCCTGACGCAACTTACTAACCAAACCAAAAAGAACCCACCGACCAAAGCCAACCGAGCGGCTAACTAACTAAATTAATGACCCGCCGCCGTCACCGACGTGGCGGCCACCGCGAATGTTGTTGCCAGTCAGCCGGTCGGCTAGCTGGTCGGCGGCCAGCGAGAAACAAAGTGGAAACCGCCGCTGACGCCACTGCATGTGGCTTCGCCAGCTCGCGATGCCGTCGCCCTATCCCCTGGTAGCTCATTAGTTGGGCCAGATTTGTTGTCGCGTCGATCTGGCCGAATGGCTGGCTGGTTGGCTGGCTGGTCGTTGGTCGGTCGTCGCCGGTGGACCCCGACGTAGAATCCGCCGCGAGCTTGCGGCAAGCGGCATAAGCTATTTGCAGAACCCCGTCCAAGTGAGCGGAGGATGTTTGACCAAAGATGCGGCCGAGTCTTAGAGTGGCACTCAGTGGCGAGTCGACCAGTCGGGTGGCCTGCGAAACGGCGGCCTGAATTAACGCCGACCGGAAGTGACGCTACATCTAGCTTAGCAGCACTGCTAGTCTCTCGCTTTCTTTGCTTGTAATGTGAACAAATTTTGCCCTCGAGCTTCTGGTGCCGGTAAAATTTGTTCGACAACAATTTGCACACAAGGAAAACTTTTGCCACCACCACTACTACTATAACTATCACTACTAGTCCCGGGAGAAGGAGAAGGATTGGGCTGATCAATGGCGCTGGACGCTCGATACGCGGACTCGCAAGCCCTTCGGCCTCTCGAGACTTCAGTTCTTTGGGATCGTTGATAGGCGTCGCAGTTGCGGCGACGACAACTAAAACTCCTCCGACGACAACGAGGACGACAACCACCGCGACAACAACAAGAGCAACCAAGACGACAACATGAAGATGAGCAGACCAAACCAGTGGCCACTTGGAGTTGCGACTCGACTTTGGCGGTCTGAAGAAAAGAGGAGTCAGAAGTGAAACTCGCCGATTGTTTGCTGCGGCGACAATCGGCGCGCATAGCGCCACGAATCAATGTTCTCGTAAATTACTCACACTTTTAATGCCTGGTATAGTTGTTATTGCTACTGTTGTTGTTGTTGGTGGTAATGGTGGTAGTGCCAACACTAAACAGACTGCTCTTCTCAGATTAGATGATGCGGCGGCGGTAGTAGTGACAACATCCCGGCGTATTAATGGGCGACCATCAATTACAATTAACCTAAACACACGACAACCACTTCCAATTACAATTCCTGAGTTTCTTCCCTTCGCTCGGGCTAATCTAAGGAAGAGATTGAAACACAGCGAGAATCAGAGA
>WNKI01000001.1:1565930-1607007 GCA_015350385.1 Aculops lycopersici | reverse complement strand
AGAGAGAGAGAGAGAGCTGGAGAGACAAGAGGGCGGCATAAAAGCGACGCCCAATTGGCGCGGTTTGGAGCCTCTTCCTGCTTGGCGGTTGTGGCACCGTACAGCGGCCGGTGGCGAGAGGAGGCGTGTCGCTATGCACACTTCCCGTGTTAGTTTCTCGCCTGATCAAGCAGTGAAAGCAAAACTGTCGATTGTGTTGCAACTTATTGGCCGCCACCGCCCCCAACTCGTAGATGAGTTGCCACGAATGCCGTCGCCGCCGAGATGCAAGTCGCCTCTCTTTTTCATCAAAACCATCTGATAGCCTGTCAAATGAGCTAACTCTCGTCATCGACGTCTTGCTCGCCTCCGACGGGCGAGTGTGGCTGGCGGGCTCCTCTTCGCGCCGGAAGTTCGCTCGTTTGCCCTCTCTTGGCCACACTCAAAGCGGAAGTTGGCGAGCAGAAGCCACAGCCATGGGATTCGGTTGCTCAGTCAGTCGGTTGGTTGGAGGGTTTGCTTGTAGCTGACGAGCGAGGGAGCCGCAAGTCGTCGCCGCCGCCAAGTGGCGGTGACACGCCGAGACTAGCGAGTCAGTGGAGCAGTCGATTTGGAGTCGCTGATTTCGTGCCTTCAATGCAACGATAGCTTTCCGAGATCCAAGAGAACGACAAATTTCAGCTTGTGTCTTAGATTTCAGCCTTCCAAATTGCTGATCCTTGAGGTCGAAAAATGTGATGACAAGCGAATAGGAGAACTCTTTTGTTTGCTCACTTGATTTGCTCGCCTCGTTTACTATGATCCACCTTCCAGCTCGATCCTGTCCAATGCACTTGCGTCTCTTCCTCTCAGAATCAACCTTTCAATTGTTCGGCTTTCGAGGTGACAGGTAAGCGCACAGGTTGTTGTCTTTCTCGTGCCTGATGAGTCGATAATTTTGTGATCTCCTCTTTTTCCACCTCTTCTCTTCACCAAACTAGAGAAGTGAAAGGAGAGATAGAAATAAAAAGAAAGAGAGAAAAAAATATGAAATTGAAACTCGCATTCTGCAAATAGAGGTGCAAATAAACAGATTGAACAGATTGGGAAGCGGAGATCAAGCAAAAGAGCAAACGGAAAAGTTGGAAACGTCTTTCACACCAAGGGTTTTATGGTTAACTGGGCGCCTAGAGCGCGTGTCGCTATGCGCCCGCCAACACCCGCGTCGCTATACGCGCAACGCGAATCAATGGGCACACAAAGCAACGCAAGCCGGCGCTGTAAATCACTCGCCTCGAATCATTTAACAGTTCATTAGGTTCATAGATGCTAGCGTTTCCTTATGTTTCTTGTGGCGTTTGGGTTTCCCTTTTGCGTTGCGCCGCGCATAAAGCACACTCGTCGCCCCCTAAAGTGTAACTCAATTCTCAGTTCTGAGTTTTGTTTGGGTTTGCGAGGTTCAAATTTGCGGAAAAATGAAATAGTGAGTGAAACAATCGCCACGCCAAACTGGTTTGTCTCGCCAGTTTAGCCACTGGAAAGTTCTATTGAAAGTCCCTCTTCCTCCTCTTGCTAGCCGCGAAAGTGTAAAAGTCCAGTGACCACTTGGCTGTCGTTGGGTAGCTTCCAACTGCAACCACCACTACGACTACGTCCGCCAAACGCGATTCTATGTGTCGTTTAAACTCCCCTCTCTCCCTGGTGTTCGACTGTCGCTTTGGCTAAACTCGACAAAAACGCAACTCGATTCAATACATCAACGCGGCAACAATAACACAAGAAAGCTGACGGAAAATAGGCGACACATCAAGCCACATCAAGTGGCCATTCCGTTGGCCACTAACAAACCGGACGAGCGGCCAGCGAGTCGGTCACTCGACTGGCCACTTGATGCCAGCTTCGTGGCGCGCCGATGATCACATTAGAGAGCGAGAGTCTCACAGAGTGAGAGTTGGAGGGAGACAGTAAGTGAGAGAAACAAAGTGACAAGTGGCTTTACAATGCTACAATGGCCAGCTATTGCCTCGCACTTCCGCTTACAATTCCAACACCAGTTTCCCCTCTATCTTTCGAATACTTTATCCATTGTAGCCGTCGCTATGCCACTTGCTTTTGACTCCCTTTGCTCGCAACTTAGCGGCCGTCAGTTGATTTTTAGGCCGTCGGTTAGTGTGACTTTGTTTGTTTATGTGATTGATTTGAATTCTCTGTATACTGAAGCGCAACTATTCGTATAGGAGAGTGAGCTGCTACAGTGGTCGTCAGCAGTGACTGACGCCTTGCGAACGTCTACGCAGATTCAAAAGGAGCACACAAGTTGATATGGAAAGACAATGTTGACTGCTGGCGAATGCAAATGGACCGGAAGTTGCGTGCTCGCCACCAGCATTGTGCCAGGCCTTTCAACAAACCATCCAGTGTCCAGCTCAGGGGTGACGCTCGTCGTCGGCATAGTGGTCGTCGTCGTCGAGTGCCCGGAAACGGAAGCAAACTCGTCGTTGTCGTTGTCGCCGTCGGTGCGACAAACTTCTTCTTCCTCTTCTCTATATAAGATGTAGTTGCTAGCAGTAAACAAGGTGACGTTTACAAGTAAAATCACTTAAGTAAAATCAAGAGAGTTCATTTCCAGGCGCCGCCGCCGCCGCATCCACAACGACGACGACGACTACTACTACGACCAACTTCCAAGTGACGAAAAAGACATGAGAAGACAACGCTAACAACGAGTGATGCCTCGAGATAGTTGGAGTGGGTGATAAATCTGCTAAAAACACGCGCGTTTCCTTCAAGGAAACGAGTGGCTAATCCACCTTTCAAATTCGCTGAGTGTCCAGCGCTATCGAGATCCACTCAGGTGAGCGCCACTTCCGGTGGTCGGCCCGGCCCGACGCGACGCGACGCTATCAATTGCAACAGATCTAGAGCCCCGCTAGCTGCTCGCACTTTACAAGCAGAGTTATCGGCCTAGTGCGAGTTACGCGCCACCAAGTTTGCATCTAGAGATCTCCAGAAACGGTGGCAACGGAATCGGCTCAGCGCCAAGCAGCGGCTGGCAGGTAGCCAGACATAGCGACCCACTGTTTTGCTGACCAAACAAAAGTTCGTCTCACTATCCGGATGGTTCATCCGTCTGCTTGCCCTCCAGTTGGCTCTAGTTTTGTTATTTGAATCGTGAATTGGTTGTTATCGCCAGTGGAAATCTTGAAATCAAATCACTGGTGAGCCAGTTTAGTTTAAAGTATCGCTGAAAACCTTTACGCTTGCGTGACTTTCTTCAAGTTTATCCAGTTTTCATCATGCCGATAATAACAGACCTGCTAGCGGATCAAAGCTAGTGGTTGTGTTTCGTTGCTGATCGTGTGCCACGCACTGAGAATACTCACACACAAAATGCTAGCAGGTAGCCATGGATTGTAAGAGATTGAGACTTCCGGTCGCCAGTTTGAATGGAATGTGTGGTCGCTTGCCGGACACTAGAGATTACCAAGTGTGGAAGTGAGAGAGATGGCTCGAAGACTCGTTGGCTACTCAGTATCATACGACGAGATTACTCAGTATCATATGGATTTTTTCCTCCTCCACCTCCATCTTGAAAGCCACTGTCTTTGAGAGTAGCAGTATAATTGGCACAGTAGCACACAGCATGTCGGTTATATAACTGATGAAATGGAGATAACTAAACAAAGCTTTGCCTCCTTGGCTATGGTCATTTTGCGCGGTGGGCGCAGTAAAGTTGATTAACAAGTGGCCGCTTGATAATGATGGACCAGTCAGGTGGCTAGGTAGCAAGCAATAAAGCAAGCAAACTAGCTACTAAGTAAAACCCATCTCGCGTCGCTTGAAAGACTTCGACGGGCTGTAAAAGCGTTTGGCTGCTTCTGACTGTTGGTCCGCTTCAACTTGAACATTGACTCCAACTGTAACAACAAAAACTTTGAGACTGCGCCCAAGCCTCGCTCATTCATTAGCTTGGCGCTGACCTGTGAGTGGTGGCCAGCGCTAATGCGTCAGGTGGCTGCCGCCACTTGTTGTTCCAGCACTCGCATCCTTTGCTTTGCTAATCTGCTCTGCTTACCTTCAAACGTTAAACTGTTCCAATGTAACACTTGGTAGCGAGTAACTCGAGAGCCAAGCTCAATTCAATAGGAACAACGAAGCCAAGTGTTATGCTAATTTGGCTGAGCGGTGATTATTGTTAACATTACAGGTGGCGGCTGTTGCAGTTGCAATTGAATCTTGAGCTGAAGTTTGAGAAACTCGAGAAGAGGGGGCAAAAGTTTACGGGTTTCCAGGTATGCATTAGAAGGGAAAGAATCGCCCAACTTGAGTGCCGCAAACCAGCCACCCGAAGCCAACCATCTTGGCGGAGGGAGAGTAACTAGCTCAGTGGAATGGTTACTGGTTTATATCCCAGTTGCTTCTGGAGCTTACACAGGTGGTTGCGGCACTGCAACCAAAAGTTGCGTGGAGGGATTCAAATCAACCCAAGCTTGCTGACCAAGGAACCTCAGCAGTGGCGGCGGTGGTAGTGGTGGTGGTGGCGGCGCCGCCGCCGCCGTCGTTGCCGCTAGTATAACTATCCCATCCATCCATCCAATAGAGTAACTAAGGAAAGCGTCAACCATTTATTGGCTAGACTGTGAAGTCATGCTACAACCACTCGCTAGTTTAGCTAGGTTTAGTTTAGTAGAAACAACAGAAACAAGCCTCAGGGTATCACGGCTCCTCGAAGAAACTCGCAACCACCAGCCATGGGCAAGAGAGAGCAGCATCAACATCGGCAGCCTGTTGCCTCCATTGCTCACTCTTGACAACAGCAACTACAAAAAGAACAACGACGATACTCCCTTTAGCCAGCATCCAACTCCCCCCTCCCCTCCGTGTTGATGCTGTTTTGTGCTGATGGTCGCCAGGTAAGCTGTTTTGGCGCAACTGGAGCTCCAATGATTGTTGCCTCGCTTACCTGTCGTAGCATCCAATGCTAAGCCTAACGAGTGTCGACTTCTCGCCTCCTCTTTTGTTGTTGCCGCTGCCTCCACTCCTACTTCTCGAGCGCCACTAGCCATACCCGAGCCATTGAGCGTATCAAGTTTCAGGTTCGTTGTTGTTCTCGCGGCGCTTAGGTGGAGAGACTTGCTCGTTCGTTCGTTCGTTCGTCGTTTCGCAAAGTGGCTAAGTTGCGCCAACTTACCTGACCAGCGCCGTGGCCGCCGGCGGCCAGGTAAGTTGAGTGGCTGCGGCTGGCTGGCTCACCGCAGCCTGAGGGTCGCTGGCGTTTGCGGCAAACGTGAGAGATCGGCGGCCAGCCAGACTTTCAAGTGACCAGCTTTCCTATCTCTCTGTGTGCGTTTGTGCCTTGGCTGCTACCCGCAGTTGTGTGTGCGGTGAGCGCGAAGCGGTCAGTCGGGTTCGGGCCTGTGGGCTTTGTGAAAAACAGATAGGCGTGGCGTTTGCTATACTGGTTTTAGCACGGCAATCGGGCGACTTGTGCAAGGAAGCAGAGGGGCGCGTCGCAGACAGATGACCGCGACGTTACGTATGCTCCGGCGTCGACGGCCGCAACACAAAGCAACTGCGGCAGCCCGCTCACAATGGTGATCATTGCACACACACACAATGACTGCGGATTTCCACACACATAGACAAACGCAACGGCAGAATGGCCAGCCAGCGATAGGAGAGCAGTCGGCAATTGGGGCTGTTAGTCGGTTTGGTTTTATGTGAGTGGCGGAGCGAGCGTCTGTTTCGGCCGCGGCCGGCGCTTGTGTGTTGGTTTGCGTTTGCGTCTTTCTCTCTTTCTCTCACTAACTCGCTCGCTGGTTGGTTGTTGCGGTAATGCCAGCCACTCGTCGCGGCCGCCGCTCACGAAGCCAATGGCGAAACGACGACGCCGACGAGACAAGAGGAGACTTGCGCAGAGAGAATTGATGGTCGGCTTTTGGAGTCGTAGCCGCAGAAAAGCAGCGGCCGCGGCGGCGGCGGCGGTGGTGGCAACGAATGGGCGAGTGACAGAGAGAAGAGGGAAGAAGAGAGGCACACATGAAAATAGGGGAACACTGTTCCCGGAACAAAGAGAGAAGGAGAGGGAAAAATTCACACACATACACACACAACTCAGATCTGGGGTTTTGGAGAATTAATTTTACGTGAAATTTATTACAGTACACAATCCAAATATTTTGTCCTCCCATCGAATGCGTATATCGCGCTAATTTTAACTTGAAATTTTCAAGAAACCAACGTCTCTCACATGTATCTCTATTGGAATTAGCCTAATTACATTATTTCGAATCACACGCTCACCTAAGATTACATATGCAACCCATCAAAATTGAAAAAGAAGTTGCGCGAGAGGCGACAAAATACTCGGATTGTACTGTATTGATATTTATTTTTTCATAACCACCAGACCGCCGGGATGGAGGAGGAGGAGGTTATGCCCTTTCCGGGCAAGGAGTTTTTAGACTTTTTGGTCAACAACTATCAAACTGAATTACTTAGAACCGGTTCACCAAATATCCTTTGCTCCAAGTTGCCAGACCATTGGCGAGCAAACAAAACACTGCCTGTAACATTCAAAGTTGTTTGTCTAAATGAGGTACCCGATGATACACTTGTTACAATCAAAGCGGGCAATGATGATAATTGTTGCGGAGAGTTGCGTAATAATACAGCTCTCATGAAGAACCAGGTTGCCAAATTTAATGACCTCCGCTTTGTTGGCCGCTCAGGTAGGGGCAAGTTATTTTCATTAATAATCACCATTCACACGTGCCCAATGCAAGTTGCAACATTTAGCAAAGCGATAAAAGTCACCGTCGACGGACCAAGGGAGCCAAGAAGTAAATCAAGCATGATGATGAACTCCTGCTGGCCTTACGGCGGCTCGGCCCAACAACTAAATCTAACCTCGCTTGACCGTCCCCTATACGATTCGCGCACCCTGGCCATGTTGGCGCGCTCCCACCCATATACCAATCAATCGCTTATGAGCGCCTTACTTAGTTTATCAACAAATCAAACTAGCACCCCTGACGATAACAACAATTCACAATCACATCAAAACATTAGATTGACAAACACTAACAGTGGCAGCAACAACGAATTGAACGTCAACGAGCAAGCCAACGATGCACATAACTCTAATGGTAGCTCGGCGAAAAAGTTGTGGCGACCTTTGGATATAATGAGGTAGTTTATATGATATAAATAATAATAATAATAATGTAATATATATATAAAATATATATATATAAATTAAGAACCTTTATTGTTGTTAAGTTAGCATTTACTCACTGAGTTCTAAGAGATGCGCTTGTTTTGACGCATCAACTGCCACGTGCCCGAACAAGTTTCAGTCGAATGTAACGAGCGATTGCTCTTTTGAATCTCGCGCGGGGTAGTGAACAACTAACATGGGTTTCTGGGAACTGGACGTTGCACGAGTTTGATTATGGTGTTGTTATTGTAATTTGTTTACTATCTGTTCAGATGAAATGAGTAAATTATTTCAGAATGTCCAAGAAGCCAATCAAGAAACGTTCCCCCTTTAATGCCAGACTATTGAGGTGTTTAATGGTGCTGGCTGCCACATCTGTCACGAGCGTCTTTATTTTCTATTATTTTTTGCAAACTTCAGTGGACGATACTGCTGATGCTTCGAATGATATATTTACCAATGACCTGGAGGAAGCTGTCAAGCCATTCTCCGAAATATTTCCTCTAGATCCAGTGATAGGATCAGAAACAAGATGGGGAACATTCAATAGTGGTCACTATTTTGGTCTCAAACAAACAACGCCCACCTCATTGGAAACAAGTCTAATTTGGTTCCAAAATGAACTCAATCGCGATGGCCGTCTAAGCATGAGGCACCTATGTGATCAGAATGACAACTTGGACTTCTATGCTTGGACAAAGCATGATTTCCATTCATTTGGAGAGCAAGAGATCGAGGATCAAGGTTATAGATTTAAGACCAAGTTTCTGGTCGATGGTGACCATCTGTGGTCAGCGAAAGTTGAGGTTGAGCCCATGGGCGAGAATATGAAGCCTTTGTCTTTGATACAATACATCACCACCAATAATCCAGAAGATAGCATTCTCTTGAAATCACATTCCAATCTCGATGATAAAACTTCCAAGATGAGAGATGGATTTATGGTCAGCGGAAACTCTCAAGATGCCGGCGAATTCAATTTCAAGATTATGATCGAATCAAAAAGAGAGAATCTTAAGTACGATTCCTACTACTCTGGCTTCATTGACAAGGCGAGATTCCCAGTCAGTGCTTATCTGCATAGCAAGATGGTTGCACCTCTTGTCAGTGGTGAGAGGCTATTCGTCTTGCCGGGACGTCTAAAAGTGAGAGAAGAGGATAGCGAGGTGTCGAGACCGACGAACATTATCGCATATCAGATGGTTTTAAATGGGCCTGTTGTGATCATGATCAAGTTTGCGAGCAACAAGGCTAAGATGACAGATGACTTCGAAACGATCTTCAATCAGAAGAGTGAAAATTATCAAGAAAAATTTCAGAATTTATTTCATCCCAATAGAATTCCATTGACAGGAAATATGACCAAACAATCTCTCGATCGGTTGGCAAACGTTGCATTGAGCAACATGATAGGTAGTATTGGTTATCATTATGGCCACTCCTATATAAGCACAAGCGCCCAACCAGATCGTATTGCAAAATATGGTCCAATTCAATTGCTAACAGGTGTTCCATCACGCTCGTTTTTCCCGAGAGGTTTCTTATGGGACGAAGGATTCCACAATCTACTCATCAACAAGTGGGACCCGGAAGTGACGAAGGCAATCATCAAATCTTGGTTTAATATCATGAACACTAATGGATGGATACCAAGGGAGGTAATATTAGGTTATGAGAGTATGCGCCGCGTGCCCCAGGAGTTTATTATACAAAAGATTGATAATGCAAACCCACCTGTAATGTTTATTGTGATTGAAAAGTTGCTCGACGGAGGACTATTATCCAATGAAGAGTTGAGGGGATTGTATCCTAGATTGAAAGCATGGTACAATTGGTTCAATGTTACGCAATACGGTCCCGAGCCAGACACATTTAGATGGCGAGGCCGCGATGAACTATCTGTGAACATGCTGAATCCCAAAACACTGGCTTCGGGTCTCGACGACTACCCGAGAGCGTCCCACCCTTCGCCTAGCGAGTATCATATAGACTTGCGCTGCTGGATGGCGCTGGCTTCTAGAACTTTGGCAGAGTTTGCTCATCGACTTGACGACAAAGAGTTCAAAAGTATAATCAATGACCAAGCCATTAGATTAGCTAATAAGGATCTGCTCAACAAGTTGCATTGGAGCGAAACTCACAAAATGTACTGCGATTTTGGTCACAATACTGAGAAAGCAGAGCTCGTCAAAGTCACCAAGACAAGACGTTCGAGTCATGACCCAAATGTGATGGAAGCATACCAAGTTTTGGAGAGACATTCAACTGGACACCCTGACTTTGGTTGCGTTCCAGAGTTTGGATATGTAAGTTTATTTCCCTTGATGATGCATCTTGTCGATCATACTAGCGAACACTTCGGCATTATACTGGATAAACTACGAGATCCAAATGAGTTATGGACAGACTTTGGAATAAGGTCTTTGTCAAAATCTAGCAAGTACTATATGAAATATAACTCAGAGCACGACAAACCTTATTGGAGAGGTGCCATATGGATGAACATAAACTACATGATATCATCATCATTGAAACATTATTCAACTCTCGAGGGTCCTTATCAGAAAAAGTGCTACCAGATATTCAATGAACTCAAACAAAATCTTATCCAAAATGTCGTTCATCAGTTTACCAAAACCAACTACATGTGGGAAAACTATAACGACATGACGGGAGAAGGTCAAGGTTCACACCCTTTTACAGGGTGGACCTCACTCATACTATTGATAATGTCCATGTAATGTAAGAGAACAAATAGTAACTTATAAGATAAATCAAATAACAGATTCCCGCTGTGATCCTATGAAAAGATCATTCATCATCATCATCATCGATAACTATTCGTTTTCTCGTTCGAGCTGTTACTCTACGGTCCGAATCTGAGTCTGACTCAGCATCAAGGTCCAGGTAACTAGTAACTCCTTTACCATAGTCACTGTCATCGTCACTTTCCATGTTCAACCTGGATGTGGTAGTTTTGCTCTTGTTTGCAACCAGCATATCCTTCTTCACAATATCTTCAGCATCCATCGCCGAGTCGTCGTCGAAATCATCGTCCAGGCCATCAAAGTCTGAATTGTTGACGTCTTCGTCATCACTTTCAACCTTCGTGTAGTTTTCAATTTCTTGCCCCCCATCTAATTTAGACTTTTCGTCATCTTCGAGCTCATCCATGATCACATCTTCACCAGACTCTTCGAGATTATCCTCCTTGAGTGTCTCGTCGTCGGCCTCATAGTCGCTAGCGTGCCCTTCGTTGGTAACCTCATTTTCTTCATCACTCTCTTGAAAATTCTTTTGATTTGTTCCAGGAACTAGTTGCTTGCTGTCATTTACTTCGATCTCCTGTTGCTCTATATTCTCGCTACTGCTGGCAACCAAAGGTCTTCGTTTCCTTGATACCTGTTCATCATCGCTATCCTCTAGTTCCTCTCTTTCCAATGCCTCTATGCCACCGTCGGATTCCGCATCATCATCAACATCGACACCAGTATTTTCTCCCATATCGTCATTTTCACCGGACTCTCCAACTTCATCCTCTTCATCTTCCCCGTCAGCGTCACTACCCTTCTCCCGTCTCCTAACAATTGCCTCCTCGTCGACAACCTCAACTGGTTTGTTGATCTCATCCCAGACTTTGCGCTTTTGGGCACATATCTCCTTACGAAGAGCTTGTTTGTAAGTTTGCCATGTTTGTCGTTTCCTCTCTGGTGTACCGTGCGAGTCATCATTCTTCTTCGACTTGTTGAATAGCTTGTTGAACATCAGCTTCGAGCTTGTGTTAGAAACTATATTATGTTGTTCGATAGTGGCCTCAACTGTACCGTCCTCGCCAAAGCCCTGACCTATTTGCAGCGGTTTTTTCTGTCTAGCTATTGCTTGTTGCTTGATTCGTTCCATCAATCTCTTCATCTTCTCCTGGGCAGGAGTTGTTGGCTTTGGTTTTTGGTAGGTGACAGGATTTGCGTTCTCTCTGGTGTTTGCTGCATGATTTGACGAGTCGGAGTAATCATCTGGAAACAAATCATCTATGTCAACGACGGGAGTGTGTTTCTCAGCTTGTTCTGGATCTCCCGGTGCATTGGTGTCTTCGGTTAGAATTCTACTTGGCGAGTTTGTATCCCTGGCAATTAAAATTTCCGGGTCTGCCTCTCCGGTAAATAAATTTGTCGCGGAGAGTATATCCAAATCATTGTCGGGTTCGACCGGTTTTCCGGGTGGATCCTCTATAATTTCGTCTGGCACAATATCTACCGGAACATCTTCGACGAATCCGAACAAGTCCTCATCTTGTATGGGCTTCGCAAACTGTTGCTCCACATCGAAGGTAGACTTCTGACCGCTCGGCCGATAGCCACTAAATAAATAATCCTCAATATTCTTTTCCTCTCTCGAGTCTTCGACGAGAAAGTCCATAGTACTTTGTTGGAATATTCAGATAGACTGAAGATTGTGCTGTAATATCATAACAGATCAAGACTCAAAAATGATTAGTTATAATGGAACCTCTCGATGGACAAGACTTTGGCGCGTCAATCGAACTCACAATGGGCGCGTGCAACTCAGAATGCATGAACAAGGCTGTGAAACTTGAGCTGTGCGGATATATAAACAACAACAAACGAGCGCGCTATTTTGCGCCTTGGGAAATGTGAGGTAACCATGAGATCGTGTCGCAGTTTTAGGTTCAGCATATGAAGGCGACTCTACTATTACTATACCGGTAGATACGACTGTACTGCTCTGCTCATAGTTTACACTGGCCGTCAGGTTTTTTGCCCCACGGAGATTCAATGAGAGAATAAAAACAACACAGAGTTTTGTGCACAGATGCGCCAAGTTTAATGCCCCACTTGTATGAAAAAAATCAATCAATTTTGTCACCGCGCTTCTCAATGACAGCGATGTGACGTTTTCTTACAGAATCGTACAATTTTTTTATGTCTGAAGCGAGCTCGGTGTTGATCTTGATGACCGCCTCTTCGATGGCTTGCCAGAGCTCGTCTTTTGTTTTGTATTGAGCTTTTTCCTTGTAGACGATCTCTACCATCATGCTCCATACATTCTCAATAATATTGAGATCTGGGCTGCGCGCTGGCCATTCAAAAGTTCGAACTTGCAGCCGACTCAGGTGAGCGCGAGTTTCGGCTGAAGCGTGAATAGAGCAGTTGTCTTGCTGCAGAATCCAGTTGCCAACTCCAAACATGTCGTCTATGAATGGCACAGCTTGGTTGAGGATTTCGGCACAGAAAGCAGCACTATTGAACTTACCATCTATGCGCAGCAGGTAGAGAAAGTTCGGCGGCAGTAGCGCCCCCCAGACCATGATTCCGCCCCCGTTGTTCTGCCGCTTGTTGAGCTGCACAGGGCGCCCCTCGTCGGTATACGACGACCAAGAGTCTGGGCCATCCATTGAGAACCTTTTCTCGTCTGTGAACACAGTGATGTCCCACTGGTGGTTCTCCGCTATCCACTTCCTGGCTGCTGCAAGTCGCGCGCGTTTGTGTGCCGCCGACAACTGGATTAACTTGGTGGCCGGCTGATAGTCGAATCTGCACAATTTGAGGGCCCTTTGCATTGTGCGAATGGAAACATGGCCAAGTCCTAGCTCAGATTGCACAATTCGGCTGGTGGTTCGCGCTTTCGAACTTTGCCCTTTCTCGCACAGTTCTCTTGATTTTGGTGATTTCGCGCGGTCCGATCAGTGGTTTTGGCCCAGTCTTACCTTTCTGCCTGTCCTTGGGCCTGTTCAATATTCGGCGGATGGTCGATCGGTCAATATGGAGCACTTTTCCTATCTCGCCATTGCTTTTGCCGTCCTTGTGCATTTGCTCAATAATTTCAATAACTTGCTCGTTATACATTTCTGTGCAGGTTTTGGTGGTGGCCTATAGGCTGATCAACAATAAATAGGTGGAAAACTGTGCAAAAAATAACTCTCAGGTGAAATATGGAACAGAATTGGAGGTGGTGCAAATAATTTGGCGCAGTGTTTACGTTTATTAAAGCGAATTTCCCATAGAAACCAACGTGCGCACAGAAAAACAATTGAAAAACTCATGGGGCAAAAAACCTGACGGCCAGTGTATTCTGAGCTTTTCGCTTATATACAATGCCTATCACGACGTGGGTTGCACTTCCTATACGAAGTGCAGGTGGGCGTGTCTCGGTACGCTAACCGAATGCTCAATTTGTTTTGGTGCAGTAAAGACGCTCATTTTAACATGTCGCTTCTAGATGATGAGCCGATCCACTCGGTATTTATCAAATCATTGTTGATAGTTATGTTCAATTACCTTAATTAATTTCATCGATTCACATTCCCAGGATACATCGGGGTAATCATGAACTCCAGAAAGGAAACGTTTAGGGATCACTATGATAGTACTATCAAATCTGGCCCTGCTAAATCAGAATCCAGGGCTGATGCAGAGCTTAGAAGTCGTGAGATGGCTGACGATCCTATGCTTGAGTACTTTAGAGAAAAAGAACTTAAAAAACAAGGTATCAAGGGTAAACCCACTTACCGAGGACCGTATCCACCAAATCGATATAATATCAGACCTGGATACAGGTGGGATGGCGTCGATAGATCCAATGGACATGAGAAGAAACTACTAGATAAGGAGACGGACAAAAAAGCAAATGAGGAAGAAGCTTACAGGTGGGCTACTCGTGATCTGTAGAATTCCATTCCCTCAATAATCAGTTCTTTCATCGTCGAACTATCGTTTGGAAGATGGTTATCTTTTTTGTGTTCATTAACACAACTTTTAATGTTAGCCGGACCTATGTCACAGACTTTGAAATTTCGCCACGATGTAGAAAGAGGAGAGACTAACAGCTTCCACCACTTGGCATATTGCAATCTCGTTCTTGGAGCTATCGTCTGTCTTGGAAAACATAGTCCGAAATTACCTTTTTATCCGCGCCAACCATTACCACATATCGATTCAACAAACATGTTGGCCAAGTGTTGGATATTTCTGCCATTCCTATTTGCTTATGTCAATGCTTGTAGATATTCAGATTATATACTATGCTGTAATGCATTGGGTAGACAAAAAATCAAAACCGGACATGTAGGGAACTACGGAATATTATGTTGCTTGGAATTTCAGGGTAGGCGTATGTTGGTGGTCGATTATAAGGACAGAATCGATAAATTTTGTGATGAAGCGGGAAAAGGACTCACTACGACCACTCATAGAAATGGATCATCTTTTGAAGATAAATCAACGGTACTTCCAACGGAACCCTACATACCGTCAGAATCACTTACCTCTACAAAGATTACATCGACTACAAAAGCAACTAAATCTACTACTGCATTTACAACAGCTCCAAATTTTAAGACAACGACTGAACCTGATACCAAAGGGACAGGAACAACAACAGCTAAGGAACAGGAAAAGTGGACAGACAGGAAACTGATCACTGTATTATTGTACAGCACTGGAGCTGCAATTGTTGTCATTCTGTTAGGTATCGGATTGTGGAGTTGCTTTGCCTGTTGTAAGGAACGGCAACGGGGTGGAACAGTAGATACATCTGGTCGATATGTATCAATCCCACCGGCGGGCACCATAGAGAATACCAGCGAGTATGCATTCGTATCGCCGCGAGAAGCTGAAACTTTAGTAACAACATCTAGATCCGCTGAGAGGCAGCAACTATTGAAACAAATACATAGATTACAGATGGAAAAGGCAAATCTAGAGAAAGAATCGCAGAGAAGATCAAGGAATACAACTATGAATCTCTCACAACCACCTGGCAACCAGATAGCGCAACCTGTTCCCGCGGCGGCTGCACATGATCATCATAAGCACAATCAACCTATCGACGATGAGTCGCCACCGCAACAAACGAATAAGAACCATGCACATGGACCATCTTCTCCGAGAAAGAAACCAACTAGGGCTGGAAGAAGAGGCAATCATAAGTCACCTAGTCCGAAAACTAATATGCAAAAGGATAACAAGAGGTATGATCCTTCGGCGAGTGAAAAGAAGAAGTCATAGGCGAGGCAAGAAATTTAAATTATGATATTACTTTATTCTTTCAATGAATTATGACGTTACATCTCTGATTTGAGATTGTAATATTGGTTTTCACAATCTTCATTTCCTCTCTGATGATTCACGCCTTCCTTCTGTTTCTACGTCCACAAATTCGAATAAATAAATAACTTTCAGATATATCGACATGATTAGTATTGCTCGTTACATTCTGCGTATAACTTGGCGCAATCCTCCATTGAGCGACCCTTGGTGCTAGCATCATGCAGACTCTTGAAGCTGGTCGACTTTGATCCGTCTAATAGGTAGCTTGAGGCATAGCCGCCCACCGTGGCAATCACATAGCCCAAGTCGCGACCGTCCCTCGTGGCCTCCTTGCTAGCTTGGCACAGGTAACGCTGGACACACTTGTCATCTTGTGCTAGCATTGACTTGACATAACCCTGAAGAATGGAAACACCTGCGTTGGCTACATCCTCCGCATGGTCTCTAATTGTCCTCCCGCCGGCGCCGCGAGACTTTTGTCCAAAGGTGTTCTTCAGAAGATCGAGCATCTTGGTCATAATGCCAAGCACGTTTCTGGATGTGGCACTGATTTCGTCCTGGTTTCCAAAGAGTAACTTAATCAGCGACTTGAATATATTCTTCGTGGTCAAAAACTCTTGCACCTGCCTCTTTTCGGCCTCTATGCGCGACTTGCTAGAGGTGTGCTCAATGACATTTGAGTTTCCGCCATTGCCAATTGATCTACCTTGACGCTCGCTGCTAACCACCTGTTGTTGATGGTGCTGAGGTTGCTGCTGCTGCTGATGGTTTTGAAGTGGCTGGTGCTGTGCTGCTGGTTGATGTTGACCGGAAACAACCTGAGGTTGGTGCTCTTGACTAGCTTGAACCAAATGGATGGCAACAAGTGCCAAGATTACTGATGAGACCATTAGCTTCATTTTGCTTGTTTCTTGTTTGCTAGCTATGAATGACTTCAATTAATTCGATGCTGATATGACGAGTTCAAAATGAACTTAAATGCAAATATTATTCACTGTTGTTTTCTCTTATTGTTGTTTGCCCACCAACGACTAACTTGAAATGGGAGACAACTAATCACAATGTATCGGCGATTGCCAAATTCTTCGTCTTTCTCGTTTCTCGGCGCGAGACAATGATGACCACAAAGATTTCGAGAGGTGAGATTTCTGGCAATGAAATGAAATTAGTCGGGATGAGTGTTGTTGTGGTTCTCTATCTCACTACTGCTACCGATGCTGCTACTACCTTTGAGTAAATCAAAAGAAGCTGCTCAAGTCTCGACTCTTTTGTGCGAATAGCGGTGGCAATGGTCCGAGTTGCCGGTTTGGTCAAATGGCTCGGCGGTGAGACACGACAACCCGACCGGACAGTCCAAGTGGTCATAGCCACATCATGTAATCATCTTCAAGAGATTCCTTGAAAACAGTGTACCGTTGTACCAAACGAGAGGTGGATGTTCGGCTAGCTTGGTGGAAAAGTCTAGCTGGTCAACTTTTTTTTGATAGCGAGAGAGTTGGTCGTCCAGCTTCCACTTGAGAGCTTCGCGAGATCTTTCTGAGCCTCGCTCATATTATTCCACTTGAGAGAACTGGGGATCAGTGACACAATTCAATGGCATAGCTTAGCCTTGAATTGAGTTCAACATCCACACGAGACTCCGCCTCCAAACCACTGCCGCAGTCTTACTCTCTGTGGTGAGATGCAACAGGTGAGAGACGCCGCAGTCAAGAGAACCGCTGTGCACATTACCTCGGCAACCGCTACTCTCAGCGCCTACCTGTTGCTGCCACTGTAGCTAATGCAACGGTACAACAGTCGTCGTCGACGTCGTAGTAATAGTTTCCTTTCCAGTCTATCGAGCGACTAGAGTTACGGGATTCGAATTTCAATTCCAGCTTCGATGAGATAACTGGAATTAGCTAGGATTGCCTCAGCTTCAAACCACCTGCCAAGTACCTGCGCTGGTCTATCGAGGCAACATCGCTTCTCACACATACACTTTTTTCCTGAACACCGTGGATGTGGACTTTGTTGTGGGACAGTTATGTAACCCCATAGAAGTAGATTCTCCTGCTCACTAGCTAACTAGTTGAGCAGTTGCCAAGATTCCAGCAACAATTCGAAACACGTCCGTATGCCTGTCTTATCGAATGGAAGCAACAGGTTGCTATCATGAATCATCTCAAGAGCTAGGATATCGCCAGATTTTACCGGAAAAAACTAGTCGATTCGGTAGACTTTTGTTTTGTGACAAACTCGTTTGAAGCTTGAGAGTGAGTTTGTCATCGGAGCAAGTTAACGGCGGCCACAGCGGATGCTCAGTAAATTGACTGCTTGAGTCTCGACATAATTCCTAGTTTCCGAGTCGAGTTTCGTAGTTCTACATTTGGAGTTGGTTTCAAGTTCAAACTCGTCCGGTAGAATGATGAAACACTATGATCTACAAAGCGGAGTTCACCAATGTGAGCGTGGCATGACAACCAGGTGATTGAAAGTTTCAAAACTGGCGCTGAAAGACTAGATGAGTCTTGTTGCTCCCCTTATCTGTTTTTCCTTCATTCCTCTTAATTTGGGCGCAAGACGAGGAGCAAGATAACGGATGGAGTGAAAACTTTTGGCTAGATGGGGGGGGGGGGTGATGGCGGCGCCAGTGGCAACAGTTGGCAGGATTATGGGATTTTTAGCTTGAGACTTATGATATGAATGGGAGCAACAAAACAGAGCAAGTTGGACGGAATTTACTAAGTTTTGCTGGAGTCGATACTCAGTGTCCTTGATCACCGGACCACTACTCAAGACTCCGCGATAGCAGCAAGGAAAATAGCATAAACAAACCCTTTTAGTTTGATCGGTCGCTGCTCGATTCTCTATATTTACTAGATTGTAGCGGTGATAATGTACCAAGGAAATGAGCTCACTTGGTGTTATCCGCCTCTTGGGATCAGGATCGAGAGTATGAGTGGTGGCGCACAAGTGGTTGCGGTCAATTGCGGTCTTTGCAAGAGAGAAGAACTCTCACCTGGGGAAAAAGTCAACTATAATATGCTTCGTAAATCCCATTCGTCTACTCCTTCGAAACTAGACTAGACAAGATGGGAGAAGAGAAGACAGGCGTAACGATTGCCGTCAAGATTTCACTCTCTGGCGAGACAACGGCGCAAACAACCTGTTTCTAGGCTAGAAATTCTAGCTCGCAAACACAAGGTGGCCGAAATAGCTGCCGTATGTCAAGCTCTGCTCACGCGAAACTAACGGTTGCAAGCCTAGCAACTAGCAAACAACAACAATCTAAAAAGTTTCGCTCTCGCTATCCAAATGCCAATTTCAGTGGCTCAACTCTCCAAAATTTCTTAGAACTTTGAGTTTAGATTTGAAAGTCGTGAGTGTGATTGGCACTCTTAGAACTAACGCCAAAATTTCCTCTATCCATCTTTGTCTCTTAAAATTTGTCTTCCACTCAGATTTCGAGGTCAAGTGCCTTAACCAAGTTCTGTGTTTGAAGTTTCGCCCGCCGCAACAACAATCCCTCTGTTTGCGGTTTAGTGGACGCTCCGCTGAACATCTTTCACCCGGCAGACTCACCTGAGCCAAGAGCAACAAGTGGTTTTGTAGTGGAGTGATTCTTTTCCACTTTAAGACAGGGTCAGTAGGACGTAAGAAGTAGCATGATAGAATTGTTTTCGTGATTTAAATGTTTAACAATATCTCCAACTAGCACTAACAGACCAAAACAAGCATCACGTGGATGATCTTTAAAATCCTTTAATTATTGTTAGTGATGAGTGAACTCACTTATTCTCCTTCTCCTCTTTGTCTGTTGGTCCCGATGCTGAAGTCTCATCATTGCTACCATCCTTATTCTTGGCCTTCTTGCTCCCTCCCTTGAATCGCTTCAACAAAGATTTTGCCTTCAACTTACTCTTCTTCTTTTGACTGCTAGTACTCATCTCCGATGGAGTTGGCGTTGGGTTTGTTAGGCCACCGGATGTGGCGGTTGACATCATCGACAACGGCGACTCAACTCTCTCCGTGGTTTCCTTTTGTTGCTGTTGTTGCGAGCTCTCAGTTATTCTCGAGATGGTCGATTGTTTGCTGTATACTCCGGAGGTGGTGCCAGCGGAACTGCTTGCAATTTCCGTTGAGGCTGTGGTGACAACACTTGAGGCACCCGCCTGGCTCAAGTCTACGGAATCCTCCATGGAACTAACCAAGTTACCACCTGTTGTTGAGCCAACCGAAAGCATGGTTACCGGGCGACTTCTTGGTAGGCTGCTCGAGTTTCCGACGCTGCCGCCATTACCTCCGCTGCCGCCGCCGCCCATCATACCATTTCCTAACGAAGCGTCGCTCAATGAGTCCTGACTGGCGGAAGTGAGCGCGGCACCTGTTGTTTCGGGCGAGGTTTTGGCCGTCTCGCTGGCTATCATCATGGGCCCATCGTTTAGTGGTGGACCTAGTGGGAGGCCGATGGTGCCAAACAGCGGTATGGGTGAGTTGGCCGTTTCAAGCATGTTAGTTAAATTCTGTTGCAAGTGTTCAGTTGACAACTGTGACGCAATCGAGATAGAAGTCGACTCAACCCCCTGGCTAGACCTTCTAGAGATACTTTCGTCGGTGGTTTTCATCGAATTTGCCCTACTTATCGGGGCACTCGATGCAGCTCTCGAAACGGAAGTATCGCCTCTCATTCGGCCGCCGCCACCGCCACCTGTTAACCCATTTCCACCATTGTCACCATTACCGCCGCCACCGCCAAAGCCGCCACCACCACCAGTCATACTGCTAAAGCCACTTATCGCTCCATGACTCTTGACAGACCCGACGCGACTATAAGACATTGTTGTTACAGATTCTAAATCCTCAACTGGGGAATACTCTAGTCTTGCGTAGTCACCAATCTTCGTTGTACTTGGAACATTAACTCGCGAGCTAACTAAATCGATCCCTTCACTAGTAGCGTCATTATTGCCGCCACTACTGGCAGTAAAGGGTTCATTTTGCAAGGTTACACTCGATTCTGCAGGAGCAAAGCCGGAATCGCTAACGAGATCAGAGTTTAATCTATCAATTTGACCCTGAAGTCCAGTTGTTGGATGCTCAGTAAATTGGCCAATATCAATGGAGGATGGAGGCGAGATACTTTCATTGTCGATGTTGTCATCCAAATCAGCATAAGCATCGTATGCTGCCCTTATTACATAATTGCTACTACTAACTTGACTCGTTCCTCCAGAGTTAACCGCCGCTGCGGCTGATGAGAGTCGTCGATTCAGATCGGCAACCTGTTGCTGTTGCATTAAATGTTGTTGCTGCAGTAGGGAACTAGATGAAAATTTTGAAGCGGACGAGGAGCCACTTGGGATATTATAATTGGCGACGGAAGTGGCGGCGGCGTTGACGATTGTATCAGTGGTGGTTGGTGTCGAGTATGAGGTTGAGGCGGAGAGTTGGTTTTGGACGATTGAGTCAACTTCATATAAATTATTGCTACTTATGTCGGTAATATCAGTGAAATCTGTTTGAGTTGCTGCAGAAACTCTGGTTGGTTTTGGTTGTAGTTTACCTTGTAAATTATTTTGTTGGTCATAATCATCTTCGTTGTCCTGTTGTTGCAATTGAACTTGGCTAGCTAGTAGTTGATTCTTCTCGCCAGCTGTAAGGGTAATTAAACTTTTGAAATCTGTTTTAGAGTCTACGTTCTTCAATGATGCTGCTGACTTCTCACCTGAGACCACCCGATTACCTACAGTGCTGGGCCTTCTAGACCTAGCCGGTGGCGCGCTACAACAGGTCATACACAATAAAACTCTCAACATGATCTTTGATCTCTAGTAGTGTGCATTTGACTAGTGAAAAACTAAAAAATTTCTCTATGCCCCAGTTGTTCTGAAAACAATCAATCAATCAAAAAGAATAGGTGTGATTGACGTCCATTTACATTTGTCGTCCAATGATGTCGATAATGATGTTGAACTTGATGATGAATGAATATCGATTACCGCACCACTAAAATTCGTAACCGATGATTGTCAATGAGTAACAATTGTGATCGTGGTCTAAAATTTCGTCTAGATTGTCACTTATCTTGTAGTCAGTCTTGTCATCGCCGCCGCAGCCTTATTGCCACAATACTAACAATACAATCAAATAAAATAATATGGTATAATATAATGTGATTCAATCCAATTTCAATAATGCCTGCAATACCTCGCATAACGACTCCAGTGTGCCACCAAGATCCAAACCATTGGTGCCACCAAGACGCTCTCGCTTTCTCGTGTTATTCTGGTGCTTTGCTTTAGTTAAAGAAGGGCAGCCGCAAGCTGGTAGCACTGCACAAAAGCGTCAATGATCTAGTGGTATTTGTAGTAATTGCTTGCTCGCGAGGGCATCGATATTCGCCACACACGGTGGGTAGCCATCAAGCAAGCTTGCCAATTTGATGGCTGGTGGTTGTGGGGCGCGCCTATCGTGCTCTTAGCTCACCAGCCGATCGTATCGATGCGCGACTGATCTCCATCAATTACCGAATATAACGAGAGTTGATTTGTGCGTCGATCAACAACCACCACTACAACAACCATAGACAAGGGTGATGAGTCATGGTTGTGGTCTGGCAATGACAAATTTGCGCCGAAAGAGAGATTACTTTTTAGAAGAATGATCGTCAATCAAAATGTGCAAGTATAACGTATCCATTTCAAATTGATCCAATAATGCGAGGAAGCTAGCGAGTTTATGACCACGCCTCTGAATCTAGAACTAAAAGATGCATGATAGGCGACAATTTAGTTGTATCTAGAGTCTTTTGGTTTAAATTTCTATGGCGACATGGTTAAATTTATGGCTATGGTTCGGAGGCTTATGATGACTATCAAATACGTCTTGGCTGCATTAGTAGCAGTTGTTGCCGGCCTAGCTACTTCTGGCGCCTAGATACCCGTCCAATCTTAAACTAGTCACTTTGATAATATTATTTACAAAACTAACACATAACTTCTGGTCTAATCATTTGAAGTTGATGTGTTTAGATCCTCCAATATAAGTTCGCATAAACTTTCTACCTTGTCTATGGCTTGGTCAGTATCACGCTTGAGTATTGAATGATCGTTCTCAAATGATTGTAAATGATTGTTGGCAATGTCAATGTCTTGTCTCAATTCACTTGCCGTCTTGCAATTTGACATGAGTTCGTTGTAATTTTTTAAAAAGTTATGGTCAGTCAAAGCTCGATTCATGAGTAAGGTTATTCGATCTGTCATCTTGTCAACTTGTTCATCGCGTAGTCGTTTCTTGAATGATTCCCTCTCCTCTTCAGTTGCATCCTTACTTAAATACTTTTCCATCTTTTTGCTAAACTTATCCAACACATGGCCATAGACTTCAGTTGTTGCAATGGTCACCATGTGACCCAAATCCTGAATGTCCATCTTGTCCTGTTGTTCCACAGGTTGCTCTAGCTGTTCCTCTTGATGCCGTTCCATGGGTGCATATATATATATCTATATATATATATATATTTATATATATATATATATGTGTGTGTGTGAGTGTATAAATTAAATATTCTATATAATAATAAGATATAATTCTACATCGAACTCGATACAATTTGTTGTCGCCGACACCGCCGACGCAAAAAGTAATGTTTTGCATGGCTACCAACCGCCACCAAAACGACCTATACTGTGCCAAGTTTCAGCCCTTAGAAGTGGCACAGAAATTGCTACGCAGGTCGGCGCGGGGGTAGCGAGCCTCGGGCGGAATCGCCGCCTGGCAGGAAATGCACAACATCAGTATCTGCGGCGACGAGTGGCGTTGAATGAAGAAAATACAATATTATTATATAAATATAATATATAAATATATATACATACATATTGAACCATACCAATCCTATTATTATAATCACGTTTATATCTATACATAAATATATATATATATATATACCATTAGAAGAAGAGATTAACATTTAAAAAATTCTGTCAAGATGGGCAACGTTTTCGTCAGCTTGTTTAAAAACCTATTCGGTAAACGAGATATGAGAATATTGATGGTCGGCCTGGATGCTGCTGGTAAAACAACCATTTTATATAAATTAAAACTCGGCGAAATCGTCACCACCATTCCAACCATTGGATTTAATGTTGAGACAGTAGAATATAAGAATATCAGTTTCACTGTCTGGGATGTTGGTGGTCAAGATAAGATCAGACCATTATGGCGCCACTATTTCCAAAATACACAAGGTCTCATTTTTGTCGTGGACAGTAACGATAGGGAGAGAATAAGTGAGGCCAAGGATGAATTGGCTAGGATGTTAACAGAGGATGAATTACGTGACGCTGTATTGCTTATCTTTGCTAACAAGCAGGATCTACCAAACGCTATGAATGCCGCGGAAATAACCGATAAACTTGGATTACACTCATTGAGAAGCCGGCATTGGTATATTCAATCTACCTGCGCCACTAGCGGTGATGGTCTCTATGAAGGTTTAGATTGGCTTTCCAATCAATTGAAGAACCAACGTTGAATGAATGAAAAACGAAGAAAGTAGCAATGGTATTCTCGTATCTATGATGAAAACTCAAATATATAAAATAAAAAGAAGTTGAATTCTAGAAAACCCAATTTCTCTAATTCTACAATAGGGTTAAAAGTTCCCACAAAGTTTGCATTAGGAATCAAGCTTTACCTAGACTCATGCGCAAAATTTTTCGAGGCGCCTATTAGAGCGCACGAGCCATGCGACAGCAAAATCTCTGTTATCTGGAAATGCAGAGATGTGATCTCTATGTTGTGTCAATTTGTATTTGATCTTGAAATTTATACTAAAATTGTTCATCCTCCATATTCTAAAATAATATTCATCTCTGTGTCTAATATGAAAATTTTGGCTCTGTGTAAAGGTTATCTCAACTGGAAGTATCATCACTACATCACATTTTTCACACTTGGAGCAGGGCTTGAATTGTTTATGAATTTTTTCACAGCTGGTCCGCAAAAAGCAAATATTTACAAATCAATCAAGAAGAATCTTAGCAACTCGAGAGCTCAGGAACAATTCGATTTGGAGAGAAAACTATTTGAGCAGATATCAACCCAAGAGGAAGACGATGAATTGTAAAGCCCTCGTGGTGTCGAACTCGTTAAAATAACAACATACAGACAAAACAGGACGACTGCATGAAGAGAAGCACAAGCATTAGTATCATCATCGCTTACATAACTGAATCGTTAATAATCGCAGCGTAATAGAACCGGTTTTGCCACTTGACCACCTCAACGAGTTTATACTATGTGGATGACCTGTACCAACTCAGCTCCTTCATATTACTTGTTAATACACTGCAGCAACGGCGCAGGTAAATAGCATTGGTCGAAAACTGGTAAAGAGGTATCTTGCTTGCGAGTATCATAACTAGGACGAATTTCCAACTTTCGAAGCGAGAGGAAAGAAAGTTGTAGCTGTACCTTGGTAGTGAGATTCACAGTAGAAGAGGTTTTCTAATAAGTGTGATGCATACCTCAGATTATTGCACTTTATTGAGGGATACCGATATCAAATTTCATTATATCAACAGATAGCTGGACTAAATATAACAAAGTAACTAATATTTAGAAAAGATTGTTGATCCATATAGTCAATTTAAGAACTAACATAGACAAGTATCAGACAATAAGACGATTACCGACAAAACTAGAATCACAATGCTCAACAGTAAACAAGTAGTCTTAACGGACTTGGGCTCCAAGTCACCGCTTCAACCATCACAACAAAGAAGTGGCCTAAATACAGCGGCCAGGTCACTTCTTGCAGGCGGAATAGCTGGCATTTGTGCGAAGACGGCGGTTGCACCTTTAGACAGGATGAAAATTTTAGTCCAAGCTCAAAATGTCGCCTACAAGGATTTGGGTGTCTTCGCTGGTCTTAGAAATATGGTCAAGACCGAATCGTTTGTGGGTCTTTACAAGGGAAATGGTGCCCAAGCTATAAGAATATTTCCCTATTCAGGTATTCAATTCTTCTCATTCGAGCTCTACAAGAAGAACTTGTTCGGTCCTCTACTAGGTTCTCAGCCAGGTCAAGCAAATCACATGCAAAAACTACTAGCTGGAGGTGCTGCTGGAGGAACTGCTGTTATCCTCACCTACCCTTTAGATCTAGTTCGTGCTAGACTAACCTTCCAAACCAAGACGGCAACAAAGCCCCAAGTTGCTGGGGTAACTCGGTCAGCTATAATTAACACACTGGTGCATGCGTTCAAGAACGAAGGTGGTACCAAAGCTCTCTATAGAGGAATGTCGGCAACCCTGATAGCCATGATACCTTATAATGCGTGTAACTTCTACACAGTCGACTCTTCGAAACGCATAGCTCTCCAAAGGAACCCTCAGATGTTTGGTCGAGTTGACCCAAAGACTGGTGAGGTGACACTCAAGACTCAATCTAGACTACTATTCGCAGCTATGTCAGCTGCGGTCGCCAATACAGTCGGCTACCCCCTTGATGTTGCGAGGAGACGCATGCAATTAGCTCTCTTGAGCTCGGATACTGCCAAATTTAGCGAGAATGCCTTCAAAACACTCAAGCTAATCTACCAAGAGAACGGAATTGCAAAGGGCCTTTATCGAGGCTTGTCGATTAATTACCTAAGAGTTGTGCCATTATTTGCTGTTCAGTACGCAACCAACGATAGTATGAAAGAGTTATTTGGTCTTTCAACGGGTTCAAGTTGAGCTAAATATATAGATGTTTGTTGTTAAAGTCTATACATGTTGTTGAGTTATCTTATACAAAATATTGAAATGCCACTTGGTGGCTTTGTTAATACCATGAGTAAGTCATGGACTCCAAGAATTACCGCTCCTCCTTTCTATAAATTTATTTATCTTAGGAAGATTGACTGTGATCTTGATCATCAAGTTATAAATCTATTTATCAAACAGTAAAAACGTTGAGGAAAGAGAATTGATTGGTGATCTCTGATGAGAAGCTTCTTATGTAACTGTCACGGTCTGGTTTTTGACCCTCAGAAACAATAACCATAACCACGTTCGAGTCTGGTTTTGTCAAAGAATAAGTAAGCTTCTTGATATTGTCATGGAACTGATAGTTGCCCTCTTTCATCATTACCTGTTGATTGGTCATAACAATCATGTAAATTTCCGCTTGCAAGCCAGCTAGTCTGGCTAAACCATCTTGAGGGATGACAACCATCGGCTGTAGGGTATTCTTTCCTTGGGGTTGTTGATACTCGCGAGACGGGTAGTTATACCCTAAGCCTCGATAATCCCGTTCGTTGGAGACATCAAACATCAAAGCTATGAATAAAGCATCGATCTTTCTTTGGAAGCTCGATAGTTTTGAATAGTAGTCCACACTCAACTTGGAGCAAGCAAACTTGAAGTTTGTTGGCGGAAAGCTCTTGGCAAGGGTGTCATGAAAGTACAAAGTAAACTTGGCGACTAGAAAATCTTTGAATTTGCACAACCAATCGTAAAGTCTCGGCGCAGTTAGGGTTTTCGATACCTTGAATCTCCGGCGAGTCGCCTCTTTGTTAAATGTACTTGAGGCCCAATAACTCAACTTAAATTGTGCGTCTTGTAGATCATAGAGGGTTGGTAAGAAACGCCAATGTTGCAGGTCTATCGTCGCTCCAATCAGTGTCATGAGAGACTCACATTCGAGTGTCATCCCTTCTTTGATTGGAGTCAGTAGAGGATGATGAAATAGTTTCTGGTATTGCCTAAATAACATTGATAATCTGAAGGATATGCCATCAAATGATATGTGCTTCTTGCTTGTGGTTTCAGTTAGTCTCTCGTAGACATCAATCATATCAAGTCTTGCTTGGATAAAGTTTTGTAGTTGTTTACAAAAGTGTGTTATGAGCTCTTCGGAAAACTCCTTCATTTCGAGGGAATGTGTCACAATAGGTGTCGTGGTGGTTGAATTTGGAGGAGGCTCATAACCAGAGCTAGAGCTCAATGAGTATGGGTCGTTGGTGCTTGTTTGGTTGCTTGATTGCACAATTGAGGCCGATGACGAGATAGGTGAAAGGACTCGGAAGAAGCTATTGCGAAAGGCGGCTCCTGGACTTTGAGGAACCTGAGTGACAGGGGAATCCTTCTCAGTGGACGAAGAGTTTGAAGATTGATGATCGCCGCTAGTGGTGGTATCTGTTGATGACGATTTGCTCGGCAACTTAGATAGAGGAGGGTTTGCTTGAGAAGTCACAGAGTGAGATGACGATGAATCATGCTCCATACTTTCTAATTGTTGCAACTCCATATAAATGTCATTGTACATCTCCTTGAGACTCTTAGGTTTCCGAAGAAAGCTGGCAGTTGGTAGGAACGAATGATGTGTTGGTTGCTGATTGAGATATGGCTGATTGTGATAGTTTTTCTCCACCTCGGCCAAATGACTAAAGGTAGTTAGCATTGCCATTAGCTGGACTTGATTCGGGAATGTAGGGGCCAGTTTTTGTAGTATCTCTTTTCGGCCGTCGATGTAGCTTTTAGCGCGATCAAAATCGAACCTGCCAAGCATGCTGAAGAAATTTTCTATAATCGTCTGGTAGTCCATCTTCTAGTATGTTGGACCCAATATAAGTTCAATGATTAATAAGTTGTGACCTACATTTATATCATACATTGAGGATAACGAAATTATATTGTATATCAAGTCATGTAAACTAATTGAAGTCCATCCGCCTTAACAACCAGGTTTTTTATGGCTGCAATTCATATACACTGTAAACAACAACAGCGTCGCTCAGAATCGGCCCGCTTTCGTTGCCTAACCTCCGCCTTTTCACTATCCCGAGCATTAAGGTATCTAAAATCATACCATAGATCAATCTGGAAATATATAGACATCCGACCAAAACCGGAACTTCAGAAGAAAATGTAATTTTGCTTGAACCGACCCGAAGAATTTTGTGACATATCACGGATCAATGATAATGTACACCTTTGTGCCTCGGGTGTCTCTTTCTTCTTGTTGCGAGAGACTAAGAGATGTTGGTGTAGCACCGGTGGATGTTTCAAGACTCTCTTTGGAGGGGAATTTGGAGGCAACCGGCACCTGATTGTGAGGAAACGATCACGAAGTCCTCACGCTAATCTAGCTTTGTTAGTCTTACAAACTATCGCTTTTTTTGGCAATGCAAAAATTGAGCTTATGTAATCAGTAACCACACACTGGTAGACTCTATCCACTAAGTAGAAGGCTGTGGATCAATAATCGCCGGGCGTAGAACAACGGGGCCTTGTGCACCGCTTCTGAAGGTACTTCTCGCACGTGGTGCAATTTGTTTCGGAATTCGCTCATCCGAATTATGATACACAACTTAAACCGTTTACTTTCCATCGCATAACATTCTGATCATATCCTGATAAGATGCAAGACTTGAGGTTAGAGTTTCTCCGTCCGAAGATGGATGCTATGTTTGCCAGGAAAGAAATCTTCGAGTCAAGAACTAAGAGTAACTTCAACTCGGCAATCAAAGCTGGACGTGAGTTTCGCAATCCAAGTATTTGCGAGAAACTTATTGAGAAGTTCCAAATTAAGCAATACGGAACAAATCTAGAGAAGCCTGAGAAATCAAAGGCTGAGGTGGGGAGATACAAGAAGCCTTACACTGTTCATAATTTAGATAAACCTCAGATGAGGCATTCATCAACATCACATCATCACGGGAACTCATCACGACATAAGAGATCTAGTCACGGTAGTGACTCAAGGCACCGGTGACAATACCTATCAAACCGATTATCTGTTTGTCGCTATTGTATTGATATTTTTCTATTGAATATATTCAATAAAAAATCGATTGCAGAGAATGAAACCCCTGCTCTATTTTTGCCGTTCATTAGGGAAAAATTTGAAATAGTAAATGTGGGCCGCATTGATCCGAATAAAACCAATGAGCACCAGCTTCTTCCGACATTCAATCGCGGGTAGATTATTCTTCAATCTTCCAGTGATTTGATAGGTCAACAATTAAAAAGGGGCAAGGAAAGTGAAATAACAATTCGACTCCAGAATCATTCAAGGATTTCAATGAAGTTGTTGAGAAAGATGAAATTGACATGATAGAGTATCATATATTGTTTGTTTACAAGGTTGGCAAATTTATTTCGCTCCTTGCTTCTGTCATGGGGACATGTCTTGGTTCAACTTTTGAGTATCAGATATGAGTGAGTGAGTGATAGAGAGAAAGAGGTGGATGTATTTGATCCAAGTTAACAACATCTATGAACTGCTCCTCAGGTACATATACACCGCAGAACTGAGGACGAGGGCAGCAAAACTTCCTAATAAAGTAGGCCTTTTCAACAAATTCCATTGTGACTCTCTCCTAGCCTTGGCCTCTTGCATCTTCTTCACCATCTCTTGAGTTCTCTCGGCCAATCTCTGATTTTTGATATCTCGTTCTCGTCGTCTAAGTAGAGCCGAATCACTATGTTCTGGGGTTGCTATATCTGACTTGTTATTGTTTGTATATGTGAGCAAATTATTTATGGCTCGATCGAGCATTTGTGCTTTAGTCTCGGCAGTTATTTCTTTGGTTTCTAATCCCATCTCTGGACTACTGATCGCTTGATCCCTAGAGCTCGGCGATGAAAACTCAGATGTGGTACTATTCCGGGCCTTCTTCATGTTTGGCCATGGTTTCATAGCCTGTTCAAATAATTCATCGGCCGTATCACTCTCAATGTCGCTTAAGGCCTCGGCTAGTAGATTTTTTTCGAAGATATTCAATGATCGCGTGTTGTTGTTGCTCTTAGTGTTTTTCTTGTTTCTCCTGCGAGATTTCTTACCATTTGTCTGCTTGGCTGCCGCTGATTCCTCAGTCGAGTTTCCGTTTGCTCTCTGCGATCCATTGCCAGATCCATTATCGAAAGCAATATTATCTTGATAGATTGAGAGGTGGTGATGTAGCTTGTTGGCGCGCTCTAGAATGTTGACTCCATATATAATGGCCGTATAAGCAAACCGAAGTTGGACAGGTGATTGTATCAAGCCCATTCGGTATTCGCGCATTTCGAGCAATATTGTGTCTATGTCAATACCTTCTGTGGATCCCTGACTTTCAACCATGCTGAGAATTGAGTCAATTAGGCAAAATGTACCCGATCTACCCACACCAGCTGAGCAATGCACGACGGTTGGCTCGTCCATTTTGTAGAGGCCACCTGCCTTTCGAACGGCGGTTATCAATCTCAATAAGGAAGTTGGCGATTCTGGTTGACCATGATCTGGCCAAGCGGTATACTGGAATTGAAGGATGGTTCTAGTTTTTTCGCTTATCTTGTCCGCGAGCAACATTTTTCTCATTGTATAGTGTTTGAAATTTTGAATTCCCTTCATGGTTACCGACAGCTTAACATTATCATAAACATCAGTATCACCTATCCGTTTGGGCCAATATTCTTCGCATTTAACGAAATTTTCCAACTCAATACATTTGTTTAGCATGACAATAACACTAGACTTTTGCTCCCAAACCATCAACCAGAAATGGCTTATGGTAGTTTCTAGTGGACCCTGGGTTAAAATATACTGGCGCGCAGCTTTGGGAACGGTGACGAGGTTTGCATTAATATAATTTATACTGTCTGATCTCTGTAGCTTTACTCGGCTCCGATCAAATGGGATGATATTTATATATCTATTTAGACTGGCATTCTGAAACTTTTTCGCTTCATCGGAGGTGTGATTGTATTTGGATTTTGAGGCTAACCAATTGAAGTGGGCCTCCCACTTTTGGTCCGAGTCAAGATTTTTAAACTTTTGCTCCATTTCTAGTGATTACAATGAGTTCGAATTTCAATAGTGAAATTTCCTCGAGCTTTTGATAATAAATTTCAAACGACAATGATAATACAATAGGTTGTCGTGGTGGTTGTGTTGATTGCAAGTAGTGTGTTCGGATCTCAAGGTGGTTGTGGTGATGGTGTGGCAACGGTGGCCGTCGTCGCTGTCGTCTCTTTCGCTGTCTCTTTCTCGATCGCTCCGGTGTTGGACCGTCCAGTTGTGTGTGCGAGCGATCAGGGCTATTGCGCTAGTGAGAGTGGGTAAAGGGCAACGCACACACGAGCGGACACACAAACACATCCAAAATGCGAGTAAAATCACTCACACACAATCGCGTAGACAAATAGGCAAACGCACACACGAACGCACAACAGAAACAAGCCAATAGATGCGATTTTTTCCATTCCTGGTCCCTCGCTCGTGCTGCTGCTGCTGCCGCTGCCGCTGCAGATTGCTGTCACCGCCGCTGGCGACTAAATCCGCTGCAAACAATGAGCAAATGCAACGCGTGTCGATAGCAAAGCAAATAACTGTGGCACCGACCACCGCTGGCATCGTCAATTTGATTGTGTCGAGCGGATCTATTCGACTCGACAAGAAAACAAATTTTGCACATGTTCTCTAGCTTTTCACACTCCTCTTGTGGGTATCCTGATTGTAAAATTGTCACCGCCAAGAGAGTATTACATAGCGACTTCCGCATGGATTTACACTTGTCACAAAAAAGTAAGCTTTCGAAAAGTTTTCAATCGAATTTAGAGTTACTAGCGTTTGTTGTAGCTTTTATTTCAGTCGAATTTTATTTTCAACTTCTTACTTATCGGTGCAGGCTAACTCTTCAAGCATCAAGCTTGGTAGCGAGCGAATGAGAATTATTCGATTGATATTCTAGCGACCAGGCATCTGCGGCATCTGTGATTGTGCCTTTGAGTTTTTGATGGTTTCATCGATTGACAGGACGATTGTAGCTGCCTCAATGGCTGCTGTGATTGAGTTCTTCTTCGAGAAAGCTGGTTCCCAAACGCATTTGTCGAGATTGTTTGCAACACATCCCTCGAAAACATCAACTCCGAACCAGATTTGACCATTTGCATGTTTCTCTCTGAGTTCGCTCAAGATAGTTGTAGCATTCAATCCGGCATTGTGACATAATTGACGGGGAACAATCTCGAAAGCTTTAGCCAGAGCAGCCATAATGGTCTGCTCCTTACCCTTGATATCGCGCGAGTATCGTCTTAAATGATGCGATAGTTGCATCTCGATGGCTCCTCCACCAGCTACAACCGAGCAATCCTTCCGGTACAATCTTCTAACTACCATTATTGCGTCGTGTAAGCTCCTGTCTACTTCCTCCATAAGTTGATCGGCACCTCCACGAATAATAATTGTTACAGTCTTGGCGCTTGGGCAATCCTTGAATAGATTATACCTGTGAACGGAAAGTAGAGTGGATTTAGTAATGTAAGGTTAGCCAAATTTACTCTCAATAATAGAATAGATGTAAATATAAAATTTTATAAATGTAAGTTCCGTAACTAAGGGCAAGAACCTTAAGGGTTACAAGCTCTCTTCCGAGAACCCTCGATGGCGTTCAAGGTGCACCAAAGGCACACCAGAACAAATACCGAGTTGTTGCTTTTCCAATTGTGTAACGTTGTCTAATCAGGTAATTGGATTATCCACATGACTAACAATTGGGTTTGATTAATAGATTAGTCCGAGATTGAAAAAAGAACTTACCTCTCGCCTCCAATTTGGATCTCCTCAAAGACTCCACAAGTTCCGAGATTCGCATCCTTTAAATCGCTGCAGGTGGTTAGAATGTCACCACCACAAGCTCTCATCGTTCTCTTAAGATCATCCTCAGCGACACGACCGGCACAGAACATGTCACGGTCGGCAAAATACTGGGTGGCAACATCGCCGATGGGCAATTTTGAAAGTACAACTTTGGCGCCCGATTGGGCAATCTTCTCCAGCTTATCGTATAGGATCTTCCATTCAGCATCAACAATATTCTGGTATTCAGCTACATTGTTAACTCTAATCTCGGCATTGTCACGCTCGGCCTTCAATTCGAGTTCAATGTTAAGTAAAGCAATCTTGGGTTGTTTGTATGTCTTGGGTTGCATTTCAAAACCAGCATAACTGAAAGTCTTCTTAAAGGCGACACCACGAATCAATTGCGAGTCCTCCAGAGAGCCACCGGCAACTTTCTTGATACCGATCATGTTCAATGGTAAATAGTCATCTAGGGACTCGACGGCATCTACCACAAGCTTGGAGAAAAACTCCTTCTTTTGGGCGATAAGCTTTGAGCTCAGGGTTGTCGAGGCACATTTGATGAATATGTCACGAGGCGCGTCGTCCAGCTTAACTCCGATCTCATCCAATCGCTTCATTATAATATCCAAAGCCTTTCTGAACGATCTGATGACAATCTGTGGATGAACACCCTCCTCTATGAATGGCTTTGCCTCCTTTAAAAATTCAGCCGCTAACACTACCACGGATGTCGTTCCATCTCCAATTTCGGCATCCTGAGATTTAGCGATATCAACAATGGTTCGCGCAACTGGATGCACAACATCCAACTTCTTCAAGATAGTCGCTCCGTCATTGGTGATTGTGACAGCTCCTTTACCATCAATAATGAGTTTGTCCATACCACGAGGTCCAAGGGTTGTCCTGATGGTAGAGGCAACTAGCTGACAAGCATTGATATTATTCAGTATCTGTGCCTTTCCTTGCTCGGACTCTGTACCCTCCTTCAATAAAATAATTGGCGCTTGCATGCTGTCGCTGTTGTTGCTGGTCCCAACAATGTGATTTTAAAGAACAATAATAGGTTCTTAGATGTTAGATGGTTTGATTGACAAAAGTACTCTTTAGTCCCAATATCTATTCTACAAAGAGAACTCTGTCCAGAAATGGTATTTCACTATGCTTCTATGGTTTGGCCGATGGATAAGAGTTTGTATGGGGAACAGTGTGAACGACATGTGGGATTCGAAGTCGAAACGAGCATGCTGCTTCAATAGGAGCGGTAGGCTCCATAGGCGTCGGCACTGCTGCACGAGTAGCGCGAGCGGCGCCGCCATCGGCGCTTTCACAAACTAAAATCCGATAGAAAGTTCGCTCAAGTTTGAGACCACCGGATTCATTCATTTACTCGGACACCGTATATATATCGCCCAACTAGCAAAATCTATTCAAGTTCAAGAGTCTAGACTTCTTGTATACATTTGGTAATATTAATATTATACTAATTGATTCACAGTCGTAGTCAAACCAACCAAATGATGGAGTCGTTGCAGATTTCCAAAAAAGACAAGGTGATATTTGCAACCAAGGCCAACCATGAGATTCCCTCTATTTATGAGATGCCCAAACCACTTGCCTCGGAGGAGAGGCGCGGGGTCCTCCTGCCAAATGGAGAGTTCAACTGGACTTGCCCCTGTTTAGGTGGTCTACCTTATGGACCTTGTGGTTTGGAATTTAGAGAGTTCTTTGAATGTATCCACAAGGCACAGGAGAGCGACGATCAAGATAAGGCAAAGGCGCAGGAGTGTTTTCCAAAATTTGCTGCTATGAAAGAATGCTTTAGCCAGTTTCCTAAACTCTATCCACCTGACGAGAGTGAGTCTTCGGGCGATCTTGTTGATCAACCGATCGGACAGTCAGCTGTTAAAGTACAGGACGAGGCAACCAAGAATAATTGAGCAACCTAATTGTGTGATCAATCTGATTCTAATCTCGAGAACTCACCTGAGAGGTAGTGAGTCACCGAGCAAATAATATGTCTCATTGCTGAACACTGAGGGGTGCAGAGCTCAACTGTGACGACAACACTCTTTCTCTCGACAAGTAAGAGAGAAGGGGGAAACCAAGACACTGGACCTTATCTCCCGGCACATCTCGTTGATGATGAAAAATCACTCTCGCCTATCGTGTGTACGATTTTGGTTTGTGTCATCGATCCATCTCGCTTTCTTGTTTTGTGACCAAGAGACTCTTCGTCACCACTGCCAAAGTCATCACCAATTGCACCCTAGTCTCATACCGTATACTTGTAAATAGTATTTGATTTTGATGTTACAGTTCTCACTATATTCTTGCAGGCGCAATTCAAATATTCGCAACCCATATTATATATATCTCATTATAAAATTATTAAAAGAGGAGAATGCAATAAAACACACAAACAAGTTTGCTTCGTGTCCATCAAATACAAGGCAAGATGCCTCATATAGTTGATATATCGAAGGAAAAGATTAACCTCCAGGAGACTGAATCTCCACAAATCATCGACGAGATTCATGGATTACTTGTCACCTTCTCTGATGATCAGCTCAACGACTGTGTTAATTCTGCCTTGAAGAAGAAGTCAAGAGTCAAGTATCGTTGTATGGATACATTTGCAAACTTCCTTGCATTCGGAACCTCAGGCGGAGCAATCTATTTATACAAACTTAAATCTATGACCCATGCATCATGCTCTCTAGCTTCAATTATAGCCTGCGATCAGGGGTCTATAGAGGTGGTCAAGTTCTTGCCAAATCCCCAGACTGATGACCTTCTCGTAGCCATTGGGACCTCAAGAGGTTCAATAGTCGTATTTAGACTATGCCAGCTGCCAGGTGAACAAAACCCATCTCATAGCGAACTTTATCGGGCTGAACTATTTACACAAAGCTCACCCATCAAGATGATTGAATGTGACCTAGATCTTTTAGATCCAACAAGTTCATTCTCTAGATTATACATTTGTGACACTGAAAATAGACTCTATTGTCTTGAAAGTAACTATATATACAACTCGAAGCAAATGTTGCGCCTCAAGTTCTATGTTAATAACTATTTGCCAACCTTAATATTGAGCTTAACAGATTCAAATATCAACCAAATCAGTGTGCATAGGTCGCAACTATTGATATCAACCGATGAAACAACTCGACTATTCAATGATCAAAACAACCAGCTATATGTGATAGGAAAGAAGAAACGAAAAGAGGGCTACTATGGCGCCTGTTTCTTCAATCCAACGTTCAAGCCAGCCCAAATATTACCTGCCAACAACAGTAGCTCTCGCTATAGATCGAGCCAACAGCTTGCCAGCGCCTATTCGTCTACAAACTCTTTGGCTGATCTCGAGAATTTGATGATATTTGTAGCGAGACCTATGTTCAGATTATGGCAAGTTAACTGCAAACGAACAGTTATGTTCACTCACCAATTTGAGTCGCTTATAAAGTCAAGCAATCGCAACAAGTTGGTTCAGTTATCAAATGAACCCTTGGAGTGTGCCAAAGATGATGATCCCACTAGCATCATGAAATTCATCGAAGACCAAGAACATGAAATTGCTAGCAAAGTAGAGCTTAAAAGTGATCATTTCTGCAAAATAGTCCCAATCCATAGTCCAACCTTAGGTAATCTATTGCTAAGTCATACTAAGCATGAACTTTTCATTGTAGATCCAATAGGAGCTAAACTGATCGCATGGTACTCACAGGAAGATGCAATAATCCAAGTTTGTTGCAATGACAGCGAAGTTTTCATATGGAGCTCGACGTCTAGTCCAGTTGGAACACCAAATCACAACAACAACACTATTGAGAACAACCAACAAAGGAACCTATTTAAAGTGCAGAGATTAGTATTACTGGCGCCGACTCAGTTTGTTTTAGAACTGCACAGGCTACATAGGTACTTGACAATGATGGCATTTATCGAGAGATTTGAGAGTTTATTTAGACGTGTGATGGCTCTTCCATTAAGCGGCGTAGGAATCATAACTACTGAAGGGGGTTTGTTACGCAATGTCTTGATAAATGCATGGGACATATATGATACTCAAATAAGAAGTTCGAAATTAGAGGAAGAGGATGAAGAGTCACCTTTCAAGAAGATAATTGACGAGATAATTGAGGAAAGCAAACAACTTAAGCAGTCTTTAGACAACTTATCAGACTCGAGATTTTTCTTAGCCATGACTGGCGAGAACATTGAAAGATTATGCAGCGAACCCTACACCTCATTGATATCTCTCGAGATTTCATTGGCTAACTTACATTCAAATCGGGTTATCCATTTCAGCAAGGAGGCACTTAACAGGCATAAGTCTGTGGCGAACCTATCACAGAGTATCAAGAATTTGAACAAGCTCAAGCAAGTGGCTCAATCAAATTACGACCTTGTGGGACCTAGGCTCCAATCACCGGCCAATCTTCCATCGGCCGCAATTCCACAAGGCCCTTTGCAAAAGATTGTCGATACTAAGGTTGTTGTTGAGCGCCAAAAACCAAGAAGACAGAAAATGATACTTCCACCTGCTCAGAAATCAATACAATCTGCTACTACAGAGTCAGAGTCTGGTGGTGAATCCCAAGCTAGCAGTGGTAAATACAAACCAGTAACAAGATTGCAAATATCTAAAAAGTTGGACAACAAATACGATGCAGCTATCGATCAACGCAACTTCATGAATTCTCAAACATCAATCAAAGAAGAGGATATCCCGGATGATCCTCCCACAAGCCTGATGCCGGATGTTGGTATCAGCGCATCTAGACAGTATGACATTGATTCTCAGAGATGCCATTCTTGTCTATGGCCAAGAACTAGAGCTCATCTTAAGCCAATAATTTCAAGTCAGCGGATACAACAGAGTTGGATCGAGGATAATCTAATGAATGACTTCGAACAGAATGTGGGCCAAATCGAAGAGCATGCATTCAAACATGGACTATGGCTTCTACTGCTCAGGTGTCTGGCACACCAAAACAAAATTGACGACTATATAACTTGTTGCGTCCTATTGGACGATGTCCGGTTGCTGAATACTGAACAGATGAATTTGAGCCTCAGTGGTGAAGACGATCCAATAGTAGATAAATTACTCGAACATTTGATGAGGAGGACTAACCGAATTGTCGAAGCTAACAATGAGGATAAGACTACGGCTTCCACTTGTTACAAATGCAACACCGTATATCCCGAGGACGTTCAACAAGATGATATCAACGAGTTAATTGATGAGTATACACTCAAGAAAGAGGATGACGAGTTCAGTTTCAATCTTGTTAATCTATTTGAACAGTCGATGATGCATCCAAATGTCAACATCAAAAAACTGGTGGGACGATTGCTTAATTATCCTCAATTGTTGAACAAGTCCAAGATACCGGCAAATTTCTACCTGAAAACCTTGACTGTTGCTGTTGCAATTGCAAATCAATCACCCCTTAGTCGAGCCAGACTCGATAGACTGAAAGGTTCTAGTGAGGCAATAATGAATCAATAAAAAAGTAGTTATAAACAAGTTATAAACAAGTTATAAACAAGTTATAAACAAGTTATAAACAAGTAAAGGTAAAAACTTTGACAGTTCTTTTTGAAATGAACAACCACGTGACCAAAGCGTGTGTGAGGATATCAGTATAACATAGGCAGTATAACACGAGTCTCAACATAATAAACACACATTCATTTTTACCATCCTATCTAAACGTTCCTTTTACGCGTTCCCGGTGATAAACTATTCGACTGTGCATTTATGCCAGCTAATAAACCTTCTTAACTACATAGATTATTAGAGATATATTGGTATCAATAAAACATGAGGAGAACTAGAATAGACTTGGGTCAAAAGCCCGCGAGTAGTCGGGAGGAGAGCGCTTTGGCTAGAAAGCGTCATCGTTGGGAGGCACGAAACAAGCATCTACCACCAAGCGAGAATCCATTCTTAGAGGCCATCAAACCGAAGCATGAGAATTATGGAGATCCAAGTGAAACTCATGATGATCTGAGAAAAAGATTGGAAAATCTGGAGTTTGGAAATTTTCCTGGCTATTTCAACTATAGGAATAAGGCTGCTGTAGAGAGGCAAAAATCGGCGCCAGTATCAGATTGCGGCAACAAGAATGACCAAGCATTCAGTCCAGCTAACGATAAGGATGCAGATAAACTCCAAGCCTCTGCAGCTGTAAATGAACAGAAATCTCCTCTAGACTGTGGACTTTCAGATGAAAGGTTGAAATGTTTCGATAGGAAATGGTTTGAGGGAAAGGATGTTCTTGATATTGGTTGCAACCGCGGTCACATTACCTACGCGATCGCTCGCCTGTTTGATCCAAATTCCATAACAGGCGTTGATATCGATTCCAAGATGGTTAACATGGCGAATAGAGATCTCCATTTGCACATTGAAGGTCCTGGGGGAGTCATTGCCAAGTCGAATGAATATAGAAAAGAGCGAGCGGCAAGATTGAGGCTAGAAGATGGCAGCACCATGACTTACACCGAGGACTTGAACCAATTTCCCTTATCCTCTTACATTTCACATGGCCCATTAGCCGCGCAAACAAAACCATCAACAACCGAATTGAAAATACCGGCTAGTTACGAGGAAAATCCCATTGATAGCAGGGAAACAAAATCGAGTAACACAATCGACGAAGATATTGATAAGAATCGGCAGACTGCAACTGATGGTGATAATAACGACGGCAAGTTAAAGGGTAGATTTCCAAATAATATTGTGTTCATAGAGCACAATTATGTTCCATCTAAGGATGAGCTTGTTGAGAGGCAAAAGCCATTTTTTGATACAATCATTTGTTTGAGTGTCACTAAATGGATTCATTGCAACTATTGTGACATTGGACTAAAGAGATTTTTCAAGAGGATTTACAATCACTTGAAGCCAGGCGGCTTATTTGTTCTCGAGGCTCAGCCTTACGACAATTACGGTCGTCGAAGGAAGCTAAGCGATCGACTGAAGGCCAATCTCTATAGTATTCAATTCAAACCGGAACAATTTGATGCTTATCTACTTAGTCCAGAGATTGGTTTTCGTGAGATAATCTACCAGACTATAGGGAGGCATGAGTGCGTTGGTTTCAGAAGGCCATTGAAGGTTTTTATGAAATAGTAAATATATATTATAAAATGAGATGTTATCTATCTTTCGTCAGATATTACAAACAAATTTTCAGAGCCTTTAGAAAGAGTTCTAGGTTTTGACCTCTCAACTCTACGAATCCAGTCCGGTAGGGCGTTTTCCTCGGTCATCTCCTATTACCAGCGACTTATCATAAACTAGTTTTTGAAAACAACAGCAGTAACAACAACAACAATAATGACACAATCATCATGATTACCTCCGGTTGTTTCGGGGTTTAGTTTGATCGTAAGTCGATCTTTCTCTATCTCTCTCTCTCTCAAGCAAAGCAGCCAACCAAAACCAAAGTTTGCGCCAACAAAAGTATTACTGTTAGACACAGCTCTTATATTTTTACGCAACGCGCAGAAGTAGTGCGCCAATTGTGTAATTTCCCTGAAACTCTATTTTTCTCTGTTTGCCTGTATTAACAAACGAGTCACTCGAATCCTGATTTACAATAGGTACCAAGAGCACAATTGGACTTTTGAACCGTGAAAGGCCCTTGAACTTGCCGGTCTCTCGTCCCAATTGCCCGGCGGTCAAATTAAAGTCGCTAGAAATGGTGCCGGCAAAACTTGGTTGTCGAATCTCGTGGTTGGCGCTATTATTCTGCTAAAAGTTTGACGCTCTGGCTGGTAAGCTGGTGGCACTAAGTCTCATCTTAACCAGCATTAAAAGAAGGCAAGTCCTACTCAGGTCTTGGTCGTTTCATTGCTTGTTTGGGATTGGCGATTGCAGTGATGGCGATGTAGTCAAATGGCGAGACACCTGATGGCTCTTAAGCTCCGGTCGCTAGGTACACACTTGCGCGCGCACACACACACACATACTTGAAGTGCTAGTTGCTCTCGACAAGAAAGGAGAGAGAGAGAGAGAGAGAGAGAGAGAGAGAGAGAGAGAGAGAGAGAGAGAGAGAGAGAGAGAGAGAGAGAGAGAGAGAGAGAGAGAGAGAGAGAGAGAGAGAGAGAGAGAGAGAGAGAGAGAGAGAGAGAGAGAGAGTAGTAGAGAGTAGTAGTAGTAGAGTAGTAGTAGTAGTAGTAGTAGAGTAGTAGTAGTAGTAGTAGTAGTAGTAG
>WNKI01000001.1:1515304-1565910 GCA_015350385.1 Aculops lycopersici | reverse complement strand
GACGAGAGAGAGAGAGAGAGAGAGAGAGAGAGAGAGAGAGAGAGAGAGAGAGAGCTGGAGGCGTATTGGGTAGCCAAACACGCCGAGTACACACGTAACTGGTAGGTGTATTTGTAATGAGGAATTTTTAATGAGAGATGAGCCCTGAGGGTCTATTGTTATCTCGGTATTATTTTGTTATTGTTATTACTAACAACCACCGACTCTAATACTTGCTCGTTGTTGGTGCTGTTTCTGTTACTTGCTTTGGCGACCGAGCAATAGCAATGCCGCGAGCAAGTTCCGAGACTCGAACGTCGGCCATTTGGCTGGTTTCACGAGCGACAACTGGTGTTGGTAGGTTGTTAACTCGGAAGTTGAATTAAGGGGTTTGTAGATCAAGTTGCCGCGCGCCAATCAAGAGTTTTCTCATCGCGAAGCAAAACCAAGAAATAGATTGACTTTGCTTTAGTAATTAGACTTGTTCAGTGATGATTCTTTCTCTTGCCAATCGGACCTACGAGTTCATTTATTTATTTGTTTTTTTGTTTCTGGTAGGAATTCACTCCTGGATTATAAGTATACACAACGGAAGGAAATGAGATAAATTAATCCACCTCTAGCCGCGAGCAGGTGACGAGAAAACTCGCGCACTTCGCTTGGCTGCAGTCGCAAATTATGCTGAGTATTTTGTGTTGTCATGTAAACTGTTTGGACGAAATGAGCATTCAGCAGCTTAGGCTGATGGAGCTTGACCCTAAGTTGAATCTAGCTGGTGCCGCTGAAATCTAATTGAACACTTCACTTTTAGCGTCGGAGTTTTACCTGCGAACCGAAAGTACAGTGGTAGTGAGCTAACAGGAATCCTCTTGCTATGCGCACAACGACCGCATTGCAAAAAAGAGGTGAGTTATATGATGACACCGCCTCCGACGACAACAACACAATGGAAGAGGAACACAACTAATAGATTTGATTTAGCTTCAACATATAACATGGAGACGACAATGACGTCAGGCGAATAGCCATGTTTGCGGCCGGCAGAGGTTTCGGCCGAAACCGAACAGCTCGCGAGTAGAATAGATGGACGGCTCGCTGATGGTTGGCTTACTGTATGACTGGTTGCTTGGTGGCTAGCTGCTGGACGCTTGGTGCCAACTTGATGCACTCGAGCACGAGCTGCGAAAACTCATTTTGTGGTCTCTATGTCTGAGTATCTCGTTTCCTGTCTCCGGGTAGAAATCCAGATTTGGTCAGCAGCAGTAGCCTTCGTTGCAGCTGGATGGCCAAACTTTTCCGCCTGATCGAATCGCCCTGGCGTCAGCCTCTGGCCTCTCGTAGCCAACTAGCCCACGATGACAACTGCGGCAGCGCCAGTTATGGCCGAGCGCCCTGATGAGGGCGGTAATGTTACCTGGCGATTGAATTTGCCGCACCGCTAGCTTCCATGTCAGCTAATGGGACTTTTCGTCTAGCGGCAGGAGCAGCAGCTATGAGTAGAAAGAGGCTGCGGGTAACATTCTCAGAGCGAAACTGAGAGCTCGGCAATCCAAGCCTGTGATTGAGGTGCTGACTGGACACTTTGAGCGGAGTCAAAAATACCAACTGTTTGCTTTGCCAAGCTGCCGCTGGTGCAAAAGTTCTTTGCTAGGAGCTAGCGAAAGGCTGGCAAGCTAGCTGGCTTGTCAACTGTGGTAATGGGCTGCTTCCGCCCCCAAGTGCGTCGCTCTCCTCTCTCTCGCTCCCTACCCTCGGTTCCACGGACCAGCTTACCAAGAGCCAATTAATGAGCGTCAAGCTCCACTGACTGGAAGCCGGAGAAAGAGAGAGAGGGGGGAAAGTTGCTTGCTCTTTTTGTAGCCGCTCGCCTCGCCGGGTTCCAATTTTAATGACCCGCCGCTGAGCAGGCACAAGCTGATGGCCGAGAGCTCAGCGCTAGGCGCTGCTCACGATGAGCTAGCGTACTTCCGCTCGCCCAGAGAATTGCGCTCTTTTTTCTCCCCACTTGATGCCGACGTCGATCTAATTGACTAAAATTCATATGAATCCATCGTCCTCGTGGTCCCCTTTCCTCGTTCAGTTGGTCCCCTTTTCGCCTTTTGGTCCCGATTGTCGATTTTCACTCTCGGAGGGCCAGAATTGCCGCGAGCATGTTACGACAGCGACCAGAGAGCGTGTTACAGAAGCTCCCCAAAGAAGATAAGCTTTAGGATGAGCAAAGTCAAAAGTCGCGCACCAGCCAATCGACGGCTATTTTGTGCGATTGGATTTGCGGACGTTGAAACTGAAGAGGCAGAGTGCAAGGGGAAATCAGGTTGATTTGATGGTTAAATGATTGGGAAATTTGGGGCTGCCGGTTCGTCTGTCTAACTAAATGCGTAGTCGCCAATCGTCGCCAAGAGAGAGGGAGAGGGGGGAGAGAGCGAGAGCGAGAGAGAGAATACAGGCTGCAGCTGAAGTTGGTATCTGAGAGTCGGGAAATGATTGCTTATCGTGGCCTCAAATCGACTTTCACTGCTTTCTTTTCTCTCTTCCTTCTTCTCCTCTTCTCGTCCACGAGCTGAACTAGAACCTCGATTAGCCACCTAGCAAAAGGCGTTCGTTTCGAACTCGGAGCTTGGAGTTGGGAGGTAGAGGAGCGCAGGAAACCAGACAACCAGAACCAAAGGAAGTAAAACTAAAGCTACACAATGAGGCAGCAACTGGCCATTGGTTTTGGCGGCGAGGGCCACAACAATTTAGATAAGCCCGCCGGCTTCTCGGGTCTCGGCACAACCAATTGATTGTACCCACGAGACTGACTGGCTTTCTGTTGAGTTGCAGGATAGGACATTGAGGACATACACATGAACTTTTCACTTATCTGGACGACCAACCAGCCAACCAACCAGCCAACCAACCAGCCAACTGGCCACTTGTATTTGAGACACTATGACGGTTGCTCTAAATCCAGCTCTAGGTTCTATCTTTCGACGTTTTGTGGCGTTGAGTGTGCGTTTGCTGAAGGTACAGACTAGTATAAATAGTTTACTCGCTCGCTAGATTGCCAGGTGAGCTTGCTCATTCTGGAACAATTGGCGCCAAGCGGAGTTTCGGGTGTTGTGATTAGTGGCGCGCCTCAAGGTCAACTTCTCCCCTCCTCCTCCTTCTCATCTCTTTACTGGCAGTCTCTCCATTGAACCACCCACTTCATTGTAGAAATTCCTCCTCGTTCCCCAGGACCTATGGTCCAGACTAGACGAGCCGAAGAACTGACCAAACAGCCAGCTGGTTAGCTGGCCATTAGCGGTATTGTTGTTGTTGGTAGGTTATTTACCCCAACCTTCCCACTGTCTGGTTAGAAGTTGCTGGCAGACGCTACCAGACAAACAAATTGCTCGCCATTGTGGGCGACCTTCACCTGCGTCAGACGGAATGCCGCTTGCTCGGGGTCTCGGCTGACCGTTGAATTTATTAAGACCCCAACTTTGGCGGCTCAAAAGTTGAGGAAAACTCACTGTTTTCCTTTGGTTGAAGGCGAGAGAAACTGTGGCCAGCGTGACACCGATACGATCGGCTCAGCCAAATAAAAGTCTACTCCAAGAGAAAGGTGGAAATAAAGGGTAGAAATAAAAGGTGTGATAATGAACCCGATTGTCGCCGCGTCGACCACTCGATTTCGGCCCACAATTTGTCACCCAAAATCTATCCAATTTTTTGCTGGCTCTTTTTCAGTCCCTCTCGCTTACCTGTAGTCAACATACTCGTAAGCCAGTGTGTGTGTGTGTTGACCTCAATGTTACTCCTAGTTTCAGTTCAATGGTGCAGCTGGTGGTTGCAACAGCAGCAGTATCGGCTGAAGCAAAAAGGCAAAGAAACAACAAGCGACCGACGTGACATCAGCGAGAATTTAACAAACTGATGACTTGCTCGCCTTAAACTCGGTGAATCATGACAATTGTTTGTCGCCTCCACTACTCCAAGCCTCCTGCCCACCGCTCGATCGAATGCGGCTCGTAAATTTTGCCAGCCTCCAAATTGAATCCTAAACTCGCCCACTAACATGTGACGACGCATCACTACATCGACTCAATCTTTGGCCTCCCAAAGTTACCTTTCTTCCTCTATTGTTGGTGTGCTTCAGCTAACTTGATTTTGTCACCTTTTTTCAGCTGGCCGCAGCGCAAAGGTAAATCTATCTGGAAAACCAGTGCGCAAGTATCGAGGAGAAGTAGAAGGAGGCGGAGGAAAAGGAAAAGGAAGAACGTGATTTAGGTGCAAAGTGAGTGGGCAAATAAACGACGGACGCGAGTTGAGTCGAGTTAGGTGGCAGTGTCGCAGTTTAGCTAAGCAAACAGGCGGCAACTTGTTAGCTACCCTGTCGGCCGACTGGCTAGACTTTTTCAGATTTCTCCGAGATTTCCCGACCACTTTTGCCGGGCCCCTCTTTTTAGTTTGTATTCTTTTTTCTTTTCTTTTCTTCTCTTTCCTTCTCTTTCCTTCTCCTTTCTCCTCCTCTCTCCTCTTTTTCTCTTCATCTACTCTCCTTTCTACGCTTCACCTCAAAGCAAACAATTGTAACTCATTATTATGATGAAGTTCAGTTTTCTCGTTTTCGCTTTTGGAACTTCCGCTTTGCGCTGTCCGTCCATCCGGCCGCCTGTCTGTCTTTGTCAACTAAAAGTCGTCACGTTACGCAATCACTGTGGCAACTTCCCATCTACTATCGCGGTCTTGTTAACCGGAAGTCGATCATCAACTCGCCAAGCTAGCCATTGTTGCTAAGCTAGTCTAATATCCGACGATCCAAGCATTGGTCTTGGCGTGACTTGAGAAATCAATCAGTCGCAAACGGAACGGAAAAGAGAGAGAGACAGACAGACAGACAGAGAGCTAAAGAGAACTACGATCAAGACGCTCAGTGTCGGCCAGTGTGTTACCATCCCGAGCACCTGCCGCCAAGGCAATCGCTTTCTCATTTTATTTCTCTATCTGGTTGGAGAAAGAAGCTCGCCAAGTTGGCTCTTTTACTGAAAAGTGTGTCAGATTTGGTGGCTGACCAGCCGAAGGATTTACGCTATCGCTAGACCATCCAAAATTGCAATCGATTTTTTTTCTAGTACGCTCGAGTTGGCTGAATAAAGACGCAGGATGACAGAGAGAAAGGGACAAAAACACCTGCCATAAGAGACGAGTCCCTTTTTTTCTCTCCCATTTCTCCACTCGACTCACAAATCGCAACTCCTACTCTCAGGACTAACGGCCAAAATACATCTCTCGTCGAAATACGACCCGATAGGCAGAGACATAGAACTAGCAGGTAAGACAAAAACGAGTGTTTGGTAGCCGCCCAAGAGGCCAGCCAAGGGTAAGTGGAACACTTCTCTCTGTCCGTCTACCTGTCTATCTGTTTACATTAGCCCGACCGAGTGACTAGCTAGCTCGCTAAATTAGCGGAAGCTCATTTGGTTTCAGGGACCGCGAGTGAGCAAGTGAGTGACTTCATTTGCTTCGACTTTCCCCTTTGGCTGCCGCTAATTAACATCCGAGTCATCGTCTAAACCATCATCATAATTCAGATAGATGATTCATTAAGCGTAACAAGTTAATCACAAGAGTTACAGTTGCAATTTTAGTTGGATGTCGCTCTTGTTTGCTCATTTGTGTCCATGGGCCACTTCCCTTTGATTCCATGGCCGTTATTGCGCCACCAACCAGAGGGACAAGCGAAGTTAACTACAGGATGGGAGGGCTCACAAGTGTAACGACGTGAAGTTATCCACTTGCCAGCCTCTCCATCGATTCAGCACCAACAAGTTGGCTACAACCACCTGCTCTCGTCAGTCCTGTGCGCGTTTGCGGCCAGCGCAACAACAAGTGGCTGCCGCGCTGGATGCTTTCTGACTGCCGCCCCCTCACTTGCGATGAATTTACCTGAGCTGTAGCTCGGCTGCCAATACCGCTGCAGCCGCCGCTGCGTGGTCCTGCAGACGAGTATCCATCTGAAATGGCCAATCAGCTTTAGTTTGCTGTTGCCTGATGGCGAATTGAATCCGCTGGCAAGCTTGAGATTTTTGCGCATTATCTTCGAATTCAGTGCGCAGGCGCACGGCCAACGAGTGGATAATTTACCAAGCTTGCCGTTGTTTTAACGTTTCAACCTTTCCACCTTCGCCAACACCGACCCAACGACGCCGAACCTAAACCATGAGCAGCTGATTGTTGAGCACCTGTTGTTCTCCGGCCAACAGCGTCGATAACTTCCAGGTAAGCTGCCGAGCGCACGCTGGCCGATTTGCCAACAGCGAGCGCCGCAAAAAGGGAGCGAGCGAGCGAGAGATTATTGGAGAAAATAGTCGTTGTCGTCGCTGTTTTTGTTGTCGTTGTTTTGGGCAGGTAAAGTGTAAAGTTGGACCAAGAGACAGTGAGCGAGATAAAGAGAGACGAGGAGACAAACAGTAATCGTTGGCTCACAGGTGAATTCATTTCAAATTCAATGCTCTCACTGATCGCCGTGGTGGTAGTTGTCGACTTTTAGAGTTTGAATGTTTTAGTGCTACGTACGTGTCAAGTTTGTTGTGAGTTTGTTGTGAACATTCATAATGCATTCAGGTGCCAACAATCGGATGACTAGGTTGTGGATGGCCACTTGTTGTGCGAAATGATCAGCAGCAGCAACAGCAGCAGCAGTGGGAGCAACAACGATCCAGGTAAACCGACTAAACAGTTCTAAACTGTAGCTCGCGTTGCGTTCAGCTAGGACTCGCACTTTTCTCTTCGAAGGTCAATGAGTCTACTACAGTCACTGGTGGGCCGCCACTTGTTGTCGGTAATGTTGCTAGTGTTGCATAGTTAGTTAGCGCCTCCAGAGTTCATTGAATTTGAATGGAGACAGCGAGGGGCAAGCAGCGTGTCATGAGCATGAGCCTATGTTGACTGTATGTTTCGTAATCTATCAGTTGTAGTTTCGTTTACCTTACTAGAAGTGGCTTAATGAAATGAAAAAAGATGTAATGATTATCAAAGAGAATAGTCGATCAAGTTACTTACTTGGGAAGTCGTCAAGTTAGTGGAAAAAACTGCCAAGACTGGAAATAAACCTCAAGACCAAAGAAATGGCCTCAAATTCAAGGGGTAGAACGAGAAGTTTTGAGCACGATGAACGGGAAGACGGAAACGCTTATGCAAGTCACCAGAGAAGACAAAGAAGAATCAGTGAAGATTATCATTTGGATGAGGATCGTGAATCTCAAGGCGATCCGTATAATGTGAGCCAACAGCAACAGCAGCAATTTGATCAGAGACATTACCAATATTTAGCTGATGCCGCAATGGACAGGCAGCTAGCCTACGATTCTATGTCAACCATTTTGGAGGTGGACAGCGAGGGATCAGAACTGAGTGGCGGCTTGAGTTTGGAGGCCAACAAGTCCATTAGCGGCAACCTTGGCTCGCCACTGGAGGTGAGGACTAGCGAGACGCCCGAAGTTGGCCGTGCAACTAGCCTGAGGTCCTCGGGTAGTGGTGGCTCGAGAAATCCGGAAGTTACACGGCCGGTTTCGCCATTAGAGGACAAATTTGGCGGCACTTTAAGTGCGCTTGCGGCTCAGGTAGAGAGATTGCGCAGATCGAGTGAGAAGCAAGCGCCGGCAGCTTCGAGCTTCACTGCCGCCGAACCAGGTGCACTAAGTTCCAGTGAGTCGCAAAGGGAAGAAGAGGGGACCAACGGAAGTCGGTTGCCTTCGTCGAGATCGTCGAACCACTCGAGCAATGATCGGCTCAGTCCAAGTAGCGGAAGTAGCGGCGGCACAAACTCGGCGGCCAGCGGAACGAGCTCGTCATCGAGTGGCCGCCGCGATCTGCAAGCTGGAACAGGTAGAACCTCGGCGACTTCTAGGCGAGTTAGTGAGAAATCAGACGACCCCAAGCGAGGATCTCCACAAAGCTCAAGGTCAGCGTCGAGCTCGACGCCCACCTCTCAAGCTGACGACGATTCCACCACCTTAACCAGGAGATCAAATCCACCATCTCGTCTCGCCGCTTCCGGTGCGCCAAGAGGTTCAATGGACTCGCTTATGATGATAACCTTGAGTCCAATTGTCTCACCAGTCAGCGGGTTTCCAATTTCCACCGCCACCAAAAATAAGCGCCCCAACTTGCGGGACCAAGAGGATTCGGACGTGAAAGTGGTTGAGGTTTCGCACAAATCAACTATAACTGCCATCGATTCAATGCTAATGAATAAGATGGTTGAAAAATACTTTGTCGACACCAAAGACAAGGGCACCCAGTCGATAAAGTTTGATTGCGAGCCACCAAGTGGTGGGAATGCAAGTGTTAACCAGAAGGTCAATACAAAAAGTGTGGCAGTTGGAACGGAGAAATTTACCAGGGAAAGATTTTCCCTCCTGCCAGAGACTAAAACTCGCTCCACTCAAACAAAAGCCAATATGGACAATGATATTGGGACCAGCGAAACGCGGCGATTTAAATTGGGTAACTTGGAGTTTGGTCCACTAATCAGGGGGAAGTCGGTGCAAAATTTAGAGTCTCAGAACGCGGATGAGACTCGAAAGACAAAAGAATCCGGCAACTCAATGGAAAAACAACAAACCAAAGACACGGCAACGGATCCACTTGAATCAGAGTCAACAAGTTCTGTCGATACGAGCGAGCAATCATTTGATCCGTATAATTCCAGTATAAACACAACAAAACAACGTGATTCTTCACTAAAGAAAACGGCCACTATAGTTGGAAGACACGGAAAAACCGGAAGAAAATCGGAAGTTGAGAGGACACCTGTAACTATTTCTAAAAGAGGTCCACAGGAAACAACAACAACCAGAATCAGTGATACCGATGCAAAAATTAGTCGACTTGAGAGCGAGTTGGACAAGTTGAAAGAGAAGCAAAAGTTACAAGACGCAAGGGAAAGTGAAAGAGCTAGTCAAAAGAGCCAGAAGTCGAGGGTAACAAAAGTTTCCCCCACTCCATCCTCACCTCTACCTGCCAATCAAACAAGTGGTTTTAATCACGACTCATTAGAATCTCCTCAAATCGAAGATAGCTATCACGACACCAGTGATGAGAGATCATCGCTTCTATCGGCTAGCTCTAATCTCGATGAGACAAAAGAAGACTCTTTGGATGTTAAAACAAACTCAAAGACCCAAAGTAGAAAAGAAGATGAGAAAAAGCGAAGCTCTAGCGCCAGTCCAAGTCAAGCTCGAAGCCAAAGCGAAAATCAAAGTCAGGTGGTTGTGGTGGATAAGAGAAAGGAAGTGGCGGATGGGGGCGAGGTTATCAAGAAGCAAGTGATAGAAACAAAGTCGAGCAACAAGAACGATCTGATTCCTTGCATGAAAACTGAGCTGCGAGTTATAATTGAGATCCAAGATTCAAAATCGCGCCACAAAAGCGAGGTACAAAGCGACGCTCAGCTGATTGATGGAAAACTAAGCAAAAAGACCCAGGTCAATACAAGCAAAATGGTTGCCGTTTCGCCGCGCCAGGTTCTGGATAAACTTCAATTGGCAGGCAAGCAACATTCTCTAGCGTACAAAAGCAACAGCAATGAAAATGGCTTTACAGTGCAGCCGAATGCTATCACCGGAAGTAGCTCACCAGCGGTCGTGGCGGCACAACTGCGCAGACAGGTGGCCGAGTCGCGCTCTAGTCTCCGGTCAGCTAGCTCAATGTCCAATTTAACCAATCGAAGCGGAACTAATGATCAGGCGAGAGCTCAACCAAATGAAGAATCCAAAGGAGAAAACGACGACCTCCAACTAGAACGGTGGCGCGAAGTGAGCAATTCGACTGTTTTTAATGAATTCGAGACCGATATCAACAAGAAACCAAAAGCAACGAAAACAAAATCATCGTCTTCCGAGGGACAGGAAGTTGAAGTTGATGAGCAAGGAAAGATAGTGCTCAGCTCACAGGCTACAATCAACCACTTTGCAAACAACAAGAGTTCCATCGATTTGAGGTCGAGGGCCACAAAGCAAACGGAGGAGATTAGTAAAGACGCAAAGACGGGTAAAATGGTCAAGTCAGGTAGAGTTAATGAGCGAATTTTGGTTCAGAGTGAAGCTGGATTCAATGAGAATGAGGGATCACCGGAAGTCATACCTTTATCTGTACCGACAATTGCAGTAACAGAGGAGATGAGTAAGCACCAAATTGGACAAGCACCTGGGGGAGACAGGTTGTTGCCCGAGCCACAGCCCCAGAAATCATCAGGTGGCTTGATTAAAAGACTCCGGGAGCAAGAAGAGATTGCCCGGGAAAAGTTGGGACGCAAAAGTCCATTGATCAGACCGCGCGAGCTTATGGCGAATGGATTTGGAAGCCCAACTTATCAATCGTCATCCAGCAACAACAGGTTGTCGTCGGATCAACAAAACCACCAGCAACCAGAGCAACGGAGACTTGCGACGCCAGTCTCGGCAAGGAGCACGCCCAATTTGAGCGAGCCAAATCTGAGGTTGTACTCGGGGAATAGGATACAGCAGCAGCAGCACCGGCAGCAAGAGCAACAACAACCAAGAGGAAAAATTGAAATTGAGGAGGAAACGGAGGACAGGAGACAGGTGAGCCGAAATGGGCGATTGGTTTACGATGATCGATTACGCGAACGTCGCTACGAGACTCAGCAAGTTCCGACAACAGGTGGTGGCTCGAATAATGTTGGCACCGATCCAAAATGTCATAGGCAATCTGCGTCTACAAATCAAATTGATCGCTCTAGTCCGAATTTGAATGGCATTTTGAGGAACAGTAACCAAAGGGTTAACCAGAGTCAAACCCAAAACACCACCTCCCTCCTAAAACCAATCGCATCGCCCTCCCCAATTGCCAATATGATGCCCACCGACCAAACCTCAAACTTGAGCGCCAGCGATCCCGAGACAATGGACAGTGGGTTTGCACAAAGTGGCGCCGGAAGTAGCAATATTCTCAACACCACCAACTCGAATATGCGCGCCAATCTGAGGTCATCATTGTCGCAGCACCAATATCAGAGTGCACCGAGCTCACCAAGAGCCCGGATGAGCTCGTCGTCGGACACCAGTAACCGGAAGTCGCGACTAGCTTCGCCCTCGAGCCAGAACCTCGCAGTTTTGGAGGACACAGAGGGGGACAATAGTTTGAACTTTGTCGATGACGACGTAGACGAGCTCATTGACCAGTTGGGTGGCTCACGCATGCTCAGTCCGCCACCAATGGTGACATCGCAAACGAGTTCTCAAAGTCGAAGATCCACTCAACGGTTACCCGTTTTTACACCAAGGTCCAATACAATGACCTCCACACAACAATCGACCACAACTACGAGAGACTTGCAAACCTCGCGATTGATCTCACCGCCACCCGCCTTTTGCTCCAGCGAGCCGGCCGGTCTCAATCGGTTCGGTGTAGAGAGGGAGGGACAACCGGACACTTATAATCTGAAGGGGCCGATTCGGTCGGGTGAGATTGTGGCTAGGGGTGAGTCCGAAACGAGAGCCGCTCCGCTGGCCACCACCGACGTGGATAAGGATACGGAAATTACCACGGTGTTGACAAGATTTCGCGTCTTGCCAACAGCATTAGCGGTGCCAACTCAAAACTCAGTGGCAACGGAGCCTACCACAATCACAACCACCACCCAGAAGAGCCAACGAAGGACACGCACCCAATTCGAGCAGAATTTGGTGGCGCCTGTGCCGAAAGAAGATCCCTCAGTTAACTCGGGCAATCCTCGGAACCGGCCAAAGCGGCCACCAAATCCGTGGACCTCGATGGCGAACCAGCTGGGCGAGCGGCTTTGTCGCTTCCGGGCTCAAGTAACCTTCGAGTCGGATACTGATTCCGCCTCAGCGGCTGGCGACAGGCAGTCGGTATCGTCGGGTGCAGGTGGTGGCGCCGGTGGCGGAACAAGTAGTCCTTTAACCAAGGGGAGTAGCGGTAAGCAGCTGCAAAGGAGCCCCACCAACCAAAGGGAGCGGAAGGAGTTGCTCAGTGAAACAAAATACACGCTGAGCGATCTGCCGCTTAACGTGGCGCCAAGTTTATTGCAAGAACCACCAAAGTTGTTTGTTGCGCCAGGCGAGGTGCAAGTGGGCAGCTCGAGCAAACATTTCACCTCTCAACATTCGGCGACGACCGCATCATCATCGCAGGTATCAGGGCAACAGCACCAAGCGCCAAATTGGGACTATTCTTTGCGTGTTAATCGAATGCGCGGTAGCAAAGTGGACAGCAAAGTAAAGTGAGTATCTCTCGCAAAGTCTATCGGGTTACTCTCTTTTATCTAGTCAGGAGATTGCTCCTTTGGTGACTGCTTGAATTTCTGTATTGGCGGCGGTGAACCAGCGAGTAGGTCAATGTAACTAGAAAAAACTAACTCGACTCTTATCTCCTTCCTCTTGTTGCATAAACCTCGACTCTCCGCAAAACTTGATGACACCGACCAAAAGCACCTACATCAAGCACTCGCGACAGCCTTTGGTCAACCTGGAGGCAGCCTCGTAACGCGGCTAACGGCGACTTCCGGTTTCGGGGTGAGACTCTTGTTAGGCGAACGTTCATATTAAAGTTAAACCTTGATAAATGTTACTGTGACGTTCAAATTAAACAATCCTTTTCAATCATTGAAAGAGTCATCAGTTTAGGACTCAGTATCTATATATATATATATATATATATACATACGTACAGCGCACACATCATAAAAATCGATTGTTTCGTCCTCATATCCTTCCAAACCGGAAGTTAAGCTCAGAAAAAGTATTGATTTAAAATATTTTGAGGAAATAGAAAATGTAACTAGTGTGAAGTCGATCTTCCTTCAATACTTGCTGGTGCATTGGCTCTGGTGCTTGGAAAAATTGGCCAATACTAAAGCATTCCAGCCAAAGCATCGAGCCCACAAAATGGGCTGGCGCTCCCGCTGTCTCGAGCGTGACTCCACTTATATATATTTTTAACGATTATTACGCGACAGCCGCCGCCATCAGGTCGTTTGCTGTTTGAGTGGGGTTCAGGAAGTTACTCTCTTTTTGCTTCTAAGTACAACAATAACTAGATTGAGTTTGTGGTTCGCTTGTATCTGCACTCTGTCGGTGCACATTAAAATCGAACCTGTGCAGGGGGAGGCAGCTATCCAGATTTCGAGAACTGGAAAGCTGGTCGGCTGGTTGGCTTAACGGCAAGCTTTTGCGGCTAGTCAACTCCCGTTTAATGGGCGGCGACTGCAGAGTCACATCCTTTAACCAAATGCGAGGGAGCTGCTCCTCCCCCTCGAACCGTCGATGGTCCTCCCGAATAGTGGCAGTTGTAGTGTGCTTCTTATAACACTAAGCAGATGGCGTCACGAGCGGAAAGACCCACGCGAATACAGCTCGAACCTAGGTGCGCAGTCTCGCTACTTCCGGCGCCTAGCGACCAGTGAGCGTGCGTGTAGCCCGCGCGCCCCACATTCATGCACATACAAACACGCACACAATTCTAGTGGCGAGCCAGCAGCGAGCGCGTGTTATGGGCTGGCCTCAGATAAAGCAAGTGTCCTACAGCAACACAACACAACACAACAAAAACAACAACAGTGGCGGCAACATACATATACATACACACAATATTTATATGAAGAATCCCTAAATTATAAATATATATCAACCAAGAGAAGCCTCAAATTGCAAGCTTGTGACAGAATTTTAGCATCTGTACAAATAAGAAAATTCAAGACTCAAACAATAACATTAACCAGATCAATTTTTCCTCGCGCAAGCAAGCAAGCTAGAAACTAGACGAAGCCAAGCGACTCAAATTACACAACTCAGCCAAGTGGCCACAAATCACCAACAAACTCTCAGTGATGGATAATCAAGATTTCGGCATTGAGGCGAACGAGATGCTTATGCATCATCAGCCAACAGCAGCAGCAGCAGCAAGAGAAAGCAAGGTGCAAGCTGAAGTAGCGGAGTCGGGGGCAAGTTTATTGATCAACAATAACAGTGTTACGTCATCAGCAGCGGCTGTAACTTTAACCGGAAATCCCATTGGAACTCAGCGTTTTGCTCTTAGGAAACAGACGAGTTCCCAGAGATTAGATTCATGTGGCTCCACAGATTCGGGCCAAGGAACAAACTCTAGCGGCCAGCAGCAACAGCAACAAAATCGCCGTTTCCATTCGGAGGCCAACAGACGGAACCGCGAGGAATCCGATTGGCTACTAAGACCAGAAACAGGTGCTAGTCCATTAGAAAGTGGCAAAAATTCAGATGAGGACTCGTCGTCGTCGTCATCGTCCTCCTCCTCCTCCTCCTCCTCCTCCTCCTCCTCCTCCTCCTCGAACTCCCCAAATTCAGAATCATCGTCGTCACCAGAAACGTCAATGTCGATCTCAACGTCAAGTATTTCAACGTCCCAAGAAGCCGAGAAAAAAGCCGATCTTAGGAAGAGGGCCAAGCGAGAGAGGCGAAGGAATAAAAGGAGTAGGAGCCAGAATGCGGAAAATTCCCCCGGGCACTTTGGCTCAACTTCCGGCCAGAGCGCCTCGGCGAGGGCATGTTTCTGGCGTCTAGTTGCCAGCGGCAGTGAGAGCAGTGATACAACATTGAGCAACAGCAGCAGCAGGAGTAGCAACTCTTCCTCTGCTTCTTCTGGCAGCGACTCGAATTCAAGCTCAAACTTGAATTCCCGCAACAACCGGGAGTTTGAGTTGGATTTAGATAAGTGCTTGAAGTACGACGGGTTGTGTGAGTCGAGCAAATCGACGGACGTGATATCCACTACAACCTCAACCAGTAGCGAGTCAATGGTGCCGCCGCAATCACTAGCAGCACCAACAGTAGCAGCAGAGAACCAAGTATCTGGCTGTCCACTCGCTAGGCTGATACAAAAATCCGACGAGGATCCAAATAACCGGCCGCAGTTGTTGCTGCTCAATCGGCGCCAAGCTAGCGAGGCTCAGTTGTTTCAGCCGAGTAGTAGTAGCAGTAGCAGGAGACAGCATGAGCAACAGTATTGGGATAACTACCAACCGGGAGTTCTTGATGAGCTGATGGCTGGTCAGAATACCGCAAGTTGCAGCAACAATTTACTCAGATTAAACTCCATCGACGAGGAGGAAGTCAATTTGACTCAGTTGGACTCGGATCTCAACTTTAGCTACACTCCCTCCATAAGCGCAGGCTCGCCAACCTCGATGAATGAATGCGAAGTTGAAAGTCGAGATCACGAAAGAGTTGAAGATGAGGAGGAGGAGAAGCAAAAAGCATTTACTTCCATGCAAATACCATCACAGACTAGTGGATACCGCAACGGAGCTGACACGGAGCAGAGACAGCAACTCGAGGAGGAGACGCGCGATCGTAGGCGGCGCCGTTTGTGGCGCAGCGAGAGTCTCAAAAGTTCGGGCGACCAAGACGACGGCGACGCCGAAGTAGAAGTTCAAGGCAACCGATACCAAGACATGGAAGTGAAATACGAGGACGCGACAGCGAGAGAGCAGCGGCGGCCCAAGGGAAACAATGGGAGCTTTAAACATGGTGCGTTTAAGTCGGCGACTGGTGAGCAAGAGATAGGCGAGCGACCGGAAGTCGGCGCAACGCTCGAGTCAAGCCCGACCGTAACGAATGCGGCAAGCGAGTTTGGGGCGCAAGCACGCGACGAGACGAGCGGCGAAACGCAGCAACCGGAAACGGGAGGTCGAGCGACTGAAGCGGCGTTGTCAGTTTGCCAGACGCGCGAGTTTGACAGCGCAACCGGAAGCGGCAATGACGTTGCACTGGTAGCAACAGTAGCAATGGGAGCGACAGTAGTTTCGGCAGATTCTGTCGGCAACTCGCCAGCTAACGAGCAGCACGAGGAGCAGCAACGTCAACATCAACAACAACAACATCAACAGCGGCAGCTGAAAACAAGGCAAAGCGTCGAGATCCAGGGTGAAAAAGAGGAGGCTAGGCGAAGGGAGAAGCGAGCGATTAGAAAGCCCGACATGGAGCTAGGCGCCAGTGCGGAAGTTGGAGGCGCGGGAGGCGGTCGCGTCGTTTCCCTCTTGCAGCAAGAGAAAGAGGAAGAAGAGGAAGAAGAGGAAGAAGAAGGAGAAGAAGGAGAAGAAGGCGATGAAGGCGATGAAGGCGACGACGACGACGATGATGATTATTTTTACGATGATGAGCTCATTTTTGCCTCATCAAACTCGTATTTAAGCACTGGAGCAAATGTGGCGACAACAATGAAGGGCTCGCCGAGTCGCAAGCGCCAGCCGGCGGCCTCCTCCAGCGTTCAACCGGTCGAATCCTTCAACGCCCCCCACATTCGAACTCGAGAGACCAACCATTCCATGTCCGAGCCAAATCCGAGCGCATCTGCAACTGCAACCACCTCAAACACAACCAACATCCAGGGAACCGACGAGCTGCTAGCTAGACTCTCGGCGGCAGCGGGAGCCAGACCGCTGCTCGTTTGGGCGCCCAGCGTTCGAAGGGTCTCCTGTCCCGTGGGCAACCAACTGACCAACTTCTCGAGCTGGCGCCAGTTGTGGCCATCGCAGCCGCCCATTGGAGCAAGCAATAACAATTCCACTACCACTTCCGTTTGCGCCAATTGTATGCAAAGCGGGGCCAGTGGCGAGAGTTACGGACAACAATCGCACAATAGACGGCCACTTAGTCCTCAATCGATAAACAATAATCAGGAGCGGAAGTCGAGCCAACTGCCGCTAGCCTGCAGTGATTACTTTTCCTCCCTCGACCAAACGACTGCTTCCGCGGCCCCAGTGGCAAGTGTAACTTCCACTCATATAAGTTGCGAGCAACAAAACGGTGTTTGTTCAGCGAGCAACAACAACAACAATAGTCTCAATACTCAGTGTCCATCGCTCCTCTCGGTGGCGTCGTGCTCAACGATGAGCCAGGTGAGCGGCACTGGTGGCAAGTTACAGCAACAGCAGCAGCAGCAAGATGGTGGCCTACATTCAGGTAATTTGTCCAACTTACCTGAACTACGGCGCCAGTCTACAATCACCGGCTTTGATCACTACAGATACACGGCGCCCCGTTCGCCGTCGCTCTGTTTGCCGACGCCCCCAATGAGCCGCCGCACTCGCCAGGCCCAGCAGGCCAACCACCCCTTTGGTTCTTCGGGAATTGCAGCGGTTTCAAGTCATGGACACTATTCGATTGCTCACAGCGGCGCCGGCCTCCTGTCCGCCAACCACGCTCACCTCCACGCCTCCTCATCATCCGCCGCCAACTCACGCCGGTCGCCAACCCACTCCACTGGGGGCAGCTCGTCGCCCTCGCCAACAAATTGGCTCATTCAACAGCACCAACAGCAACAACAATACATTGGTCAACATGCAGGACCAAACCACTTCCGCCAAACAAGTGGCAGTAACGGAATTAGCGGCGCCAATCAGAACAATAGACACCAAGTGCCCTTTGCTCGAACATCGCGGCTAGAGTCCTTGGAGTCGGATCGCGGAAGCTCGCCAAGTTGGTCGGCCAGCACGAGCTCGTTGCGCTCCAGCATTGGCGGCGGAAGTTCGAGTATTCTGTCGATCAATCTGGCCAACCTGATGGCGGCTCAGTATGCTGGCAACGGCGGCGCCGCTAGTGGCAGCGGTAGTACAACGAGTGGATGCTGCAGCCACAATGGATCCTTTAGTGGAGTTTCAATGGTCGGTGGCAGTTGTTTAGGCCAACTACAGCAGCAACAACAGCAAGCGATCAACGGGAGAAAACTTAGCGAGAGTCAGCTGATGTCAACTTGTACTGGGTGTCTGGGTAATAGTTGTACCGGGTGCCAGCTGCAGCAGAAGCCAATGGGAGCAAGAGGTAATGGCAACAATGGGGCCAAGGGGAGGATTTGCGAAATCCAAAACCAGCAATACCTGCAACAGCAGCGCTCCGCGCTGGCAGCCTCCATTACAATTCCCCAGCAAAACCAACAGCAAGCGGTGTACTTTTTTCTTTGCTGCTGCCAGCGATCGAGCGGAGACGGCACGCCTCCACCAAACGGCGAAGCGGAGTTCGCCGATGTGGACAGGCGGCCACCTGAATCGAGAGCCGAGGGAGCAAGTCGCGAGTTTGGACACCAGCAACAACCTGCTCAAGCATCGAGAAGAAGCTCGTTGGTGGCCAGGCCCGCAATTGTGGGCAGTGATATGGAGCGCAGCAGCTCAGCAAGACACCAGCAACAGCAACAGCATCAGCATCAGCATCAGCAACAGCAACAGCAACAGCAACAGCAACAGCAACAGCAACAGCAACAGCAACAGCAACAGCAACAGCAACAACAACAACAACAACAACAACAACAGCAACAGCAGCAACAACAACAACATCAACATCAACATCAACATCAACAAGAACATCAACATCAGCAGTTAATCTCAAGCGATCCGAGCGGCAGACAACCGGAAGTCACTGAGACCGGAACGACCTCAAATCAGCCGCTAGGCGCGTCGGTGTCTGTCTCTAATACTCAGCCAACAGTAACAACCACCGCGGCGACTGGCGGCGGTGCCGTACCGTCTGGTGCCCAAGGGAATGAAGCTGCCTGCAGAAACGATGGTCATGACAATGCGTCGAGCGTTGGGGCCAACGACCAGCCAAACGTAAGTGTTATTTTGCATAGCCCTTCCCTATCTCCAGTTGCTCATTTGCTATTCCCCTCTCCAGAGTCTAAAGGGCCAACTTTAGTTAGAGCGAATACTAAACTCTGAACGAGCGCAACACGACGAAACGGAACGAAACGAAACGATTGGAAGAGGGAGACAAACTTCAAGCCCGAAGCTAGCGGAGGGAGATCAGTGTAGGTGTTTATGGCCTCAGCGGCGCTAGTGGCATCATCTCTCATGTGGTTTTGTTTGCCTGCTTGCTTGCTCTCTACTTCGCCTCTCGAACCACCAAGCCAGCAGCAAAACTTAACTAAACTTGACTCGACAAAACCGAACCAAACTGAACTTCAGAGTGAGACCAACCATCCAAGCAGCCAGCGCATTCCAACTAAACATGTTCAGTTGGAGCTTTGGCAAGCTCTCGCCGTCTAGCTTGCCACCGAAAAGCGAAGCACTAAATGGCGGCTCAACGAACGAGCCGTTCGTTTATTTTTCGCCGGCTCGTTTGCGAATTTTACCTAGCTGCTCTCTCGAGTCTCTGGTGTAGTGTTTGAGTAACTACACTCATTCAATCGCTAGCGGCTCTTTCGTTGGCCACGCTTAGTTTGCTCAGACCTGAGGAGAAGCTGAAATCTCCAATGTTGTGGTTCGTTTTTAGCGGCAGTAGGTTGCTTGCTTGCTTGCTTGTTGGATCTTGTTGTCCGTGTCATTGCATGTTGGTTGGTTAGTTGTCTTTGGGCATCCAAATGCAAACACTTGCTCAGCCAAAGAGCTGCAACGAGAACGAAACCAAAACCAACGTCCACGACATCAACTCTAGACAAGCAGCTCATATATCATGGGCTCGGCTCCGATGCCCCAGCGCCATGCTCTAATGCCCGCTGAAGTTTTCTTGTACAACTAGTTTTGATGCAGTAGGCAACGTGAGGTTTGCCTGCCTGTCTATTTGGCTGCCTCCTTTCAGTTGGTATCGTTTCTCTCTCTCTCTCTCTCTTCCTTCTTCTCTCTTTTTGCTCTTTCGATACCCCGACGCCACGAAAGCCGAGCAAAGACAACGGTGGTTTTTGCTCGCCTCCGACGGCGAGAGAGAGAGAGAGACGAAGGAACATTAGTCATGTCGTCGAGTCTAGTTAGCTAGCCAGTTTCCGCCAAGCGAGCGGGCAAGCGACCACCCCACCGACGGACTGCCAAAACTCGCTGGCGCCGCCGGCGGAGGGCGGACAGTGAGCAAAAGCAGCAGCAGCGCCGACCTGACTGGAGCTCGTGGCTCGCCGCCGGAGGAGCCCGAGGCGCCATTAGAGGCGTCCATGTTTCGGCGACTGGTTGCCCAAGGAACGCCACTAACTCGACTGTCTGGCTTGTGTGTCGTTTACCACTGTGCCGGCTGCCACCACGAGTTTCCAATCTTAAAGTGAGAGGAGAGACAACAACGAGAAGGACGACGACGATGGGTTTCTGGCGTGTCGCTATGTGTCTAGGTGTTTGCTTGTTAGCCAGCTTCCTCGCTTTCGATCTGAGGGGAATTTGGAGGGGAAAATACTCTGCCTTGCCCCATTTGCTGCTAAAATTGCGAAACTTCCATGTCCATGTCCACGCCCACACTGACACCACCAACGCCATTGGCCACTTCCTGATTCTCGGCCCTCCAACTTATTGCTCGGAGTTGCCGCTGCTCCTCCTCCTCCCCTACCTGCGACAACTCTTCTTGCTGCCTCGTCGAGTCAGCAAGAAGGGTTTCAGGTCGACCACTCGAGCAAGCGAGTGGTTGGACCCCTTGCTTCGTTCCTCCGCTCGCCGGCGAGTAGGTAACTCGCTGGAAACTCACTGCCACTGCCGCCGCCCGCCAGGGCCCTCTCGGCCACCTAAAGCCCAACTACTCAAACAACCAGCGGCCAACGGTAACCGGAGAACAACCCTCCGGACGATTTTTTGATTGTGCCGCATCCATCAGTTGGACTTGCCGGCGCCAAATTCCCGGCACAATAACAAATCGTGGCTCGCACCCAAACACACACACGAGCCGCCGGACAACCGACCGGAAGAGGCTCATTAGTTCGCTGTCCCCTCTTGGCCTCGTGCACTCACGGGCTCGTTTCGTCGCTAGCTCGCGTTGCGAATTGGACCTTCGAACCGCACAACTCTAGTGATAGATGATATCTCGGCTCTATCTCACGCGAAATTCCATGCTCGCGCCTTGGCTGGTCGATCGCAAAGGAAATCGATCGGTGGCATTGGAGCAAGTCCACTCTTTGGCCAGAAAATGGCAAGACCAATGGTAGCTAGCCAGCCAATGACAAGTGGCCATAGATTATTAGCTGAATTATTATAACTACCCTTTGTTGTGTTCGTGTGGTCGGCTCTCTATTGGATTTAATTGCCAAGGGGACAGAGCTAACAATAGCCAAGCGAGAGGGAGCAAAACGATATCTGGTGGGTTAGCCTCTCTAAATTGCCTCTCGATAGGTTGGTCGCTTCGGTTTGATCTCTTGCCAAATTTGCCTAAGAAAAGGACATCGACCACCAGATTAAAGCTTGCAAGCGAATTACTTGATTCAAATGGCAGCTGTGCTCTCGTTCTTATCAATTCCCATTTGGCGTCCATTATCAATTCAACCGAATGGATCGATGCAAGCTGCTGCCGCCGCACTCTTTTTCCTCCGAGCTCTGCAGACAATTGAGAAATTTCGAGCTTTTAAACTTGCTACGATTCCAGTATGGGAAGGAATGAATGGCTGATTGTCTTTCTTTTTTCTCCTCCGCCGATACATAAGCTGACTTGGAGTTTATTTCTCGACATGTTGTCTTAGAGGAGGCGAAATTCTCGACAGGTAGAGGTTACAAAGGTTGCAATATCCGCTTGAATACAACTCGATTTGGTGGCAAAGCTAATATGTGAAAAAGAGAGGCAAGTCGCTTGACTGATGATACGACCCGAAGTTTGAATCTAGCTTCTGCTTCAACAAGCCACTTTGCTCTCTCTCTCTCTCTTTCTCTCTTCTCGCCCAACAGCATTGCAAAATTGGTTCAGTTCTCCGTCCGATAGCTTAAAAGAGACTTCCGGTTTGCAGGGATCACCACTCAAGCATGAGGACAGGGTATTGAAATGAGAGGAGGGCGTGTCTCTTGCCGATTCTCCTCCCGAATGATTATCTTGAGACATGGGATTTGGCCTCTTTGAGGGATGACGTGAAAAAATAGAGAGAGAGAGAGAGAACGAAAGATTGGATTTCCACTAGGCTACTGTACCGTTTTGCAAAGCTTACTTTGCGTGCTTCTCGTTCCTCCCCCTGGAAAGATGCGATACGAAGGTAAATATTTGTCCAGATTGAATGCCAGCAAGTTGGCTAGCTCGCTAGTAGCTGTTGTGTCGCCCAAAACTGCCACGACCACCACGAATACAGCTTCCACCACTACTACCGCTACATCTACTATGTTACATAACGTCAACTATCGCCGACCTACTGTAGTTTCAAGCAAAGAGTGATGACTGACTGCATTGAGGAGGAGTTGCCCAAAATAAACGACCAGTTTGTGTGGACTTATTGTCGGCCAACCATCAATCTGGCGAAGAGGCGGCAGACTTGTGGTGGAGCTGCTTTCTCTTGGAGCTGTCGCATGTTGTAGCAATTTTGCAGTTCATCGGCCCCAAAATCAATGTTGGCTCAAAGAGTTCAAAGACACAAAGGCGCACAGATGGCCCACAAACACTACTGTGGCTAGACGGCTCTTGTGTGGTGCCACAACAGAGGCCGCCGTTAGTGATGCTGCCACACTAATACCGAAGCGCTGATTGAGGCCCTAATGCCGCTTGGCGCTCGCCGTCCCCACCTCCGGTTTTGGCGACAAACGCTAAATGGTCCACGCAGTTTACTATGGGAATCCCTTTTTCTAAAGAACACCCACTCGCTTCTCCTCACGTTCCACTCTTTCTGTCTCTCTCTCTCTCTCTCTGGCTACCTCGATCCACTCAGCTCAGGTAACGCGCAGCGAGCTCGTGGCGCCGCTTGCTCTCATTTCAAGTTGCTTCACCTGTGCAGCCTCAAAACCCAACCACCTGCTAGAGGTAGTGGATCGCCAAATATGAGAGTTTATCAAGTCGCTCGATGTTCATGTAGTTGAGTTGGAGCGACTGTGAACTTGAGCTGACCACTTTGCTCGCGGCATATGTTCGTGTGAATGTTCAGTTCAACTTGGAAGCCGGAAGTCTACCGTTTGCTTGCAGTTGCTGAAGCAGAGCTACGTGTTTAGCAAGCGCAAGTGGCGGCTTCCATTCCAGTCGGCTCACTGCTCGCCCAACACTAAGGGAACCGGAACTTGGACCAGCTGGCGCCAGCACCAAACTGCGATCCAGTTTATGTTACTTTCAAGACGAAACCAAGAAAACTTTCTTCTCCCTCTTCCTCACATTTGCCTCCGCAACTTTCCTCTGCCATCCGACTCAAAGTCTCTGGACCATGAGCAAGCAGGAGGGAGAAGGAAGGAAAAGGTTGTTGAGGCAGGCGGCCGGCCAGTCGGTCGGTCGGTCAGGCAGACAGATAGTTGCTATCACTCGGCCGACAACCGGCGGCCATGATAAAACCGCAAGTGGTCTTTTAGTGGGTAAATAAAACACGCCGCTTGGTGTCCTCCTCCTTCTTCCAAGTTTGGCGCTCGCTTTGCCGCTTTTGCTGCTTTTGTTGTGTTGCGAGACGAAATTTGACCCATTTTGCAGTTGGCTCTCCCCCTTTCTCTTTCACATACAAACACTTCAGCATCGAGCTGATGCCTCTCCTGCTTGCTGTTTTCTGCGGAGACGAGCGCGTTATGTATGCGTTATTGCAGTTATTGGTTTTGCTCTCTCGCCCTCCAACCAACCCCCACCTCTCCACTCGGCCACCAACTTGGCAAGCTGGCAGAGTGGCGGACTCGTCCCTCTGATAGCTCGCCCATTTAATTCAACAAAGAGTCTAGTCTCCCTCTGGCCACCACCGAGTCTATCGCCGCGGTGCGCAGCGTGATCGTTTTCAATTGAGCGCGCGCGATTCCATCTATCTATCTATCTATCTCAACTGAACTGAACTGAACTGAACTCAACTCAACTCAACTCAACTCAACTCAACTGAACTCAACTCAGACTCCAGCTCCTGAGGTTCGATCTCCCTTTAGAGTCTGAGTTTTGGTTGAGCTCAGTGGAAAGGGAAACGAAGAGCTAGGAGTTGGATGCAGGCAAACTCTTTGGTCACTCGAGCGAGAGAGTCACTCGATCATTGAACCAGTCCAAGTTTGACTAGATTCCTGGCCAAACTCGCACTCTGGCTGGCTCGTCCTCCTCTTGCTCATATGTGTTGACCATCCTGCAATTGTGAGTAATCGACTCACAATTCGTGCCTGGTGAAAGTTTTGCGCAAGGTTCGCCATGTTACACGCGCCAGCAACGGAGCAAGCAACGATGAAAGCAACAACAGCTACAACAATCACCGCGACAGAGTCTCGCGGCCGGAAGAAGAATTGTAACTCTGGATTATTCATCTCGCATTGTAATGAAGTTGGCAAGCATTCAACTCGCCCATTGAGTTGGTTGGTCGGTTGGCTGGTTGGCATTTGGAAAGCGAACTGACGACAACGAGTCTAGAATTAAGTGCAAACTCTCACTGGACACTCGCTTACAAGGGAATGCTCGCAACGCAACGTAACGTAACGTAACGTAACGTAACGAAACGTAACTTAGCTTAGCCTAACTTAACTCAACTTAACGGAAATAGAGGGAGAGCAACGAGTTGAAACGCAACGCGACACTACGTAACGCAAACGAGCATCCATCATTTCCTCTCACTCTCGCTCTCACTTGACTCACGAAGCTCGACGCTTGACCTCCTGGCTCGGGTTGAAAGTCAGTGGAGTTCACGCTTCTAGCCCAATGTTTGCCTTTCAACTTTCAAACGGCGAAAGTTGCTCGTCGCTTGAGCCAAACTCATACTTTTGGCTAATCAAAATGACCGCCGACGCGGAGCTCAAACCGCTGGCCACACGGCGCCACGTTTATCACGTAACTCTGGCCAAACTCGCCACTGTTGCCTTCGCCTTTGCCTTTGCCGCCGTCTAGCCGAGCGCCGCCTCCAGCTTGTCCGCCGGAAGTGGGAGGATCCTTGACGTTCTCCGCTAGCTCGCATTCCGGCGAGCTAGCTAGCCAGTGGCAGGAAAATTTGCGGCCTCTCGTCTTCGTGAGCCAGCGAGAAAGAGAGGGACTTTGCAAAAATTTGCACGCGCATTCGCCTGTTCGACATGTTTGCTCGCTTGCTGCTCATAATGAAGTGCGACCGTTAGACTGCCACTATAATTGCAGCTCTCGTCTGGCGCTGGTATGTATGTTGCTCTCTTCTTCTTCTATACACAACAACCACCGACTACGGTAATAATCGAGCACTCGCGCTTGTCTTTCTGTTTTTCTGGCCACCCATTTGGTGGCCTGTGCAAAAATCAACGCTCAGCGAGCCTCTTTTTCCGCAGGCTCCGAGCGAAAGTTTAAAGTGGCAACGATCATCGTCAGCGCCAAGTGTAGGCAAAAAGTTGGCTCCACTCTATTTGCTTTGTTTTTTTCCTGCTAATTCAAAAAAGTCGCAGGCCAAATTTTCCCCTCTTTCCAGTTGGCGCTAGAGAACCAACTAATCTAGCGGCCAATTTGGCTTCAATGGCCGTCGTTTTCATTGGTGTCGGTTGCGGCTGCGGCTGCGGCTGCGACTGCGGCTGCGACTGTGGCTGTGGCTGCGACCAACCTACTAACTGCAGATGAAGAGACGAGCAAATAGAGGGGACTATCTAAATCGCAGTCCACGTTGCAAATCTACGATCAGCTCCTTGTTTGGTTCTAAACCAAGCCAAAGCAAACTGGCGACACCCACGGAAATCCAAAAGTGCCACCCCCGAAATCCGGCGGCCTAAAACAGAGCGGAATGAGAGAGGAAGAGAAAACTAGCGACCGTCTGGCGGCTCATTATGTTGAAAGTAGGCCAAGTGTTTTGCTATCAGTCGTTGGCGTAGACTCTTTCTCTCTCCCGCTCTTCTGTTGGTTTGCACAACTTCGGGCGGCTAGAAGTTGCTCTCGCGGGGCTTGCATTGGTTGGCTGGCGCTGGTTGTGCCGGTGGTTTATCGGCTGGCTAGCTTGCCAAAAGAAGCTTAGCAAGTGCCGTGTGAGAATTCGTTTGGCTAGCTAGCTGGCCGACTGGCTTGCTAGCGGGCAGTGCGAGTGAGCAATGCGAGAGCCAAAAGCTTAAGCTTTCCGGCCAACTGCGGCGCCAAGTTGCCAGGGCCGCCGACGGCGGAAACACGCATGCACTCTGGCTTGCACATCGAACACAAAACACACTCACACACAAAGCCGCCGCCACTCGAGGCGCCGATTTTGTGTGCAATGGACTAGCAGCATGCTGGCAAACGAACGCCCCTAGGTACCACACTAATCGCCACTAGAGACTCCAGATCCGAAGCTTGCGCTTGGCGGACGGAGGCGAGAGAGTCTATTATTGTTGCTGCAGTTTTAGTAGTGGTGGTGGTTTTAGTTGCTGTTGTTGTTTTGCCCAAACACAACAACAATAACAACAATACCATCGAACGCTAGCCGCTCGTTTCTCGCAAAGGCGATAGGCGACATTTAAAGCTTGCCGGCCAGCCGACCGTCCCGCGAACGACATACGACAGGCGCAATTGCAAATCGTCACCAATCATTAGGCGACAATTTGTCGCTCGCCGAAAGGCACATAAACACACAAAACTACCCCTTTCCCACTGCCATCTTCTTCCACTTGCTCGCTCGCCTGCTTGCTTTGCCCCTCTTACACCGAAGGGCATGAGTGGTTGCCGCAACGGCATGCGCTTGAACCACGATTCCAGAGGCAAGCTCACCGGACTACCGGTAGCCTTCAACTCAGCGACTGGAAGTTTCCTCTCTGCTCATTTCTATGGCCTGAGACCAAATGAATTGATCGCAGTGGGCGCCAACTTTGAGCCTCGCCTCGATTCGTGGGCACCGTCATCGACGCCCTCACCTGTTTACGGTGCAAAGCGACCGGGGGTTGACCTTCAGAGCTCAACTTATCCACTCGCTTCACAATAGCGGTGGTTGTGCTGCATCCAACGTTGAATCAAGAGGCTAGTCAGTGTGCTTGGTGCCATCAGTCGGTCACTCGGGAGAGGCCACAAAGAGGATGAGATCTAATCAGTCGCATAAACTCGCCGGCTTCTCTAGCCACCGACCCACCCACTCAATACCTGGAATGGCTCATGGGTATTGTTCGCGTGGGTGTTGTGTGTGCGAGCGATAACCTAACTTAAGCTGCTCAAATGGGGCCACTTGAAAGAGCCATCATCTCGTGCAACTGCTCAGGCCTTTTGTATGTTGGTGTCATTGCAACCGCCACCTTGAACTTCACTGAGAGTGATTAAACAACAGTAAATCTCTAGATAAACGGGGAGATGCGTTTGATTAGAAATTTATCTAGCTATTGGGTCAATCAAAAGTGTGAGCAAACTCAAGTGGCAAACAACAGAAAACCAAAATAAGAAGAGACTTGAAAATCCGCTTCAGCATTCAACCAGCATCTTGACACTCGAATGATCAGATTCGGATCTCCTCCCCAGACCGACACTTTTCTTGAGCTCCGACTAAAGACACGAATTGAGAAAGACCAGATAGTGAGACCTCAAGCTAAGACCTCTACCAATTTGATTGGCTTCAAAATCAATCGTTAATTGTGGGGTGTGGGCGCCGCAGCCGTCGACGCCGATTGCTCATTTGGCGCGCCGCAACTTCGGTCAGCAAGCTAGCGGTTGGCTTTCGTTACTTTGCTCTGGCCGCTGGCTGCTGCTTGAATCACGTGCGTGAGTCAAACAAATTAAGCGCAAACTTCTCTGGACCGCGGTGGTAACAAAATGAACAACCAACCAAAGTGAGCAACCGGACGACGAGGAAGATCAGGTTTGACGCTAGCGCGTGTTGCTATTCTCTCTCTTTCTCCATTCCGCTACCTTACTTGCGCTTTTCGTCCTCAACCAAGAGGTTAGCAAGCCAGTCAGTCGACCACCTAGTTAGTTGCGTCAACCGGAAGTCGCTAGGTCCGGATTGGAGCTGGAAAGCCGCAACAGTAGCAGCAGCAACAACAACAACAATAACTAACTTGATGCTGGCTTATCCTGCTCACCCTGGTCTTCCTCCGTTGGCTCATCTAGATCGTCGTGGTCGCATTCGTTATTATTAGTCGCATTCAGTTAGTTGGCAAGCTAGGTTGCCTTGCCAAATGACGAACAGAGCAACCGACGAGTAATTAACTACCAGCTGCTCGCTGGACTTGAGTGAGGCTCGCCCGTCGACGCTTTGGGTAGAAGCGAAATGAGATGACGCTTACCGTTTCACGGTAAGCTAGCAAAAGTGAGCAGCAGCTGTAGTGGCATTCGCGGAAGCGGCGGCGACGGCACCTGCAGTGCCAGTAGCTTCAACATATTCTTCCAACAACCTGAGCCAGCTTCCCAGTTGGACAGCTGCCAATTAAATTGCAGGCCGCGAGCTAGCGACGTCAGCTTGCTTCGGATTCGTCGGCAAGCTAGCTAACTGGATGAATAGCGGTAGAAGCAACCACTTCACCATCCAACTTCTACCCTCGCAACTTAAACCACTGAGCCCTCCCCCAGTCGGTCCACTTTGTTGCTGTGTTGGCTAAAGCGAGTCAACTCACTATCCCACTTGCTTCGTAGATTCAACCTGGAGGAAGAGAGGCACGCAAAATTTCGCTCGACTTCAACGAGACTAGACAGTTAGTTGAGCTTACCAACTACTTACACCGTCTCTGGGTGACTGAAAGCTAGTACCTGTGCTTCAGAATGCACGAGTTGGAGTAGGAGATAGAGGCAACTAAATGCAACTCAATCGCTCGAGATCCACTATAAGCGACTAGGCTGAACGTAGGCGGAAATCCGCTTGCCAAGCTAGCTTGCCAGTTGGTCCAAAACGCACCCGCTGACATGCAACCTAAGATGCGCGTAACCCTGCAAACTTCTGCAACTTAGTCCTCTTCGCTTGGCCAGCTTCAAATTAGCCCATTCTTGTGGTGGCTCGACACACCACAGACTATCTAGCATAAAATATTTGCCCCACCATCAACCAAAGAGCTTGCCAAAGTAGTTGCGACTTCTGTTTTTGCTGCAACTCTTTAGTCGAGAGGACGGGAGAGCTAATCGACTGGCTTGGAATTATGGAAAGAAAAAATATGGATACTAACCCGACAAACTCTGACCACGCCCACCCGGGATACACTAACATGCCAACAAAACAGGTTGACAACGAGCAGGAGGCGAAGGAGAATCTAGGCGGTCAATTGGCTCAATTGCTCGATCGACTCGAGCGAATCCAAGGGTCGCTATTAGTTTCCACTTCCGGAACTAGAGACCAAAACCGGAACTCGGAGCAACAACAACAACAACCACCTGCTGGTGTCGCTGGCTTTGGTTCGGAGGAGCGTCAACTGCTTGCCTCGATTCGCTTGCGTCTAGAACAAACCGAACGACTTTTACTCTCAGCATCGGGATCGGGGACTGGCGGCGGTTTGAATGTTGCCAACCTGATGGGCGCTTCCGAGACTGACTCCAACGGTCAGTCGGTACCGGAAGCACGAGGAGCCAATCAGATGCGCTACTCAACGCCAAATCTGCTATTATCCACCAACTTGGAGCACATCCTACGTCAACGCGATCGTGTAAGTAAAGACTATTACCTCCTCTCTATTCCTTATTCCCTATTCTTTGAATCACATATAAGTCCCGAGAATGAGTCCTCCACTACCAGTCCTCGCGTTCGCTTTTACTTTTACCTTTGTCTCGAACTCGAACTCCGGCTCTCAGCTCTCGAATCTAGAGCAAGGTACTAATTGAGTCCGCCGACGACTACGATTTCCGACGAACTGGTCCCTCGGTCAATCGGATGGAATTGGACCACTAAACTGAACTGAAATAAACCAAACTCAATCCAACTCAACTAACCTGAACTGAACCAAACTAAACTCTACTCCACCGAACGCAATCCAACTGGACGAAACCAATCAACGGCTCCCCAACTCGGGATTTACTACCCTTCACGCCAACTCCAACACCAACAACAACCACTGCGACCAAATTCAAACTCCAATAGCGAGCTAAGAGGGAGGAGCGCGACGCTGAGGCGGAACTCGATGGACCCCCCGAGGCTACAGAGGCTTGGTTCTTGTCGAGGCCACTTTCTAGCTCGCCGGGCGCCACAGGAAGCCAGCAGCAGCAGCGTGGCTCAAGCGGAAGTGGCGGCGCAGCTGCCTACCAGCTCAAGTCCATTTCGGCTAGCCGCGAGTCCGTCAAGATGAGAGGAGTAGCAGGCAGCAAAGGTAAGTGCTTTTATTTCCACTTCCCCGATGCCAAAGTCTTGGCAAAATAACGAGTCAAGCGAAGAGAGAGAGAGAGCAGTTTATACGCCAATGGAATTTGCCACTGCGAAATGACTCGAATGCATTGAATACTAGAGAGCCACCAGAAGAGAGCATACCCTAAGAGAGAGTCACTGGGGCGACTCTTAGTTTTTTGCAGCCCACTTCGCATCGACTTGGAGGGAAACTTTATTCAATTTCTCATTGACAAGTCGTCATTATTCAAAGTTGAACTGAATCCGCCTCTTCCTTGCCGGTTTTCGATTCAGCAACCAGAGTTTTTTAGCTCGACACTCGGCGACCGTTTCCGTTATTCAAATTGAATTGGCGAGCTTAGCTTTAGCTCGCGAAATCGTGCCACTTGCTTTCCGGTTTCCATTCAGCAGCCATTGAATCTCAAACCAACTCTATTTGCTTGCGATTCAATGGACTCTCGAAAATTATTATGCAACTTGGACACTCGCCGCTGGGCCAATTGATTTGGCCCATCGAGTTGGCTAATAATTCTAGCTGCGAAAGTTAGTCTCTCTGCACGTAAGATTGAGTGGCCGATGGACAGGTGAAATGGCAACAGCTCAGTGCTGACCCGAAAGTGAGTGGCCCAAAAGTTCGAGCAGAATTAAATAGAAGAGAAAGTTCGGATGAAAGCGAAGGAAAAGTGCAGTAAAAAGGATTGACGTGCATCCATAGAAAGGCTCAGGGGTCACGAAAGCGCCACAGACTTTCGCCCAAATCTTGTCTCGTCTCTCTCCCTCTCGTCTCTCTCTCTAAACGCAAAGACTTCCCGCCTCCCCGAAGTGAAACGACACGACCAGCCGGGCGCCTAATCTAATCAATCGACTTTTTCTTCCTCTACTTCTTATTCCTTCCTCGCCAATCCCATTACATGACTACGAACAACGAATACGCCGACGACGATCACCGCGACGACCGATGGAATTGCCACCGGCTTCCTTCTTGCAAACCTAAATGGCCCGCGATGGAACACACAAAATAATGCGCGTCACAAACCAACCGAACCGACTCGACGTGGGCTATTTCGCGCGGCTGCCTTGCCAACTCGACCGACACCATTGGTGGTGGTGCTCTCGGGCGCGAAAAAAACAAATCACTCAACCTGAACAATTGACAGGCGGCAGCTGCATACGAGGCGCCAGTTGTGGAGAGCAAGGGAACCAGGCGCCGAGTTTAGCAGGCGATCGGCGCACATCGACAAGCTCTATGGCTAGCCAGATGAGTGTTGGTTTGTTGCCTTTGAGCTCGAACCACGAGCTCGTCTGCAACGCCAACCTGCGACCAACTCCAGATGTAACAAAAGCACCCGGTGCAACAGCAGCAGCAACAACAACAACAACCACCGACTACAACACAACCACCACTTCCGGCTTCGGGCAAGTAAGCTGCCAATCAGAGGAACGATCGCGGAACTACGGAAATACCGGCGCTGAGATGGGCGACGAGGGACAGGAAATGGCGGCGGGAGCGCCAACGAGAAGTGGCGCCAAAGGAGCGGAGCCTTCCGAGCGGCACCAACGCCAATCGGCGCAGCCAAGCGAGCGGCCAACTGGCTCTAGTGGCGATGCAAATTTGAAGCCCGCTTCCAAAATGGCGCCGACAGCCTCCGTGTCAAGCCTGCAACATCAAGCTAATCCAATTAGGACCACAAACAACGAGCTACAGCCCCCAATAGTATCGCCCTTTGCGCCACTAGGTGCGGGACCACACGACAAGTCAATGGCACAAGCTAGATATCTCTACTCAACTCTGACAAGCAACGCCACCGCTCTTTTGGTTGCAACCACAAGCTCGGCGGCCAGTGCTAGTGCTGCGGCTAATAGTAGTGGTAGTAATGCAACAAACGCCTCATCGTCGAGCGGCAACTCGGTCTCGGGAAGTGGCAACAAGAGCTCCGCCCCCTCGGCTGACAACAAGGCGGCGGCGCGAGCGTCCGCGGCCCCGCAATCTCCATCGCCAACCCGGGCCCATGGGGTCCAGAGGAAGCAAGCGCAATTTGCCGACCGCCAGCACCAGCAACAACACTATGCGGCCGTGCGGGGTACCGCGGCCAAGCAGGTGGGTGCGACCACCGTTGGCTCAGTAAGTCCTGCAACGACAAACACCACCAGTACCAGCTCTCAGGTGAGTCCAGGCGCCACGCCAAGCCCGCCGACCAATCTTAGCGGAAGCGAGCAGCAAGTGATTGGCTCGGAGTCTCCAGTTGACTCGTTAGGTAAACGCAAACAGGTGAGCGTTAATGTACCATCAGCAATGAAGAGTTCGACGAGGAGTAAGAATAAAACTAAGGTTAGGCAAAGTGACAACGGTGAACCTGGACACGATTCCTCGTCGTCGTCTTCCGATTCAAGTGACTCAGATTCTACAAAACATGATGCAAACAAAGGTGAGAGCGGAAAATTCATACAACCCGAGAGGGGAGGAGAGGAGCAAGAGGAGAATCGGGACACCTCCAAGCGTCCGCCCAAAATCGTGGAGTCGGGATGTGAGGCCCGCCGGAGATCGAGTCAGACTGGCGCCCACGTTAGTCGATCGAGTTCCATCAGCATTGTTGGTCCATCCACAGAGACAACCGGACAACAGCAACCACAAACGCATCCACAACCACAATTGCAACAACTCCAACCTGCCGCCATGGATCCGGCGATGCACGCTCTTTGGGCCCAGGGCGCGGATTTGGATACAGGAAATGGAAATTTTATAATGGCAACGCGGCGGCGCCGATCAGTGCATGCGATCCATCAAGTCCAGCTGCACCAGCAACAGCAACAACTTCAACAATTGCAACAATCCCGAAATTTGCAACAGGACAAAAAGTGCTACAAGATCGACGAAACGACACGCAGTTTTGCCAGTGCCACTTGCAGTGGAGCCCAGAGTCCCACCCAACAGCAGCTACAGCAACAGTATCACTATCCAACCAGACCCATTGTTGTGTCGTCGAGTTCATCCAGTCGAACGCTAAAGCAGGAGTTGCGCAAATTGCGCACTTCAAGCTCAATAGACGAGTCAAGTGCCTCCGCCACGGCCCGCCGTCGGCGCCGCCGCACTTCCGGTTCCACCTCCGACTCGAGGTCGAGATTTGTAAGTGACCCCATCAGATCCTCAGGTGGAGCACTGGCATCTAGGCGCACAGCTTCCGGTCAATCGTACGACGACGGCGGCATCAGCGATGAGGCCGTCGATGGAGGAGGAATGGATTCTGACAAGATTAGAGGCGGCCGCGCGGAACCCGAAGACCAAAACGACAATTTCGAGCTTTATGACGACGACGATGGTGACGACAACGACGACGACGACGACGACGACGACGACGACGATGACGACGATGACGAGAGAGGGAACAAAGCCACCGGAGACCAGGGCCGAGACGATGAGGAGCAGCAGCACCAAATTGGAGCGGAAGGGGTAGCGGTGCGCCCCGGCGAGGACATTGAACTTCCAGCGGCAGGTGGTGGCTTCAAAGGCAGTTCCTCAGGTAGATTGGCGCGCAATCAACTAATGAGCTCGAGCTCAATTCAGTCGTCGTCGATGGGGTCGCAGGTGGTCATAGTGGGCGAGAGGTCTAATGAGGTTGACAGGAAGTCCATTGGAACTGGATTCGAGGATGCAGTTCATGGCGTTACAGACAAGCTACCGGCAACAAGAGGAGTAAACCTCGACGGTGAGAAGGAGCATGACAAAAAGGAAGACCTGGAGGCGGAGGAACGACTTTATTACACCGATCCAAAGACTGAATTCGATTTGGACGAACTAGAGTCGAGCCAGTCAATGTTGGCCAGTCTATTCAATTGGAATTATCCAATTTTCGAGCTGGCCAATTGTTATGGTGACTCAATTTTATCCAAGCTGAGCTATAGGATATTTTACGATTCCGGATTCTTTGACTGTAAGTACACCAACACACAAACAAACCCTGACAAAATTCTCAAGTATCTGCTTAATGTAGATAACACACACACACACACACACACACACTCACAACCCACTTACAGGTAGATACTTATAATAGTTCTTGGTCTCGAGTGTGTTTCCTGATCAGATGCAAAGGTTGGTTAGAATTTGAATCTACCAAATAGCATCCAGTTGGCCATTTGTTAGAATACCTCTCGTAGGTAATTTTCTCCTCTCGCCCAATTGCTTGTGCATTTCAATCAAGTCGTCGGCCGGCATTCGTAGTGCAATGTGATTGAACCGGAAGAGACTTGAAGTTCGAGGACAAATTAAGAAAATTTCACTCACTAAAGGGAGTGGCAGAGTGGCAAGTCCAACTGAGGAACGTACCTGTCGAGTCCGAGAGTCGGCCAACTGGCCGATTCGTGTCAACTTATTGCGTCACTTCCGCATCTCCTTTACTAATGGGTCCAAATTGCTTTCGCCTTTTGCAACTCCTCGCCTAGCTAACCAACTTCGGTTGGACGACCATGTGACTTTCCACTCTAATGACTCTACTATTGCCACCTCTTCCTCTAAAAGCTAGTTCAAAGGGCGGAGAGAATCCTAACAACTAGCCAAAGTGGCAACCTGACAACAACTGGCCAGTTTCTCGATGAAACCATATAACCAAACTAGCAGCCTGAGCTAACCTGCCTCTCTCCCTGACTCAAATTTACCGATTCGCCACGCCCCCGTGGACGATCGAAACCTGACCCCGAATCCGACGAAATTAAACGACACTGCAAAACCAACCAACGCGCGCAGCCTTCAAGATCCCGAAACAGGCCTTCTTCAACTTCTTCCACGCCCTCGAGGAAGGTTACCACCACAAGCCATGTAAGTAGTGGTAGTAATAGTAATAGTGAATGAGAACCACTCCATTCAATTTGGGACCAATTTCTGTTACTTGAGCAAGTGGACTAAACTGCCGACCTAAGTTCCACTGAGTTGAGTCGAGGCTGCTCTAGTTGAGTCTAGTCCCTCCGGCCGAAAAGATAATCACCTTTCTTGTGCTGGCGCCAATTCTAGTTAGCTAAACTAACCTTTCGCATCTTGCTCGTGCACTTCCGCTTCCGGCAACTACAACGACGTCCACGCAAACTAAACGCAACTGGACCGAACGACATACCTGGCCGGGATGACAACAACAATAACATCCAACTGATAACGTCCCCGTCGTTGCCTCGCCTCGCTCCGCATCGCCGCATCTCAACAACCACCGACCGACTGAGTGGCCGGTCAACCAATTCCAACTCAAACTAACTGAACCCACAACAGACCACAACCGACTACACGCAGCCGACGTACTGCACGCTGTCTATTACCTAACCTCGCAACCAATCGACAACTTTTGCCAAGTTCCGCTTGACCTAATTGAACACTATGACAATCTATTATCGTCGACGCGCAATTTGGAGTTGAGCAAATTCAAGCCACTTCTGTTGGCCGCCATGAGGCAGCAACTATCTGGCGGTGGCGGAGCAGGAAGTTCCTCATCGGCGAACAACGGTGATTTGGCAACAACGTTGCAGACGACAAGTGGTTGCGATGTTTCCAATGCGACAACGATGGCAGAAACGCCGCCGGCGGCCAAGGACAACCAGCATTCGACCACTAAAACCATGATAACCAACCCGCCGCAGCCACAACCAGCAGCCGACCAGTTGACGCCTGACGAGCTGGTGGCCAAGTTGCACAATCACATTGTGGCCGTGGTGGTGGCGGCGGCGGCTGCGGCCGCCGACTCGGAACTGCCATTTGGAATTATGGGCGCTAATTTGACGGCACTCGAGGTGATGGCTCTCTACACGGCGGCCGCAATGCACGACTTCCAGCATCCCGGACGCACCAACTCCTTTCTTGTGGCAACAAACTCGCCATTGGTAAGTGCATCACCTAATCCTTGGCTCTAGAATTGAACTCAATCCACTCATCAGATGTGCAGAGGGTCAAGTCTTGGAGCTGAGATCGAGAGGGAAGCGATTGCGTGGCAGTGAGAGATCAAATTTTACCTTTAGATAAACCTCACATGAACCAAGTGGACTTCTAGACAAGACAATCCAATACTAACGAGCTCCCATTTAATCCCTCAACGTAAACCCAAAACAACAACAACCACAGGCACTTCTGTACAATGACCGCTCGGTCTTGGAGAATCATCACTCGGCTGCCGCTTGGGCGCTCTTCTATTCGGGGCCAAATTTTAATTGGCTCTGCAACCTTGAGAAGGACGAGGTAATCATCTTTCCCTTTATTTTTATGTGCCTACCAAAAGACTCGAGCTGCTCGCAACACGCAACTCGCAACTTCCGGCGGACAAAAGACTAACCCAATTCACCGCTTAAACCCATGTCCTCCAACCTCCAAAACTAAACACACTCATCACTATCATCCAATTAGTTTAAACGATTCAGATTCATGATTATCGAGCTCATTTTGGCCACCGATTTGATGCGCCACTATGAGCTCGTCAGTGCGTTTAACAAAAAGGTAAGTTTGACTCATTTGCCACTTGTTAACTACTGTAAATAGACTCATGTACACTACGACCAAATATATTTGTATATCAATACCGAATATATATTAATCAATTGCCCTACTTTTATCTAAACACATCGACAAATAAATAGCTCAACAATGTGGGCCGACACAATATCGACTGGTTCTGCGAGAGTGATCGATTGCTTGTCATGGAAATCATAATAAAGCTTGCCGATGTCAATGGTCCGATGAAGGGCCACCAGCTTCATTGTCAGTGGACCGATAGGATTGCAATGGAATTTTACGAACAAGGCGACGAGGAAAGAGCTCTAAATTTACCTGTCTCATTGTACATGGACCGAAGCGACCCGCGCCTGCCCGAGTTGCAAAAGTCTTTCATAAAGTGAGTATAGAGTTCATTATAGACCTATCTTAGGTTGCTAATAATAAATATTAGTTAGCCGACATTATCAGCGCTCATCATTAATCTTGCGGGCGAGTTAGTTACGGTTCAAATCAAATTAATTTTTTCGAGGCTCACAAGCGAAACCGACAAACCTACCTTGCGTTTTTCTATTCAATCAACCAAACGGTTATGGATTTGACGCCGATCACTGGGCCGACCAACTCTTTTGTTGTTTTTATTCAGATCGATGAATTGCTTTCAAATAGTGGCCGCTATTTTAAGTTAGCGTGACAAACGACTAACCTTTACCCAAACTCCAAAAAAAAACTTACATATCCCGTGACTCGCAAATTACATTGGCACACCTGCACAGCCACCTGGTGGGACCACTGAGCCACTCCTACGCGGCCGCCGGCTTCTTCCCAAGATCCAACGAGCACATAGAGGCGGTTGAGTCTGGCGCTTGCGTTGACTCACGGGCCAAGCTGAGGAAATTGAAGCCAGATCCAAAGGATCGCAGCCAGAATATTGAAGATGACGACAACGAACAGGAAGAGCCGGATACTGTGTACAATCAGACAAAGTATTGGCTCATTGATGAGAACAAAGTGACGAAGCTCAACAAACACTTTTTAATCTGTGCTCAAACCTCAAATTTGAGGAGCAACTTTCTCTATTGGGACGCCAAATCTAAGGAAACCAAACCACCGATAACAGCAACAACTCTAACCACACTAACTGTGTCCAATCCCATAGAAACCATTCTAAGCGACGATAACGACTACCAAGACGAGCAGGAGGTAGATGCACCAAGCGACCAAGACTAGCTTAAAATGTCGAGGTCTAGAAGGGGAGGAGAAAGATCACATTGACAGTGAAAGGATGAATGAAAATTTTACACTCAAATCTCCTGCATTTAGATGCAACAAGATGCTATTGTGAGGCCAAGCAAACAGGTGATATGTTTATATAGCTATATACACAGACAGAGGTTAAATATAGATATATGTATTGTTATATATTTGGACAAATAGATAAATTTTTCATGAGATTTCTTACTTTATTATAGATTATGCGTATCATTGAGATCCCTCTTGGCTGGACTTCCCAACGAGAGAAGACTGAAGTCGGCCGAAATATCAAAACTTGAATCGAGACCAGCCTGACTCCGCCGCCTCTCCAAAATGAGTTTCTTTTTTAGTTGATCACGATGCAAGGGCAAATGCAATGGCCTTTTAAACATATCCTTGATTTTCTTTTTCAAAAGCTCGCCTGCGTCGCCACTATCAGCTGCCTGCTCGCAGATAGTCTCCTCGGCCTTGCGACCCGCCGAGTCCTTGAGATTCCTATGCAAATTTTCGTGACTTAATAATACTCTCACTACTTGATGATAACCCTTTTTGCAGGCAAAATGAAGCGGCGTATTGCCGCCGCGCGGATCTGGAGTGTTCAGGTAAGAATCTAGCAAGTGGTTCAATCGATCTCTAACATTTTGGTCAGGCTGATCCGGATAAAGCTTGCGCAAGAACTCAACATTACCAACTGTTTCCAATATTAGCGCCATTATCTCTGGTCTATTTGCTCGAGCTGCTATATGGCAAGCATTGTATTTCGGTCCAGCCATTAAATAGACGGCTGAATCGCAGACTGTCACCAAATACTTTGGATTAGATTGAATCATCTCCTCCACCTCATCATAGTTACCAGCCTCAATCTTGCGCCTTAATACTGTCAGATCCTTGGGCTCCGGTGACTTATATTTATGGGCTGCTGTTGCTTCGCCCGGCAGTGGTTCGTCATCTTTGGGCTCCTTCTTGGCTGACATTTTAATTCTTCTGGATATTTAATATACCTTGACCTACCCAAACATTGTGATTGCAATTCGGGTTCTCGGGAATACGGCTCCAAAGAGAGAGATAGAGAGATGGAAAGAGCAACAAAAAGCTTATTTTTCACAGCTTCTTTCCTGCTTTCAGTGAAAACTTCTCTCTCTCCCTCTCTCTTTCTGTATTTGAAGATTTTGTTGTTTGTATGTGTGCGTGTGTGATTCGGATCATAACACGAGACGCGCAGGCGCCGCGTGCCGCGCTTCATTCGATTTTCGCGGGTCTACACACAACATCCATCAGATTCTCTCGGCTTGAGCAAGTAAACAACAAACAACCAAGTTTTATATTGTAACGCAATATTTGCCAAAGATACTAAAACAGTATTACGTTTATATATAGATATATAGATATATATATATGCTATAAATATCTCCCTATTAATTGTAGGCAACAAGATGGATAATAGATCCGAAACTGTTAGTGATCAGGACCAAGTAAAGATGAAGGACAAGATGAAGGATGTTTTTGCGAAGATCATCACAGATATTGATCAGCAAGTTTTGATTGTCAGCGAATCCCAAAGCGAGTTGGACTCGCAACTCGACCGTCTGATATCAATATTGGATAGTATCAAGATAGACGAGAAGCTAACCGACGATATTAGCGCAAACGCGGATCGAATATCCAGCCTCAGGAGTCGACTCACCTTGATACATTCAATTTTGAGCAACTCTAGTGCTCGGTGTAGCCGAACACTAGCGGCTTGTGGGGCAGCAGTTAGCTCGCTATCGAGCGGGCCACGACATCAATCCGCATCTAGCGAGACGACAGCATCAGGCCAAGAGTCATAATTGGAAATGGTTATCCCTCACCTCGTCATCTAGCCATGAAATACATGCAACTTTTCAGCAAGATTCAAGTCGGCAGCAATGGTCTTGGCCAACTGAGTAAAAGGTCTAGGCCCGCAAGCCAACAAACGCACCTCGTCAGGATTATGGCTATCTAATAACTTGGCCACCTGCTCTTTCTGGATTCTTCCCCTCTCACCTTGCCAACTACTACTGCTTCCACCGCCCTCCGCCTTGCCATTTGATATTGGCTCATTGGATAATATATAGTGAACCTTGAATCGTTTGTTGGTCTGATCCTCCGCAAGTTTGTCAAATTCATCCTTCAGGATAATATCCTCTTGAGTTTTGTTATAAAATACCAATGTCACTGACTTGACATTCTCCTCACTTTGGCTTAACAAGTAGGAGATTGTTCTACAGAACGGAGTTATCCCCGTTCCGGCAGCAAACAAGAACCAATGCTTTGGTGTCATGATCTCTTGTTCAACATTAAAATCAACATATTGATAATCACTAATTTCAATATAATCACCCACCTGTAATGAATTCAACTTGGTTGTTAATAGACCCTCAGGATAGATCTTGATTATGAAATGAAGTCGATCCATGAAACCCGATTCGTCTGTTTGCCCATCATTGTCTAATATGGTTTGTAAAACTGGCGTATAGTTCTTAAATACCCGATCATCTTGGTTAAAGTTTTCTGAATTCTCATCCAAATTATCTTTCTGTTGTCGCGGTTTAATCGTGGAACATGAATACTCGCGCATTAGAACATGCCAACCGATAGGCACATACATGAGAGTCTGATCTAATTTAAACTCAAACAGGTAGGTATCATGTGTCAATCGTTTCTTACTAGCCAACTGACATGGTCTAAAGAACTTGTCGGCTAAGTTCATTTCACATAACGAATCATTTAAATCCAATGAAGTGCCAATCTTGTTCCAAATTGACTGCTCCCTCTTGTTCAATAATATAGTTATCGTCCTATCATCATTCGATAGACTTGCTGTGAAATGTTCCTCAATTGGTTGCTGGAATCTCAAATGGACCCTGTAGAGCCAATCCATTGATAATATAATAGATAGATGCAATTCCATGTTTGCATTTAGATCACAAATGAGGTGTCTAGCTCTAATTAGTGGCAATGTTTTCAAATCTTGAATCTTGATTTTGATGCAAGATTTATCTTGCATAATCACATAAGTTGGTGGTTGTTGAACTTGATTTAAGTTGGTGGTAGAATTGTTATGCAAAAGTAACTCGTTATAATGATTTGTTTCGGGAACTGTTAGCGCAATAGATTGACGCCTAGGTGCCTTTCTGGCGACAGTTGGGTCTTTCCTGTTTGTTGTTTTGGTCTCATTTCCATCAATGGTCTTTGTATCGATTGATGATTTGCTCTCAGTCATAGTCTTGAAGTTAGCACGGCCAGTCGGGGTTAAGGGCGAGTCAGCCTTGTAGGGTCCAATCAGACACTTGGCCAGGATAACCGGGTAGTTGATCCATCTGTGTACCTCGTTGAAGAGATCTGTTGCGTCACCGCCAGCACTGCGCATAATCTCATCGGGTCCACCTGGATGATAGTCGAGATATCTAGTAACATTATACACCTGACCCCTAAGTGCGATCCAACAATCCTCCTTAGTATTATGCTTAGCTAGTTCGTCTGATGAAACTTCCATAATCTTCCCCTTATTACCTGCAAGATCTACGTCTTCATTCGTCAACTTTATCCAACCCATCAGCGAGTAACCTGGCGCTAAGGAAACCTTGTTTCTAAGTGAACCTGTTGCATTGCCGCCTGAATATGTTTCCTGTTTTGGCTGGGCTTGTTGCTTCAATTGGGGTTTGACAAAAGACGATAGTCCCTCAACTGTGAGCGATTGTCGTCTGGGCGCCGTAGTGCCAATATTCAAACTCAGACGCCTATTGGTGCTTGCAATCAAATTGGGACCTCCTGATGGTTTTACAAGGTTCGATTTGCCTCCGCCAATTGGACTTAGACTTGCACCTCCACCAGGGGACTGTAAGGAATTTGAAGAGCCCTTTGCGGATCCACCCGACGAGTCGAGACCAATATTTTGAACATTCCCTTGTGCATCATCAATGCCACTAGTTGAGCTCTTTGGATCCGAAACCTCGCTAGAATTTGAATTACGACTTAAGTCTTCCTCTTCGTCGTCACCAGTTAGCTCAATGGATTCTGTTATATTTGAGTCCTTGTTGAATGATAAACCCAAGGATTGCACAACAATCGAGGGAGTTCTATCGCGACGGTAGGGAATCTTCGGAGGCGAGTCCTCCACGTCCTCGTCTTGACTTCCATCGTTGGTTGGCTGCTTGTTAGTGTTGTCCATGATAATATTTTATCTGATTCGATAAGAGTAATTGATTGAAATATTAGAATATGTGTGATTACAACAAGATCGTTAGAATATCTTGCTTCTATGATTGAATTGATTTTGACGTTGTTGTTTATAATCTTGACAGGAGTCGTTATTATTTCTGTTTAAAAATTTCGACCACGATGATGACGGCCGGATCTCTTAGAATATAAATTTTATGATCTTTCTGGGTAAGTTATCGCTAAGTTAATTTATTTGATTATCTAATATTCTCTCAATAAAATTAACAGTGATAGGTTAATTTGTATGTAATAGTAACAAAGCTCTGAGCAAAAATTTTGCTTTCCTAACGGGATCTATGAAACGTGGTCGCGCGTTGTGTTGTTGTTGTTGTTATTGGAATGACTCATTCGCGTGTTGAAAATTCTGACATGTAATTGTTTCTGTTTGTTTAATGATTAATACTATCATACAATGAGCAGGGTGCTATTAATAATGCCAGCGCTTTTGATGTTGTCAACCTCAGAAGTGCAAGTGTCCTGACAGCAGCAGCAGCAGCAACATTGGTAGTAGAAATAATAATTATTATTAGAAAGAAGTGAATGTCACAGGACAGGTGAACATCAAGCAAAACTCGTTTTTTACCTCTGAAGGTTCGCCAAGATTTGTTTGACGTCTTTCGGTGGCTTCAGAATTGCAATGTGCGTCAATCCAAAAAGTGCCACAACTCTCTAAACTGACGAGCAGATAACCCTTTTGCTTAGGCTCTACTAGCTAATCAACAGATCAACAAACTTTTTAGCTGAAATTCTGGTGATTTATATTTCTCTTCGAATAAGTGAATATGTGGATTTTGTTGAGATCATGGCGATAGAGCTACAAAATGTTGGCTGCCAGTTTTGCCGCTGTTGTTGCCGATAGTTCAAGTTTCTGGCCGTTGCAACGTGTGACTTGTGAATATAAATTACAAGTTGTTGTCTCTTGATGTTCAATATCGATGGCTTGCAATTGCCATTAGCTCGTAGATTGAAAGGCGAGAGTCAGTCAGGAAGAGAGGGAGGGAGAGAGGGAAAGTTGCAATGTATTATGATTATTACTGTTGTTATTTATTATGTCGCTCTTGTCCCGGTTGTTGCTACTTTATTCTCGCTCGTCGTTTCCTGACTTTTGTTTTACTTTCGCTTTACTGTCCTAGTTATTGTTGAGTGGCTCTCGCTCTTCCCTCTTCTGTTGAATCAGTGGTCTTTCTTTTACGCTGATCTAGATACAACATAAACACCCCACCAAGAAAACCTACAGCGACACAAAACATTCAAGACTTGCTATGTTGTCGAACAAATTTTCTTTCGAACTCTTTTTCTCTAGTTTTTTTGCCAAGCTAACTTTGCTAAGCTCGAGATGGTTTCTGGTCTCGCGCATCGCTGGGCTGCAAATGTCGACTCAACGCGACGCGTCGTCGAGCGGTGCGCCTCCACAAAGGCTTTTTGGGCGGTGGAATGGAAACGCGCCCAGCGTTGTGTGCACCCAGCGAGCGCACTGCAAGTGCAAGTCGCTATGCGCTCGCCACCGCCTCTGCTGCTAAGACGATAGCGTCAAGACCGCTGCGTGGCGGCGGCAACGAAGACGAAGACGACGAGCCGCATACACAATTCGGGGTCCCATCAAGCGGAAGCGGGAAATCACGTGAAAGCGGAAGAGGAAGCGAAAGTGTTAGAGCGAATTAGAGTTGGAACAACGTCGAAAAGAAACGCGCACTTTTCTATGCAGGATTCTTGAGGGAAAAATTGTCTCTCACAAGCGCTTAGCAGTTTCAATGGCGATCACAGGTCGCAAAGGGTTAAGCAGATTGGGGATCAAATTCTCCATATCATTGCATGATGGTAGCAGCGATTGATTGCGAAGTGGAGGCGTAAAACCCCGCCATCTAATTGAGAAGAATGAACCAACTTGGTGTTGATTTCCTGAAGCACCGGTCAAACTTTTGGCGATGGAGACAGGAGCTATATTTATGAAGGCAACTCGCCTAGTTGAGCCATCGAAAGGCGATTCTGTTGCCTCATCGTCGTCGTCGACAGGCAAGGAAATTATTTTTTGCGAAGATCAATTCCGCCCACGAGAAAGGGAAGCACGAAAACAAAGCGCAATAGTCGTCGTCGTCGTGGCGGCCGCCGTTAACGAGTTTATGTGCTCAACTCACATATATTCACAAACAAAAATATACCTGCACACGAGCGCGTTTCCCTTTTGGTCTCCCCCAAGTAATCAAACTCGACGAAGTTTTGCCGCTAGTTTCCAGCAAAGGGGTCGGCGTTGGCGTCGTCGGGGCGGGCAGGCGGAAAACTAGCCTAAAACCTACACGCCAGCTACTTGTAATTCTAGAACTCGCCGAGTTTAGTTGAGTTTTTCCAAACAACCGGAGAGCCCTAAGCGGATTTACAAGTTTGATGTTGCGCACCCAGCCACTTTGCCGGCCGGTAGCCAGGTGCGTGCACTAGGCCATCACTCACCTGGAGCGCGAGGAGTAGTGTTGGATTTGTTGGTGTATAGAAAACGTAACAAAAACAACTAGTACCACTACTACAACATCAACGGCAGCTACTATTACTTCATAGCGATCGCCGTTGGTCAGCAAAAAAGCAGGTAGTTGCATGATCGTTGTCGGCATCGGCGCCGGCGCCGGCGTCGTCGCCAGAGTAGAGAGTTTCATCTCGTTTCGCTGGTTCCGCTTGTCACTCGTTGGCTACATTTGCTTTTAAGCGAATCGTAACCTTGAGCTTGCTGTTAGATTCAAATAGAGCAACCCAGCTAACCACCTCTCGCTCGCCAATGAGCGGCCAGCATGATGAGTGCAATGCTTATTTGTGTAAACGCCGCTGCTTCGGTGGTCCACCGCAACCAAGAGGGCGGGGGAGACCATTTACTGTTGGTGCTGAATCAGCTCTTCCAGTTTAGTGACTAGTTATTTTCGTGATGTTGTTTCGTTGATCTAGCGCAAAATTTTCCCATCTCTAACTCCGCAAGGTAAACTCTGTCTGTATTTCTCGAAAACCAAAAGGAGACCAACGAGGTAAAAAAGTCATGTCGCTGTGACACTTGAATCCGCCTACAATTCAGATGAGGAAACCAACGAAAAAATAGTCACGTGAAAGATGGATGAGCGATAGCAGCTTCTCTCCTCGCTAGCCAACTTCACCGCAAGCAACACCAACTCTCGTCATATCTTCTTGCCCCCTCCCCCTGGTCGTTTTCAATAAGCAAAAAACCGGTGGAGCAATTCAACTCGCAACCGGAAGCCACTGATTGCCATCTAAATGTCAGTTCGTTTGTGACTTTAGCTCGGCGCAAGAAACGGAGCTATGTGCACATTGAGATCAGGTTGCCCCTGTTGGCAGCGAAACTTGGCAAGCTACTACTTGTTAGCTAGCGGCAGTACTCGTGCACTAGATGGATGAGTTTCTCTGGCCGCCATCTCCGTTGGCATCCTCAAGTTGAGAGTTGAGTTTCTTCTCTTCGCGCATAAATACAAAAACACGTATATGCACCTGCAAGCGCGAGGTACCGTCCCCCCCCAAATCCGAACCTGAACCAGTGGCCATCACTACCACCGCCACTAGTCGTGGCTCGCGGGTCGAGTCGAGGAAAGTTGAAGGGCCCTCGCCTCGTCCAACTGCAGCAGCGAAAGCCAATTTTATCGCCTGATTTGAGAGCGGCACTCGAGCGTGAAGTTTGCGTTTAGCCGGCCGGTTGGCCAGTGCAGTCATCGTCGTAGTTTTGGTGGTGGTCGTGGTTGTTGTTGTTGCCACCATTGTTGCTATTGTTGTCGAAGCACCAAAAATTTTGATAGCCCCGCAAGCGGGCCAATGTCGCCGGGTTCCGGCCGAGATAAACGCCGATGGGCTGGCGGTTGCGAAAGAATGTTTACTCCTTCTTACGTCCGACCGACCGACTTACCGACCGCTCCGGTAAATTTGAGCTGGCCGCCGGCGGCGGACAACAAAATTGAGTGCCAGATGAGACGAGTCAGATAAGCGAGAGGAAATATACTTGGTCGGCGGCGGGGGGAGGAGAGAGAAAATTTGGCAGGTTTACGTTGAACTTCCAAAGGTTTCGACGAACAGCAGCATTAGTAGTAGCGGCCGTTTGATGGTCATTTGGCCAACAGCGTGATTGCGCAATCATGACGCGTATGAAACGCCAATGGCCACTAGCCGGCCAACCAGCAAACTGTAAACGACAAGCGACTGGTCTTGCTTGGTGGTCGGTTTTAACCTGTGCTCATTCGCACAGGTAACTTTCGCTTTGCACGCACGCTGATTGCTTACTTGATCTTGAGCAGCAACAGCAGCAGCAGTGGCAGAAAAAGTGAGATAGCCTCTGGGAAAGGCGACAATTTTATACTTCCTTAAGCTTGTGGCCCCGAATCGAAGGGCAAACTAACTTGTAAGTCATTTGCCAATCTGTCAAAACTCGACAGCCATCGTCAGCTATCGCCACCAACCGGAAGTCGTCTGAGCAAGAACAAAGAATCTCTCATGTTCAGTCGGCTAATCCAAGCCCACGAACGGAACTAGATTGAGCTCTCCTCCCTCCTTTTCCGCCAGCATCTCTATTGGCAAACGATGGCGTCGCTCGCCATCCATTGACCTTGAGCCAAGTTGAGCTCAAGAAATCGATTTAAGCAATGGCAACTACTATACTCGCAAGCACCACTTGGTAAACTAAATCCTAGCGGGGGAAGCAGCAGCAGCGAGACGAGCGAGAGGGAATTTACATGCCATTAGGACAACGCATCGGAAGTAGCAACCACTCGACTGTGCCGCCAGCAGATGGACACAATCAGTCTGGTCGGTGGAGTTTGTGTGTATGTGTCTTGTGTGTCTTTGACGTTCCTATGAGCCAAACAATGGATTAAACTCGCATTGCGAATCGAATGTTGGTTGAAACACCAACCAAGTTACCTGCAAACCAAACAGTCGACCCACTAAGCGGCAGGAGCAACTCCAATTGGCATTAATAATAATGACAACTACTTTCATTCGATAGACTGAAAGAGAGCGAACGCGAATTGTGCGGCCGACGCCGCGGTTGCAGCTTCAGAAGAGTAACGACTTTCGGCCCGTTTTCGGTCTTACCAGTGCACAGGTTTCGTCTCGTTCCACTGCTCGAAACTTGACCTTCATTCAACTTCTGCGGCGGTAGTCTTGGCGGATCGGTCTAGGCGTAGTACCTTCTATTTCCCGTCCCGCTCGCACCAACTTAACTTGAGTTGGCCAGCGAGAACAAGGGAATTAGTGAGTGCGCGTTATTTTGTGTGTAAGTGTGACGCGCGCTAACGCTCACGATAAATGGGAATAGATTATGACTGTTATTACTATTATTATTATTGTTATTTCAACTTGTTTTTTCTTCTTTCTCTCTATCGGCCCCGCTATTGCCTATTTACCATTTAGTTGGTAAAGTGAGCAATGGAAAGTGGAGGACAATTGAAACAAACAGGTTGTTGGCTTGCAACTTGTATGGCGCCGACAACCACAAGCACAGCAATGGCGCCGCCGCCGCTACCGTTGCTGCTATGGGAGTGATGGTCCAGCGATTGAGTGCTTTCATCTGATCAAATGGCGAGCTTGTTTCAACTTGTTCTATCCACCACTTTCGCTACACTGTGCACAACACGAGCCAATCCATAACGAGCGACGAGATCTCACTTTGGCAGGAGCCGCACGGTTTCCGCTGAGCTTAAGGTGAGGCCCGTTAGTGTAGCCACCGTAGGCACCACCAGCAGCGGCGCCACCGCAGCGAGGTCAAGTTGCGAGCTCGCCAATTGGTTTGGGTCGCTGTTCGGTTTGGACTCTAGAGAGAATGCGATTAAGTTGGTGGTTACTCGGTGGTTGTTGCAAGCTCACAATCGGTTGGCACAGCCAACGCTTCGCATTGGTCGCCTCATCTCGCGGCCATGTTACCGATACGGATACCGTGCTTGCCGACTCGCTTGTTCTTGACGAGATTGTTTCCATTGAGGATCATGGGAGAAAAGAAACAACAAGATTCGTCATTCTGTTGTATACTTAGTTGCTACTGCTCTTATCCTTCATATTGTGGCACTCGGATCCAAGAAACAGAACACAGCAACCACCGACCTTGACACGTGACGTCGCTGACCTTGAGGCTCACTCTTGTTGTACAACTCTTTCGATACACTGCTCGGCGATTTCAATTACATGCCGACTCACAACATACAGAAGGCACACAAATCTAGCATTAGTGGGCGAGCTTTCACATTGGACTTGTTCTTCTCCTTCCTCTTCTTCATATTTGAGCTGAAGATTTCTTACACACCAACACTGAGAGAGAAAGAGAGGGAGAGAGACAGACAGAAATGATATTCGAATTTAGTTATTAATGATGTCCGTTGGATCAGCTCACTTGCGATAATAGATCGATTGGTTGGAAAATTGCACTTGCTATTGTTGTCGCTATTTTTATCATTTGGAGAGCTGAGTCTCGCGTCCAACCGATTTAAGTTTATGTGTGCTGCTTCCAATGTCAGCAGATGAACAACGAAATGTGAAATACCTCCCATCAAATTAAATTTGTGAGTGAAAGGGATAGATAAAAGAAGAGACAAAGTTAAAGAAAGAGAGGAAATTGAGTTTGATCATTGAGTTCTATTTTTGGACCAACTTGAATTCCCCTTTGTGCCATATATCAAATTCTGCTCCCTTTTCCAATGACTCTCCTCGACCGAGTTAGACGAAACTAGCTGACGAGTGGTTATAATAATAAACTCGTCACTTGAACCGTGGCTTAATCGGCTGCGGCAAGTTCGCGATTATTGCACTCGAACGGTTTTATTGATTGACTCACCAACCAAATGACTGACTTACTGGCTGAAGAATCCTCACCAACTTGGCGACTTGAAGCTCTAATTAGTGTCTAACTCTCAATTGATACCCACCATCTGGCCTGTCACTAAACGGCAGAGGGAAAAAGCCTCTTGCTCATGATGTGACACCCAACTTCCGGGGGCCGAGATTTTGCTGAGCTTCAATGGTCTCGTCTACAGTTTAATGCAGTAAAAAAGTGTTTTCTTAAGCTGTCAATTGGCTTCTTTGTTGCTGCAACAGCCGCAACTTTTTGCTAGCGTGGACTTTTGCCTCCACTTCCCCATCCTGGCGCCAGCTGGTCTATTAAATTGGCAAGCTAGCCACCAAATGCACATTAGTGCGCGGTGAGCGGGAGTCGGAGGCGTGTCGTTAGCTTGGCGACTCTCCATTCTGTACACCACTGAGCAGTTTTTAGCTCCCATTTCCGGTTTGGATTTTCGCCAAGTTGGTGGGCTTGCCGCCTAAAAGAGACGAAGACGTCGCCGATTAAGTCAGCGATAAAACTAAAGACAGAGGCAATGACGACGGCGACAAGTTGCCAAGGCGAATGAGTGATTTCTCGCTGGCGCTTGCTTGTCTCATTGTGGCATAAACTCCCACTCAGTAGTTAGTTGACCGCTGGCGGCAGAAGTGGTGGCCATCAAATTGGCTCTTCCGCCTCGTCATCACACTAGTCATCATCGCAATTGATGTCGTCGTCGTCCCTGTTGTCACTAACGTCTAGTTAGAGCGAGAGTATAGATTTTCCCAAGCCAACTGCATCTCTCTCCTTCCTGTTGAAACCAAACTGGACTTGCCGACTCGTTGCAAAACTGCAGGCGAGAAAGAGAGAAAGGAAGGGAAAGCATCAATATTGATATCACCAACAAGGAGCGAGCGGGTCAATATTGACCCGCTCGGCTCCTTGATGGGCGCTAATGGGTCAACTTGGTTGGCAGGACTACCAAGAGGGGGAATGATACTCTCCTTTTTTCCGCTCATCGAAAGCAAAGTCACGACCACGCATCTAAATCCTTGCCACACTCGAGGCTCAGCTGCTGACAGGAAATCACCAGCTGGCTAGCCAATCGACTTGCCAGCCAACCAAGTAAGCAGTCACATAGCTAGCAGCACATATCAGCAACAGCAATACGGTAATTGACATTTGCCTTTGACCTTGAGTTGGCTTCCTCACTCGTTTGAGTTGCTACAATTTGCAACACTGAAACTGACTAATGTCTCTGCTCAGAATCTCAACACCGTAACCCTGGCGTCGTTGCTCGTTTTACCTGTCGTCAATAGTAATTTGCTGAATAGATACACAGTTACAGTGCCTATATGCGATTGGAGCACTGCGTTGGTTCTCTCTATGCTTCTCTCTTCTCGTTGGTGCAACTTGCGGTGCTCGTCGCTCGGTTTTCTTAGTGGCGACGGTGGTTACGGGATTTTTACGCAAGTTACGCCATTAATATACCTGTACGAGACAACGAAGACAACAACGACAGGGAGGAGAGCCAACAACGACGCAAGCGAGAGGAAGCGAGAGTAAAGTCAAAGTGGCAGCAGCGACGAAGACGGCCACCGTGGGCTCCCGAGATTCAATTATAATTATCGCATTCTGCGCTAGCTAAAACTCTATGCAAGTGGTTGTGTGCCTGCCGACACTTTGTCGCCCCAAGCCGTGGAAATGGTGTTAGTCGTATCGCAGTTTCGTGAACTCGTTGTTACCAAGCGCGCAAAGTGCCTAGCGGCGGCCTCAAGTTGAACCAACGGAAGCGAGGAGAAGAGAGGAGAGCAGTGGCAACGCGGATAGAATACAAGTGGTCGTGGCTCGAGTTTCAAGTTCGTTGGCCTCTTGTCGTTCCCTCGTTCCCTCTCTCTCTCT
>WNKI01000001.1:1472667-1515191 GCA_015350385.1 Aculops lycopersici | reverse complement strand
CTCTCTTTTTTGGGAGGAGGGATTTGTACGAGGACTGGTTATCGCGACAAAGAGTGAGAGTCCATCGCACGACCACTACCACTAACAATTACGATAGCCACTAGCGATGCCGATCGATTCTACTCCTTGTGCATGTTGCAATATCACTGGCCGTTACTTGAGGAGTTTGCTTGCGAACGCTCCTCTACAGAAAGTAAGCGGGAAGAGTGGCGCGCCTGTTGGTGGAAAGATAAATAGCAAGACAATGAGACCATCGATTTGCTTGCTGCTGCTGCTGTTACTACACTTGCTGCCATTGAACTTTGGACGAAACCTTGCCCTCGATCTTATCTCAATCCGTTGCATTCCTTTCCACTCCGTTCGATTCGACTCCATTCTATTGTTGCCCAGTGGACTAGCGGGACTTTTTATTGGATTTGCTGCCGTCGAGAGGTCTAGCTCTCGGGCTCTCTGTTTCTTTTGAGACCATTTGGTTCGTTGTGTTGGATTCAGACGGATCAAAATGAAAACTCAAACTTAAACCAAATAACGGGTAGAGGAAGCAGTCGGACACTACACGAGAGAGAAGAAATCGGGGAAAATACAATGGGACAATGTGTTTCCCCCGACAATGTACGGGCTAGTGGGATGGCAACGCAACAAATAAAGGGGTGATAAAATGAGATCGGGATCCAATTAAGACATTGTCGTTTAGCGCTACTTCCGGGTGACTTGCGAGCAGCGAGCAGAGATAATGTCCAATCTTGTTATGTGAACTGATCCTTTATATATTTCTTTCTGCATTACTGGAATAAAAAATAAAAACAAAAACAAGAATAACAACAACAACAACAATAACAACATGAACCAGCTTTTCAAGGTCAGAGATGCACAGATCAGTTGAGGTATCCACTGAAGCGTACATTAGCAAATAGACACACTCGGCATTAACAGGTGTGTTGCGTCGCAGCGCACCGCTACCTCCGAAACAACCACTACCTAATGGTTGCTACTACAAAGGACATTGTTTTTATCGCCGCTTGTACACATTTGCTCGCCAGGTAGAAGTGAGGACCGAGAGTTCGGCCGCGGTGCTAGCTGCCACTGCGCACGTGATCAACACAATTGATTGCCCCCGCGCACCCAACTACTTGTTTGCCGTCACTTTGTTTACCTTTCCTAAGGCCAGTTTAGTGGTCATCGCACGCGTAAGTCCATCTTACACATCTACCATCTTCTTGTAGTAGTTTGTGTCTGCTTGCTCTTAATCTAAACGCAAGTGGCGAGTTTGCTAGTTAGAGTCAAATCCCTGCTCAGTAGTTTGCGCCTCATCAATCAGCCGACAATTGGAGTGTCACGTTCGCCTTGCTCTTGGGCGTCTTCCGTTCAACTTGGACACACCTTTAGTTGAAATCTTTCACTTTGTCGCCCTCTTTACCTTGCTCTACTTTACTTTAATTTGCTTTACTTTGCGTTTCTGAACTACCTCGCCTCAATTACCGGGGGGTTTCTAGACAAGGTGACCCAACCGTTAATGGATAGGAACTTATCGGCCTCTGGATTTAGTAAGTCAGCGAGCTTATCGAAAAGAAGGAGAGGGAGAGGGAGAAAGAAGCTTCTTCTTTTTCAAGAATCAATTCATTTAATTGCCCCATTCGCGAAAGTAGGAGTCAATCTATCGGCTCAGAACGCAAACTGCTAAACCAATCGAACAATTGATTAGAACTAGAAGCTAGAGGAGAGAAGAGTAGAGAGGAAAAACTCATGATCATTTTGTCCGACCGGAAGTCGTTGAGGGCGACTGGTTTGCCAATTGTGCGAGGAGCAGAGTTTATTTGCCCTCAGTGGCCACCAACTTTAGACTAGACTGGCCATTAGTACTCTCCTCTTTGCTCCTCCTACTCTTCACGGGTAACTCAAGCAACCACCAACCACCGGCTACACTGAGCAGGTGGTAGTTGCTATGCAGCGGATAACTTACTAGAACTGCGCCACCGTCCTCGCCACCAACAGCAAACTGATGCCAGTTCAAAAGGAAATCTTTGCTCGGCCATCGGGGGCAAAAATCTGCCACCAAAATAAAGCCGTCAGTCGACGGACCCACTTGCTCAAGGGCTGGCAAGCTAGCTTGCCAGAAAGCGGGCTTGCAAAGGCAAGACGCCCAGCGCTCGCGGCAATCGGGCTGACTGACTCAGCGTGTTGACTCGCCCAGTCGCTCGGGGCGCTCGTCGTATGTCACCCTCTCACTTGTTTGCTAGAGAGAGGGGGAGCTAGGAAAGCGGCAGCAAATATTACACTTCAACTCAAACTCCAACTGCTCTAGTTGGAGTTGAAGTTGAAGGTTGGACTTGGCGATTCCCAATCGCAAACCCAATTCTAGGCGCAATTGCTAGTCGTCATGTCGCCGCACTTTCACGCTGCAGCTTCTTCTAATGTTGCCCCCCCCCTCTTGCTGGCCAAAAGCACTGCAGTGAGCTAGCCAGATACCCGAACAGCAAAGAACCTCTAATATCACTCCCCCTCCATTGCTAGTCTCGCCGGTGGTTCAACTCCACTCCAAGCTCTTCCTTTCACTCTCGGCCAACTAAAACCCATCGCCCGAAAATCACTGGCTGCTCGGCTTCCCCAGAAACGTCTTTCTGTGCCATTTGGCCGATTTAGTTAGGCTGGCAATCGGCTCGGGGCGAGTTGGATCGGGAAAAGGGTTCAAAGCAAAGGGGGGCAAACACACGGCCAACACAAACAGCTAGGCAGTTGATGAGTTGGCTGGAAGTTGAGCCAGTCGCTTGCGTTGGCGTTTCCAGCGAGAAAGAGAGGGACGCACATTGTGTACATATAGATCATTTTACAACTTCTAACGCGTGCCACTCTGCACGCGCGTAGCGAAGTGACTAGCTAGCTAGCCAGCTAGCTTGCCAAAGAAACTCTAGGTTTTGCTTGGATTCCCACTGCATCAGCCAGCCGCACGACCAAGCAAACCCTTTTGGTTAGTCGTATCATCCAAGCAGCAAACAATGCAAATTGGAATTTCCGCCTCTCTCTCTCTCTCTCTTTCTCTCACTACACTAGGAACTTTATACACAATTTTGCCAAAGTTTGGTTTGAGTTGACGTTAAAGCTAAAGTTGAAGCTGATGCTGAAGTAGAAGTTGAAACTGAAGGCCGCCCACTTGATTGTTCCGGTCCCGCCAACTTCCGGCCATCGCGGTGGCCGCGTCCGTGGTGCGGCTCGGTGGTTCCTGGTCTCTGTTGGTTTCAAGTGCAGCGGGCGAGTGATGGAAATTTTGCCGCTAGAAGGATTCTCATCGGCCGGCTATATGAGCTGTCAGTCGTTGTAGAGGCGGTCTTCGCCCTTGTCGCCGTTATTTAGTTTAGTTGGGTTTGGTCTAAGATGCGAAAATGTTTATGGTCACTGGTTGGCGTTGAAACAATGAGTTGAGCGATGGAAAGTGACAAGTGGCGCCAGTAAATTCGATTCTTGCATTCGTTTGTTTAGATAGTCCAGCCAAAAGAGCGAACTAAAACTAGAACTAGAAATAGAGAGAGAGAGAGAGAGAGAGAGGAATTTGGGGAAAAGAGCAAAGGGGTGGCAACTCAAGTGGGGAATAGTAAGTGAGACTAGCAATAGCCACTTCCTCTTTCTCCCTTCCACAAATTTAATCGAGAATTTGATACTGGCAAATCTTGGTCGTCATCGTTGCTGCGAGTCAATATCAATCTCGCGGAGGGAGGGAAATTCTGGCAAAAGTTGCAAGAGAGACTGCATCTAGTCGTGGTTCATCGTTCATGGATGCGCATTTATTCAATCCAAGCCATTGCAATTCAATCCATCCGATTCGATTCCCTCTACTTCCATTCAATTCGATCGACATGATGACGATTCGGGAACTTGATCTTGATTCTCGCTTCTCTTGGTTGGTAATGTCATCAGTTTAGTCACTAGTTCTCTAGCTTTTTCCCCTCCCCCTCCCGAAAGCGGGGTTTTCAATCCTGAATTCCTTCCCGAGGATTGGCTAGTGATTGAACACGATGCCCTGCAATTCAATTCGATTGCTCGGTCCGTCAATGAGACCGGGAATGCATTTTGAGTTACCTCACTCTCAAGGTCGAGTTTATCTGACCGGCGCCATCAAAGTGGTTGGTCGCAACTGTGGCTTGTCCTCTTGGTAGTTTACTAAACGTCTCTCTTGCCTTTTTAACACAATCCAAAACTGGGCGCGAGAATGGAACTCAGGTAGAAGAACGTTCCACACAATGGAAAGGATGACGGCTTTAAGTATATACAGCACACGGAAAATCGGTTGGCTATTTTCACGTCCTCGCTGCATGCTGATGAGATGCAAACTCCCCCTTTGCTCCCAGTTTTCTAATGTCCTGCTTAGTGAAGTAGAAAATCATATTTAGTTTGTGGCCGAGTTATGGTCAAACTAAAACTCGCTAACGTGTTAAGCGAGTCAACCACAAACGACGCCGACCTGTTTACGTGCTAGCTGTTTGCCGTTCAGTTCGTGATGCACCACCAACCAGCGCGCGTTTAGATAACTAGCACCAGCTGACGGTGAAGTTTAGGCGACAAGTGGTTGCATTGGCGCCGCCGGAAACTCGCCGTCGCTCGGTCGTCATGGAAAATTGCAAATATGCGCTCAGTCTTGTCATCCATCTAGAGAAAGGCTCCGGTCGGCCAGCCAGCTAGCCAGGGAGTTGGGCTTTCAGGTGCACAGGTAAACTTTTGACCGAAAGAGCTGTTGTCGCTGTAGATTCCAAGTGGGCGGCTGCTGTGGTGGCGCTGAAGTTGCCATGCCAATGAACTGGACGCTCGAAGCAACAACATCAACTGGATGCGGCGCCGAGAAGTTTGTTTCGGACAGGTAGTCGTTGGGTTTGGATGTGTGTGTGTGTGCTGCTGCTGCTCTTCAATGTAGAAACAGGAGGAGCTGCGCATATGGTGATTCCAACTGGATCGTGCCCCTCAGTCTTAGCGCCCAGCTCAAGCTAACCGCCGCTGACTGGCCGACATGACGGCTCACTTCCTCTTCCGTCTGGCTCGCAAACTTAGCGCGTTTGCCACAACAACAACCAGAGCCAATTGTTTGCGTAGCCAGAATGAACGAGTTTGCGTGCAAACTTACAAGCCCTTCGTGTTTGAGTTTGAGTTGGCGCCACAAATTTAGGTTTCTACAACAATAACAACAACAGCAACAACATTCGCCACAACCAACCAAAAGCGTGAGTTGAATAATCTGCCAGGGGGATAACAACAATAACATTAGCATGGCCACTCATTATACTCTCGCTTTCGCCTCTAGCTTACTCTCTTGGGTGGCGGCCACCTCGCAGATCGCCGGAAACTGGGGCTGAAACGACCACCGGTCGAGTCGCTGGCCAGCGCCATCTGTCCCACTACAGGTACTAGGCTTCTTAAACTCACACTAGCCTAATAATATCAATCAATTACAATGACAACGGCGCCGCTCGTGTCTTGTCTACTCGACTCAACTCGACTCGACTTAATTCCACTATCGGCGGCGGCGGCAGCTCTTCAGTCAGCTGGCCTAAGAGCCACGACGACCGGCTCAACTGCGACTGTATTCAATTCAATTGCAAACCGTAATCGATCGGCCGGGCCATTTGTATTCCGCTCGTCTCGCGCCAATACCCAGTGTGACAGACGACCCGAGAGAATAGTATGGTAGAACCAACGTCGCCACAGAGGAGCTACCTGGACGTCTGGATTAATTAAGACGAGTGGAGTTGGGGCAGCTAGTTTGTGCGGCTCTCGACTGCCAGCCGCTAGTCAGTCGGCCAGCGAGTATCCGGAAATCGAGACAAATTTGCATAAGTTTTTACCGTTATGCGCAAAGTGCGTCAGCTTACCCATTGTCGTCGTCCTTGTCCTTAAGTTTGCCAGCTCAATTTAGCGCCGAGTGCAAGATGCTAATTTCATGCGAGAAAGAATTACCAGAAAAGGGTTGACTGCGGCGCCAACCGGAAGTTGGATCTCGTTGATGAGTGCGAAGGAGTGGGAGTTGTTGAAGTTAAGTTGGAAGCCGACTTGTTGTAATAATTCCAATAACTACTACCTCTTCGGATCGCTCCCATTTCATTCAGATGTAGATTAGATTTAGCTTGTATCTTAAGCCAACCAACCAGTCGGGCAGCTAGTTTGCCTCTCAATGGGGGGAAGTTCTGTTTGAGCGGCGCTCATGTCACGAGGGCATTGATTGAATTGGCTCACTCCTCTTTCGTCACCAGCCCAAGGCTAAAATCAGCCGGTAGTTGAAGATATGGAGCAGCAGTCGGCTCGGAGTTGGCGCCGAGAGCGGTGGCTTACGCAATCGGCGTCCACTTACCTGAACCTCCTTATCCGCTTGGCAGTAGAATTACTTGAAAGCTAGCTAGTTGGTTAGCTAGCTAGCTAACCAACTAACCAGCATAGTGCCAGTGTATAAACTGACTCGCTGATCAACTTCCTGTCGCCGCTGACGTGCGGTGGTGAGTGGGACTAGCCGCTGGAGTTTTCGAAGGCTGGATGGAGCGCCAACGTGGCGCCACCAACCGCCTGCAACCAGCTGACGAGGCCCACGACGTGACAGGTAAGCCAGTTAAATTGCGGCCCCAGGCGACGAGTGGCACCACTACCGTCCAAGTGCCAGGCGGGAGGCTAGCGCCCCCACTAACATTCCAACGCCGCCAAGAGATGGAAAGATGGGGAGGAAGGGTTTAGCTTCTCCTGCCACTGAGTGGCAAGTGGGGCGACCAGAGAAGCGGCGCCGTCGTATCTAGAGAAAGTCATGCTGCAACCAACAACCAACCAACCTACCCACCAACAGTGGCAGTGGCCTAACATCAACCTGCGAGTGGCAGCTCATTTTGGGCGAGCTAGTTGGCAGGTAACTTGGAGAGCTCAGAGCAAATAGTGCGCCAAATTTTCTCTTTCCCCCTGGTGATCGTCGCAACACTTGTTTTTGCCTGCCGAACCAAATACTGGCTGCACTTTGGGACCTCGACGGAGTGTTGCCTAAGAGCGAGAAGATGAAGGAGAAGGAAAGAAGACCATCAAGTTGGCAGGTAAGCTCGAGTTGTTGGTATAGGTGGATTGTGGCTGGTGGCTGGTGGCAGGTGAACGTAGAGGTGGCAGGATTGGAAGTAGAAGAGGAGAGTGGTGGCGGTGGTGGTGGTGGTGGCAACACTTATAATGAAGCCAACAATACACCGCTTCGACTAAGAGCGCCAAATTTAACTCGTCCCTTTTGCCCAACTATTCGTTACCTAAACCCGAGGACCTTTTAGCGAAGCCGGCACTCTTGGCTCTCGGCTGGCTCCGCATCTGGAGAACCTTTATTACGAGGATAGCGTGCAAAGTTCTGCCGTCGTTCCATTTGTCTTGCTGACAACGACGTCGAGACCTTGGCATCCATGTTGACTTGCCGCAACTCCTGCTGCTTGTGACATCAGTGAGCATCAACTTCATCGACAGCAACAAAAACGAAACAACCGGCGGCAATAACAACAACACCCGATGCATACATGCAATCGCAATCGAATGCAGCACCACCAGAGTAGCCAAGGACGACTAGCCATCTAGGGGAGAGGGAGAGCAAGAGATCGACGGCGCCGGCTCATTTCCGCTCGGTTGCATTCAATTTGTTTTGTCGCTTATCTCGTCATTATTCCACCACCACGGCGGCCGACGAGTGCCAATGTCATCTAAGCTCAGAGGCCTCAGTGGTTGCAGTCTGAGGGCTTCGTCGGATGAGACGGGAACAGGGAGGGAGGGATACACTTTGTTAGCTTTGGACGTGATGCCGATTGGCCACCGTTAGCTTGGCGGGGAAATCTCGACGCGCAGCTACCACAGTAGTCGTCGTCGGGCTGGGCCATCCTACCCTAGGATTCTTGACCCAAATGTCAGGAGCCAATTTGAATCAATTAACAGCCAACTTCCCCCGTTAAGTTGACTATCTAGGAGCTAAGCACTTGGCATGTAAAAGCGGTAGGACTAAATGAGGGGGGTGGATGACAAAAAGTTAGAGGCCAAAAACACTATGACAAGTCGCGCTCTAGTTGCGCCGCCCCCACCACCAGCACTACCTCCGCAGGCCATACACCAGCAACCACCTTTCAATTCAATGTACAGCATGCAGGAAAGAGCTTGCGACCTCAGTCTCAAAATTTTTAAAGGTTTCTTTAGAAACTGAAAGTTTAGTCGTTAATATGATCAATAGCACTTACCAGCTAGCTGAGCTCGAACGCTTTGCTGTTTCGTTAGACTGGTTGGAATGGATCTAGGTTATGTATGGATTGTTTACCAATACTACTCCCGAATAGTTTTCAGACTCACCATCTCAACTCGTGCGGTTCTGATTATCTCGGTAACAATTCTGAGCGATGATTCCTCAATACCTCCAAAAATGTGTTTTGACAATGTCGATAGGTCCAGCAGTATCTATCTGGATCAAGATGGAGCATAAACCCCAACGCCCTCTATAGACTGAGAAATACAATTGGTTTTGTGTGTGAGTATCTAGTATCTAGTGCTATATTTATAATCTGCTTTCATTAGGACAATGGTTGTCACGGATAAGTACGTATCTATAGAGTTCACATCTGGTCATAGGAATAAAAACATCATATGGATTTAGTTGAATCTCTCTGAGATCATTGAGTTACGATTCGTGCCTCAAGTCGTATTGAGTCATAATGGTTTCCATACAATGGAGTGAGTGAAGTATCTGGTGACTGGAAGACTAATCGTCGTCCTCATCGTCGTCAATGAAGTCCTCATCCTCCTCCAATGGTGAGTCTTCGTCGCTAGTCTCATCCTTCTTCCTCCTTCCCTTCTTTGCAGCCTTCTTTTTGCCCGCGGTGGCAGTGCTCTCCTTCTTGACACCTCGCCCTTTGGTCTTGGCTGCCGCGTTAGTCTTCGTCATTTTGGCTGAAGTATTTCTCTTTCTGGTGCCCTTCGAAGATTCGTTTCTCTCCTTAACCTTTAGCAAAGCCTCATCTAAACTATCCGGTGTGAATGAGATCTCGTACTTGACTAGCAGACGACGCAACTTGTTGCGTTGCGACTCGTTCTCGCACCAAATCTCGCCCGATGCCTTGACAACTCGATGATCTCCAACCACTAACATGTAAGGATTTTTGTTTATGGCATAACCAACGACCTTGCTGGCGCCGGCATTGTAGCCGGACCTTTGGGCGAGCTCACTATAGCTCATCATCTCTCCAGCTGGACACGTTTCCAAGATGGTCATCCAAATCTTCGAGTTGAACTCGCCATAATCCTCGAGGCCGCAAAATGAAATCTCTATATCCTGACACTTGAGTGGATTAGAGAAGTACATAGCTAGCCATTTCTTCAGGACCATAGCATGGGCATTTGGCACCAAAGTTGACTTACGGAAAAAGTCCACCTTGGTATCCCAATTGATATTGTCGTAACTAGTATCACCGTACAATTTAACACAGTGGAGTCCTTTTGGGCAACAGTTGGTGTAAATATGACCTAATGGCGAGGTCAGAACGTAAGTGCTTATCTTCTGCTTATTCGGGCATCTATTTCCCAAGGCAACGTCGGCAATCTGTTTGTTATGGAAGTCTAGGGTTTCATCGGCCTGCAACATGTTGCTAACTGCTCGATTTTGTTAATGTTTTGGAAAGATTGAGTTCGAAAATAGATCGCGATATGCGCATGTATGAATTGGTGCGAGAAATCTCAAAGATTTAGCATGGACCCGAAGAGAAACTAACATAACAATATAGTACTTTGGTGAGAAATTTAAAAGCGTTTGCTCCCATCTTCAGAGACAAACGAGCACCAGCACGTCATCTTATGCTAGAAAAAGTTCATTACAGTCGGATCCTGTGGCAGAAATACTGCACAGAACAGCTAAAGCCGGACAGACGCCAGATGTAGATCCTGCAGGGAAAGAGGATTTGCCTCAAAACACAACACAGAGATTAGGGGCGCCAAAGATCGAACTCGCTTCGCGCCGAAACGCCGCCATTCTTATTTCTCTAGGTCCACCTGTAGATCTCATATCATTAGATTATACATACTCTTAGAATTTTTGATCATGGAATCCAACGAGACGATAGTTTTTCAACCAAAATTTAAAAGAACATTTGATCTAAAGAAAGATTACAAGCTCAATGTAATCAACAAGAGTAAACCCAAACCAAAACAATTCGATTTAAGAGGAGAAGAATTTAAGCCATTTATATCACCAACATGTGTTCCGGCCGACCTTTTACCTGGAAATAAGAAAGCTACACAACGCTTAAGAGATGTGGTCAACCCGAAGAATTGGCTACCTCAAGACAGTGGGAAGAAGTTGAGCAGAAAAGAGGTTTTTGACAACGAACGTGAGAACATAACTAGGGATATCCAACGTCAACAAAACTCAAACCGAGCAGCAAGATTGCTCAACTTGGGTATCACGAAAGACCCCTCAAATAAGTTTGAAGACACATTCAACTATGACGCACCTGATTCTATGGCAAGTTCAGTTTCTAATGCAAATCGCGAACGCAAAAGTAAATCCAAAGAGTATTTGCAATCAGTCTTTGCTCGGGCCAAAACATATGCCCAGGAAACAAAAATACAAAAGTCCAATCAAGCTAATAGACAGCCGATGAAGGTTAGGAAACCCCAACTAGCATCTGGTATCGACCCAAATGATGAAGAGATTGTATTATGATTGACATGAAAGTTTTGATATGCATGTTTCGTTGTATATTGCCAATATGTTCTAGACGTCGACTTCCGAGACGACTAAAGATGGCCAAAATTAAATATCACAGACAGTTTCAATTGAGTGCATTTCATTTCTCTTCGTTGCAATCGCAAAGCTTAATGCAGTTGACTAGAGTTAGATTAAGTATTGGGTTGATAGACCATCAATTATGCGTAGTTGTTACTTCAAGTGAGTGTAACGTAATTTGCAAACCATCGACTATTCTTGGTTCGGAGGGATTTTTGGGTGAAGTATTTGTAGTCGAGTCAGTAACTCGTCATGTGCTCAGAAGATGTGTCTATGCTGTAATGTTCTGGTCCCGAGAAAACGATTTTAGCCATCACAGTGGCGCGTTAAACTTGGTGTGTTACATTTAGGTGTTTTGTCATCATGGCTATTTATTGACATCGCGAGAGTGCCGGCAATGTGAACAGATTTGATGAACGAATGGTTTTGGGTTAAAGTGCATCGGCGATGTATTGAAGTGTAGTTGTGTCATAAGTTGTTGTTACCAAGAAATATGAGGCCATGGTGTTTGGATCGCTCCAAATGAGATCTAATGCAAGAAGTACTCAAGTTGAGGATAATCTGGGTCTGTACATTCCACCATATGATGGTATTTCAACTACTCTATCAATATCTCCTTCCTCCCCGATACCTTGAGTTGTTATATTCCATAGGTTCACTATGGGTGGCTTTGATATATGGTACATTTGCTTGGTTGCTATGACTTCTGTACTGTTGTTGTTGTTGGTTGGACCAATTGCCTCCATTGTTGTTGTAATTAATATCCATGTCTCGATGGTCGCGATCCCGACTAGGCGCCAAATTTGATGAAAGCAGACGGACAGGTGGATCCTCGAACTTGCTGCTGCTCATACCATATGATCCTGTTTGCTGTTTCCTCCTAAGCTCCTCGCGATCCCTGGCGAGTCTGTCCCTTTCCGCAGCTAACTTCTCTCTGAGGTACTCGGCCTTCTCACGCTCGAACTTCTCTCTTTCAATCCTCAGTTGCATCTTCTCTCTTGCTAGTCTTTCATTCTCCTCTCTCTGACGACGATTTGTTGCTTCAACATGAGCTGGCACAACCGTATCCCGATGTGACGGAAACACTCGCTCTGACCCAACTTGAGGCCTAGCACGTTCCCGGTTTTGCATATCCACGCGTTTCCTTTGGATCATGTCGCTGTTACTTGGTCCACCTCGATTGGAGATGAAGTTCCTTTGGTTGTTATTGTTCCTCCTATCATCACGATTAGGTCGATCATTTCTGGGGCGCTCTTTCTCCTTATAATCGCGATTCTTGCTATTGGATGCCTCACGATCCTTGATGCGTCGATCTCTTTCCCTTTCCGCCTCCTTCTCTTTAGCCTGGTCGCGATCCTTAGCCTCTTTTTCCTTAACGGGGCGATCTCGTTCCTTTTCGCGTTCCTTTTCGCGTTCTTTTTCGCGTTCTTTTTCGCGTTCTTTTTCCTTTTCGCCTTCGCGCTCCCTATCCTTGTCCCGATCTTTAGCACGCTCCCGATCCTTAGACGACTCTTTATCCTTAGAAGAGGAATTTTTGTTGTCCTTGTGGCTGCTAGACTTTTCCAAATCGCGATCTTTTTCCTTTTCCTTGGAATCCTTGTCTTTTGAGGGTTTTTCTTTTGAAGAACGCTCCTTGGTATCAGAAGTCCTGGAGTCCGCAGCTTTGGAACTACTTGAGCTTTTAGTTGTTTCCTTAGTTGGCTGAGATTGGGATGATTCTTTGTCGTGTTCTTTCTTGGAGCTAGCTTGCCTAGTGTTCGAGGAGGATGATTTGGTTTTGCTGTTAGTATCTGAGGACGCGGACTTGTCTAATTCGGTGCCTGCGTCAGCTATGGAACTTGCGCTCTTGTCTGGATTGCGATCACGCGACGATTTTGAACTACTGTTCCTATCTGACTTTGAGGAGGACCTATGATGATCCCTGCTCGATGAGCGATGCGATTCTTGTGGCCTCTTGTCTCGCGAAGTTGAAGTGGTATTGGTGGTTGTGTTGGAGTTAGTGGCAGATCTGCGCTTGCTTTGCCTGGACTTGTCATCTGGATCTTGACTATGCTCTCGCTTCGACGCTGTTGATCGATTATCATTATGAGAGGATGAGGACTTCTTCCTAGAATAAGTATCATTATAGTCGCGACGTCTTCGGTTGTCGTTTCTATGCTTGTCACCCTGACGCTTGTCAGTCTCCTCTTCCTCGTCGTTGTCCCGAGTGCTCATTTTATCACCATCATCATCATCTACCGGGTCATCCTCTTGTTCCATTTGCTCCTCATCACCTTGCTCACTGCCATCATTTGACTCTAATTCACGATACTCATCCAAGTCTTCCTGATCCACCTTCAGCTGAACTTCATTGGCTAGCACTAGGTTATTGTTGAAGTTGGTTGCATTATTATTTGACGCTTGCTGCTCATCGGTCGCCATAGTATATATTTTGAAAGAGCGTTTTCTGTAGGTTAATGGCTATCAACCTAAAGGGTAATTGCAGTCTTAGCTACTTAAATGATGAAATAATAAGGTTACAATCAAATCCAAGAAATATAACACCAACTGCTATGCTGATTTACAATAACAATTGACTCTGCGTCTTGTTCGTATATTTCGCACAGTCTCACATTTGCAAATGCGTGCGGCCATCAATTCTGCAGTGAAAAGGCCCCGAGTGTTTGCTTAATGCTACATGCTGCAGGCCATTTCTCACAGGCGCTCCGAAACAAACTCATACAGCTGCGCTTTCTAACGCGTGTGGCCGCGCCAAATTTGAATGAAAGGTAATAGCCGAAACAGCACCAACCAACCTTCGAATTATCGTGTCTCAGTACCTAGGTGCTCAACCGAAATCAACTTTCGTAATATAGAAATGCTCATTATTCTTTGATAAAGTCAGGTTTTGAGGTAGCAAATGATTCGAGTTCTCGCTTTATTATACAGAGATGCATTGTTCAGTTAAAAAAGTTACTTTATATAACAGATCTTCCGGACAAAAGTGTTGTGGTGTTACTTGTCCGGTATCTTGGTGGTTGTGATTTAATTCATTGTTATGTGTAATGCAAATTCAAGTTGAAAATTCCTGTGTAGATTAAGGAATGGAATAGTTGTCATGAGTTAGTCTGGTTGTTGCGACAGAATAGCTTATCATCTCATGAAATATTTTCGAATGCTTTAATAAATCAGGTTTGGGTTATGTTTTAATCATCGGATTTTGGTTTAGACATGTCGTGATGACATGATGTAAGTCTCTCAATGAGGCATGACAAGCAGGAAATTATCTTGAAACGCCGACAGAAGGACTCTATTTTCTCAATGAGCTGGGGTTATCATCATGTTAAGCATCGAGTTCAATTCTAGTATCTGGTTCCGGGAACCACAACTTACAGGCAACTTACCTAAAAGAGGTCATCGTATAAATACTTTTTGTTAAGCTATCGCGTTTTCAACAAACTGCTGATAATTCAGTGGGCTAATGTTGTGTGCTTAGTGGACAGAGAAATAGAATGAGGTCCAGTTGTTACTTGTACATTTGGGATGGTTTTGATGATTGTACAAATAGCATGTTGGTGGCGTCTTAGAAGTAGTAGCTTGATTGGAACCGGGTACTTCTCCTACTAGACAAGATACCGACGATGTAGTTTAGACGAATGTGATCATGATTATCATCTACGGCCAACTCTCGAACGCTTCCAACAAAGACTTGTCCTCGGCTTTGGTGTCGCGCGCAATGAGCAGCGTGTGGCCAAAACCACATGCTACATCGTGCACAACCACGCCATCCATGGTTTTCACCTCCTGGGGTACTGTGGATGATTTGGATTTGCCTTCTCCATAGCCGAGCTCTCCGTATGTTGGACTCGGGCCCCAGCTAACGCACATGTCCTCGGCGACGACAAAAATGGACCTGTTGGCACAGGACATAGATTTGATTTTGAGTCCGCACAAATCTTGAACATTCTTTGGATACATTGTGGCCTCGCCGGAGGACTTGTTTTGTCCCCAGAAGTAGACCAAACCATTTACATCGATGGCCATGCTATGTGATGCTCCAGCGAAAACTCGCTTGGCTCCACGGCCCGAGTTTGTTGGCGCATTAAACACCTGAATGCTACGAGGCACCAGCTCATTCTTGGTCTCTGAGTGTCCAAGTCGGTGGTAACCGGCAAAACCCCATGAGTAGCAACGGTTCTTCTTATCAACTGCCAGTGTATGATTGGTACCACATGCGACGTCTGTGATGAAGACCTCGTCAACAGGTGTCACATGGCCTTCGCGGGACTTTTCAATGAATGTCACGATCCTTCTTGCCTGGTACTCGCAATGGAACGCATACTTGTTTCCGGTTGTGAAGTATTTGCCTTCGGAGTTGTGACCAAGTTGACCGTGCTCTGGGTGGCCGAAAGAATACAATCTGCCCTCCTCATCGACAATCATACTGAACTCAGCACCACAGGCCATCTTAACGACCGGCTTGTTCTCTTTGAATGCAATTCGAGTTGGTATATTGATCTGCTGGACTGCCATTTGGTTTGTTCCACATTGACCCATTTTGTTGTCGCCACAAGCGTAGACGATACCGTCCGAGTCCAAAAATAGGGTGTGAGATCTACCACAAGCAGCGGCTACAATATCAATATCCCTAAGCGCCTCAACAACTTCTGGTACAATCCTAGTCTCTGTATCACCCAAACCTAATTGGCCCTTGTCATTACGACCAAATGTAAGAGTTTGACCATCCTCGGTGACTACGACAGAGTGACACGCGTTACAACCGCTGAAGACTCCGCGAACCCGCAAAGGCTTGCCATCCATCACAACCTTAGTCGGACCCCATAAGTTTCTTGCCGCTGGATTTACCTCAGTTGGGCGTTTTGCAGTTTTTGGCAGCTCTTTCCTACCTGTCATGTCCCAATTGGCGCCACCGCAAATCAAAAGCGTACCAACAGTATCATCTTCCTCCTCTGCCTCATTAGTCTCCTCCTGTTCAGCTTCAGTTTTAGTCTCACCGGCTGGCTCTACTGTCTTTGCAGCATCTTCTACTTTGACTTCCTCTTTCTTCTTGTCTTCTATTTCCTTTGGTGTTTCTTGTTTTCTTCCATTTGAAGCTAGTTGTTCACTTTCTTGTTTCTTATCGCCGTTGGATTGTTGTTCGCTCTTCTCGGCTTCAGCCTTTGCAGCTCCATTCGTGGACGATTTTGTAGCGGCTGACGATTCTTCATTATTATTGTTATTGTTCTTACTGTCAACTTGCTGCTTGGTCTCAGCTGCCTCAGTAGCCTTGTCATCTCCCGATTCTGAGGTCTTTATGTCATCCTTGAGACGCTTAACAACCTCCTCACTTTCCTCGGCTTCACGCTTGTTTTGTGGTGCCATTATTTCGATTGTGTTTTATTAGTGAGCTGTGAGTATTGAGTAACAATCACAAGATTTGTTGTAATTATTGTCAGGGTTTCTGTGTCTTAATACTTTCAATTACCTCTCTGCAATATAAGGGGTTGAATAATAATGACAATAATATAGTAGATTGTGTTTCGCTGATTGGAGTAGAGAGACTAAGTGTCTGTCTGTCCGTCTGATGCCGTTGCTCTTAGATGTTGATTGAACGAGCGAAGATACTCGAGGTTCTCAAACTCCAGAAATGTGTTAATGGATGGCGAGTGGGAAATCTAGCAGAATTGATACTTTTTTATCAGCTAGCCTCTTAGGCTTGTGTCATTCATAGAATTTATCAGCGTAATTCAACTTGGGCAAGTATTCCCTCTGCCTGCTGCCGTCGTCGTGATTATCTCCAGCTAATAACGTGGTTGTCCTCGCTAATGTTAGCGAGTGTGAGAATATCTGTAATATTTTTGTTATTGTTGTTGATGCGGTTGTTGTTGTTGTCTGACTTGTTGTTCGTCGACAAACGTCATGCGGTTTGTTAGTTGCTGTTTTAGCTGATGTTGTTTATTATGCGAGCACAATGTCAATGTAGCATGCGAAACGTTTCTAGCAATGAGTATCAGTAATAACTAGCTGGTGTAATGTCAGTGACACTGTTAAATTTTGCGTCCAATAGAATTGCCTGTCTTGAGTGGTATGACTCGAGTTGGCTTCCTATCCTCTACCTAGCCACGCTTGCCAATAGTACAGAAATGCGAATGTTTCTTCGGAGTGATTGTATTCAGTGCTTCTGGAAATAAACGAAATGAACAATTTAAATTTGTTTTATCTAGTCAATTGGGTGTCGAGATAAATAATCTAGTTGTTGTCTTGGTGGAATATATCTTAGAACCAAAGGCAATGTAATTCCCTCGTCGCTACTCGATGATATGGAAATCAGATGGAGTAAAGTTTAACGGCACGATAGGATTCCCAATTGGACTTGATGCGCAGGGATGAAATTATTCTATCTTCTCTATCGCTCCAAGAAATTGAACGCACGTCCGCTTGTCGACTTGCAGGCCCATTATTCTTTCCCTTTTTGCGCGCGGTGGCTGCCCTGTGGCATTGAGCAAGATAAAAACCAAGTAGGGACGTTGCCATTGCAAATTGCAGCCGACTGCCCAATCTCTGGGGCTCTTCTTGAATTGTAGAATTCTTGTGTCGCTGTTCGCCCCGTTCGCTCGCTCGCGCACAGGGCAAACCCCCTTTTGCTACAGTGGTCGGCGTTCGTCGCCGCGGCTGCTGCCACGAACGCGGCCATGAATGCACGCTGCACTTTGGGCCGACTTCTTATTGTTAGGCCGCACAAACAGAACTTTATAATGCGGCCTAAAGTGCATGACTCGCCCAATGGGTCCCAGTGCAGTGGGTCGCCCACTCGATATTTTAACTTTGGCCCAAAGGGAGTGTTACTTTGTCATAGCGGCAGAAGCCTCTAGGCCGACTCCAACCCAAGGCAGCCAACTACGCTTTGTTTACGAAATTCAACGAATCTACATTGGCCGTTGCCGCTGCTGCTGCTTGCAGCTCAATTGGACTTGAGCGCTCACTTGATTGCGGCTTGAGTGTTAGCGAATGAGTGAGTGTCTGTGTTGAACACAGTGTGGAAAACTCTGACTCCAGCACCGCTATTACGGCTTGCGTACAACATCACATTTTGTGAATGTTGTGCGTCTTGTTGTTGTGTTCATTACTTAATCCTGTAATATCATCATAATTACAACTATTATATCACCCACCAGCACAACCACCACAAAAACTAACTGCACTTTATCCAAAATTATACCATCATTGGAAGCAATACTTATTGATCAAAAATATTATAATACATAATCCCTTGCACTCGGTGTGGGCAACTTGAATCACTCGCACACAAGCCAGTTTTGCACGAGACATCATTTATTAATCTAACGAGAGAAGAAACCACAGCAAGACAACACTGGCAACAAATAGCAAGACAACAAGACCATCATAAGCCGCTGCAACAACCATCATTACCACCACATTAGCAGACAGCCCCATTATGTCTGTAAATAATAGTAGCAGCAGTAGCAGCGGTAGTGTTAAATATGAGCTTGCTGAACACATTTATCAGTATCTATGCCACGAAGCTCAGTATTCCGATCTCCCCGAGGCGGCCCGAGAAAGCTTGACCGCCGCTTCAGAGTGCATCGAGCAGGCTTATAAGTTAAATGTGAACAATGGAACGACGAGTAGTAACAACAACGACAACAAACAAATTTCCTCAGTTTTGCCAGATGAGTTGCTAAGAATATTTATGCGGCATAAAGAACATACTCAACACCCCATGACCACCAGAAAGAAGCTAACTCAACTAAGGGCTCAAATAAAACGCCAAGCCTCTAAAGCAGCCAGATCCAGGTTAGAGAAGAGGAGTAGTGTTGGCGGTGGCGTTATGGGTACCACTCTAGATAGTAGCAATGGATCCAATACAAACTTTAAACAGAAATTGATTGCTTTAATGAAAAAATTTCGCACAGATGGTAGTGATTTCGATAATGAGGAACAATATCGTGAGGCCCTGGAGAGGGAACTCATGAAGGCCGCGGCCGGACGTGGATCTCGAGCAATCGAGGAACTTTTGGATGAGAATATCGATGTTGAAGAGGAATCTGGTTCAGAGCCAGAAGACAATATTAGTGAGTCCTCAGCACCGAAACCTAGTCTAAGACCCTTCTTTTCGTCAACAACTTTGGATAAGATCTGAGGGTCGTCAACGAAAATTTGAAATGTAAAACATATTGATAGCAAGAGAACTTACCACATGAACAACAATTGAATCAAAGTCAAGCCCTTTAAAGTTTAAACTAAATGCAAAACTCCACTGCAAAAAACATACGAAGCTTGGTGAACTCAACCAGAGAAATGAAAGTCCCGAGTCCCTTTGAAGTTGTAGCTGTTGTTGTTGTTACGATGAAAAGCAAAAGTAAACATACATACACTAAGTCTCCCGACATGGAAAGCGGAAATGAGTTGCTTACATGAGCTTTCAGGTACAAAGTAACGATTGAAAGGATTTTGTGGCCCATCTATCAAATTAAGTGTCTAATCAATGTCATTATCAAATAAAGCCAATACATTCTTCTAACAACTCATTCTATGATACCATGTTGAAAGTATATATATTATGTTACGAGACATTTTTTTTTGTTTAATTATGATACGATCACGTTTCATATTGTCATATCTGAGATTTTTAGTTGACCATTGCGTTTATTCCAATTAAAGAGAGACCAACAATGGTGAGCTTAACAGAGGAATCTCTGACATACTTAACGTTCCTCTTGAACAAGACATACTTGTCCATCTCTTCGATGTGGAGTGCCTTGGAAATTCTCCTGCTGATATCGGTTTGGAATTGACCTAGTCTTCCTGGGATGAAGTCTGAAATCCAAATCTCATCATCGATGGGATTATCGAATAAACTCTTCTCGGGTAGCTTATTTCTTGGCTTCTCGTTATCGGTGTTGACAATATCCTGAACAATGATACACTTGTTCTCATCGCCTTGGGCGATGTTTGACTCCTCATTGTACTTGTCAACGTAATGGTTATCAGCTACACTCGTGGCTCTCATCGACTTGCAAATCAAGGTTATGCTAAACCATCGCCTGATTAGTTCCTCCTCGGCACATTTGCGCAGGAAATTCTTGAACACAACATCGTAACCCATTTGGGCCATCCTAATAATCGGCATGACAGTTTGGTCGTAGATCGCTTCAAACTTGTCGCAAGCTTCCAACATGTCCTCTACAACTACCCTCTTATCCTTAGGCAAGACCAAAAAGAGGCGTTCCTGTTGCGCGGTGGTCTGGAACGGGGCAGTCATGTTGAGGGCGGTAGAAGTTGATACCGGAATTTCGGTAGTTCCGGTTGCAGGAGCTGCTTCAGTAGCCACAAAAGGGTAGACTGTCGATGCTGGTGAGTGAGTATCAGCCTCCAGGGCATCAGCCAATTCGGTGTATGTGTCAATTTTAGCAATGGCATTAATGGCCTCGCAACGGATCATCTCTGGACTAGTCCTTTTCCCCTTCTTCTGCTTCTCAAATACTTGGCAATTTTTATTCGAAGACAACCATGGCATTACCTTCTCATAGTCCTCTTGTTTGACATACTTCTCATTGGCAATGTTCAATGAACGCCACAAATGTTGCTTGCAAATAAACGAAACCTGATAGGCGTAGCTCTTGAAGAAATCGTAAACAAGCTTGTTAGATGTCAAAGAGCTGAAATGCTTCCTGTTATAGGCCTCGAGTCTATCGATGTGGCTCTTCAGACAAACATTCTGTTTCTCTGCCAAAATCGGCTCTAAATCTAGAAAAGAGTCAGCCTGAGTTCGACACGTTCCTTTGGAACTGAACTTTCGAAACTTTGAAACAAGCCAACCAGTCGACGGTTCGGGGGGTGGCTTTTTCACCCCACGAGGCTTTTTCAACAGTCTTATGATCTCCTCAATCTGCGATATTTTATTTGCCTCGGATAGTCCTCGACAAGCTCTATCAAGTTCCTCTTCTACGTCGGATCCACCTAGGACGGACAGTTGGCGACTTAGCCCCACTAGGAACAACACAGCAACAGTTGACTTGAATCCGATCATTGTACTGATGAATTTGATTTAGAACTTTTTGCTGTACTCCAGACTGAGGCTCCTTGTTACTACGCACCGCAATACTACTGATCCTCTGATGAAGCAAGAATTACACCACGCCCTGGCGACTGAGGCCGAGAGAAGATTTTGTTTATAACCGAGTAAAGTGAGACTGCCATTGTTGAGAGTACATCCCATCGCGTTTTTGAGGCTCTGTATTGGCATGGATATTTATAGCTGTTTTATATTTGCATCGCTTTGAAAATGTCGTTGCGGGATGTCACCCTTTCTCTCTCTCTTCTTTTACAATAAACTCAAGTTATATTCGATACATCTGGTGAGCAACGAGTTGGAAAATTATTCGATGTCACAAGTATGATCTATGATGGATGTATTAAAGTTTTGTTTTGCTTCGTTTGGACTCAGAAAGGATGTGTCTGTGGGTCTTCCAGTTTGACTTGCTAAAATCAAAATATGCTCCAGACAAAGATGTGATCAAGGATTTTATTGAACTTCACACAACTACTGTCACCCCAATCCAATCTTGATTGAATTTGAGCAAGAATCACAGTCAACTATTAGGAACTGGTTAGAGTTTCGATCTCTACTGGCCAGATCTTTCTTGAATATCACAAATCTACCTGAGCATCTACATTCATAATGATATCTATCGGCCTCTTGCTGGCATTGACCGAGCAAAACTTCTTCGTACAATGACGAGTCGGCACATAATCTTGACGCCAACTTAAATTTGTCGTCGTAACTAGATCTGGACTCGACATTTGCTAAGCATTTGTATATATCGGATAGTAGTTGAAACTTTAACTTGAGCTCTTCCTTGCGCTCTGTATCTGTAGTCTTGTCAGGATGCAAGCTTCTCGATCTACTAAAATATGCTCTCCTGATATCATCTTGGCTGGCGTCTGCAGAAACCATCAAGACCTCATAATAGCTGTCGACATTAAAAACTTTGCGGACTTCATCGCTTAGATTAACCATGATTCAAGGTAATAATTTTCTATATTCCTTGATAGGTTTTTGCAAAAACATGGAAAACAAGAAAAGTTAACAAGACATCATTGTATCGACTGATGTAAAATATCACAAGATTGACGTGTTTACTTTTCGATGAATTTTGCTTACTCTCTTTCTGGCGCCTCTGCTCATGCAATAGTAATCTCGCTCTCCAGCGTGAGCAGCACATGGAACCTCACACGTGCATACAGCAGCCGTATCGCGAGCAAATCTCAGCAAACATGATTGCCTGTGACATGAGAAGCAAATTCGTCTCAGATCTCAACAGGATGAGGGTATATCACCTTTACTAACAGAGATCTCATTAGTTATACAATATTATGCTAAGATGGCATTCAGTCAAGAAGAGATCGACAAGACCACAGACGCCCTTGAGAAAATATTGAGGGATCAATTTAAGCCAGTGGTGGAAAAATTAAGTGCGTCGGACAAGAAAGCTCGAGCAAGGTGTTCCGAGATTGAAGCAAGCCTCGACACATTCCAGCAACGGCAACGAGATAATGAAGCAAAGATTGAGTCTCAACAGAAGGAGATCAGTAAACTCAAAGAGAGCCTTGCCACATCACAAAATTTATTGAAGAAACTCCAGAAAGAGAATAAGCAATTACAGGAGAATAAGTGCGAGAAGTGTCGCTTAAGATCAACAGAGGACCCAATCCCCGGTCCTTCGGGTCACTCAGCAACTATACCTGATGCGCCGGATCCTCAACCAGCCATTGCACCGAAGCGAATGGACCTTATGGAAGTTGATACACCTGTTAGAACTGACACAGAGTCAAGACAAACAACAACGAATCCCGTCAAGCCATCCAAGCCTACCTCGAAGCACAAAGAACCGTTAACATCACCGAAAAGAGCAACCACACAGCCAGTACAATTTGTTGATCCACGAAAACCACCTATCACACTCAATAAGACGCCAATAGAACGAATAGGAGAGATTAAGGGGACAAACTCTACGGGTTCTAGTCCCAACCTTGCCTTCTTTAGACGACAACTAGCCCCAATTTCTACGCCAAGCCCTCAACCGGGACCGAGCTCCTTACCTCGGCCGAGCCCTTCATCGAAAACAGGTACTCTACCTAACTTCGAACTCATCACGATTGATAGCGATAGTGATGACTAACAAGTGATATGAATCTATGAAATTTTAGAGTGAACAAGTAACTGTAGTCTGATTTGTAAGAGGATTTCACATAATATTCTTCGCGATCTCTTTTACACCAACATCGTTGACATTTGTAAAAAAATTGACCCTATAAACAGTATCGCTATCTAGCGTTTGAAACGCTTGTTACCACCTCCAGAAGATCCCTTCTTGGACTTACCATTAGTTTGTGATGGAGCTAGAGACTTTTTCACACTCTCGGAGGGTTTAACCTGAAAGAAAGAGTCGATTCGAGTCTGGGCACTCTTTGGTTTGGATGCCTTGCATCTATCGATGGCATTGCGAACTCTCTTTTCGTCAAAGTTGTTCTCTTTGCATAAGAATTCAACTATGCCTTCTTCATCGATGTCCTTAATCTTCAAATCCGCTTCAGATATTGTGTCGCTCTTTATAACATCAGGCTCTCTGAACAACTGTCTCGCTCTTTCGATAGGCCAGTCGTCTTTAGGAACTCCATCTTTGTTAGGTAAGTTCTCAACGATCTTTTCGATTGTCTTGTGCTTCTTTATCAAGTCTAAGCCTTTCTTTCCGCCAATACCTTTGATTGAATCACAGTAATCACAACCCATCAGGATGCAGAGATCAATAAATTCATCATGGCTCTCTAACTCTAATCCTCTCATAACTTTCTCCAGATTGTACTCCTGGGTCGTCTCGCCAGATCCACTACTCAGATGCCGAATTAATCTCGGTGCCGCAAATGTCAAGGCGTCCATATCCTCGGTGGCCACAGCATGAACTTTTCCAGACTTGGCGAGCTCAGCACATTGAGCCTCGGCCTCGCAAGGAGCTTCTATGACAGGAAGACCCATAAGGCGAAGAAGCTTCTTACAATCGTCATTGTGCTTTTGGGTGACACGAACCACTCTCTTGTTGAACTTGACAATATCCTCTTCGTTCCCAGCTTCCACCGCCTTATCTAAACTCTCCTGGGCTTCTTTTCTCTTCTCGGACCGCTTTTCTAGCTCACCCGATTTCATGTCTGGCGGCTTGCCGTCAAATACGTATATGGGCTTGATGCCATTCTGATTGATGGATAATCAATAGGTTAGTAAACTTGACATGCAAAAGACACCTCTCAACCCTGATATACTTACCTCTAGTAACTTATTGGTACGATGGAAGAAGCCAATGAGATGTGAGGTTGTCTCACCGCTTCCATTGACCATCAGGTCAGAACGCATCCTGATCGCCACCAAAAATTGATATAAGGACGTGGAGGCATCTATGGCAATTCTTCGACCAAAATATGAAGCAATCTCTTGATCCTTGATGGCGTCTGGGGCCACATCTGCAATCAGCTTGGATAGCTGTTTGATACCCATCTTGATGAAGTTATATTTGTTATACTATAAGGTGTAAGAATAAAAACAATAGGGGTTCATAAATGGCGCGTTTACAATTCACCTAATACGTGCAATGTGTCGCGTCCGCCGTCCGCTCGCACTCGTATCAGTATCGCGTATTAGTATCGAAGCCAAATACATGTACCTGGCTGCCTAATGAGAACCGGCTCTTGATACCAGATAGCAGAAATTTTCAATCTCAACTATACCTCTTAATCTCTTTGTGAGAAAAACAACACAATGAAATCACGTGTAAAATTCAGAAAGCGGTGTGATTTGTTTATATTCTATGTGTATCAACAGGAGGTCAAGTAGGTAGTTCGGCGATCAATTCCTTGAAGTCGCTGACAAACCAATCAGACATCGCTCTTACTTTCTCCCTCACTTGATTACCTCCAAATCCTATGAATGCATCAGCAGGTGGCTTAGCTTCCAGATCAGTAACACCATCACCTATCATCACGACATTCTTGTAACCCATGGTTTGCTTGAGCAAGGTTATTACTTGTGCTTTCCCATCCTGACATGATGTTGGCTTAGTCTCGTCGAAACCAGCGTAGGAACCATCTGAATTAAAATTGATATGGTTGGCATAGATCCTTTGCTCGGGAATTCTGAGCTGATCCGCAGCAGGCTTGATGATTACATCAAATCCACCCGAGACAAGATAAACGTCCCTGTTCAGCTGGTCCAACTTTTCAACAAGTTCATGAACATTCGCTGTCAGTCGAGGTTTGTGGCTGCTTAAATATTGAGCAATTATACTAGTTGTTGGCTTGATGATTTCCAATCTCCTTGATAGTGCCTCGCGAAAGTTGAGATCTCCCAGCATTGCGGCTTTCGTTATCTCAGCGACCTCCTTGCTTTTGCCAACATATTCAGCCAGTTGGTCGATAGCTTCATCTTGACAGACAGTGGAGTCAACATCGAAGCATATAGCATCAACATTGCGCCATACATCCTTACAGGATTCCATGGTTATCCTTAAAATCGAACCTGCAACTTTTTGACCAGCTCAGACAACGCGTTGGTTCAGAGTAGATTTCACTAATTCGGCCCCTTGAGCTGAATTGCGAGATCGATGTCAAGCATTAGGATGCTCTAGAATGAAGATAGAATAGCGTTAGCCGTAAACTAGATACCTCACAATAACGAAATCTAAATTGAGACAAATCATAACATAAACCTCTTTCGAGGCCACTCGTCCGACAAGCACGTTATTTATTTCAGCACACAATTTATTTATAATAGAAAATCCTAGAGAATTACTCCTTCTCCTTCGGTATTGTGCCCTTACCTCCTCTAATTCTACCAGTTCTTCTGGCGGCAATAAGACCGACCTTTCTACCGGCCGAAGCGTCTCTTCTAACAGTTGAAGCGTGACCAATATGTTGATGGTTACCTCCACCGTGAGGATGCTCAACTGGATTCATAGCAACACCACGAACCTTGGGCCAGCTGTTACGCTTAGCCTTATATTTGTGGTAGGCACGGCCAGCCTTGAGGATAGGTTTCTCGGTACGACCACCGCCGGCGATGATACCAACCATGGCGCGGTTCTGAGATTGGATTGTTTTCTTTGCACCCGATGGAAGCTTGATCTTGGTCTTCTTGGTATCTGGGTTGTGTGCAACAATTGTGGCGTAACCTCCAGAAGCCCTGGCAAGCTTACCTCTGTCACCAGCCTTCTCTTCAATGTTACAGATTGCTGTACCTTCTGGCAATTGACCAACTGGTAGAACGTTACCAATGGTCATAGTTGCCTTTCTACCACAGAAGATGAATTGACCTGAGTACATGCCTTCAGCGGCGATAAAGAGCTCCTTGTTGTGTCTGAACTTGTATGGGTCTCTGAAGTCAACTCTGGCCAGTGGAGCACCACGACCGGGGTCGTGAATAATTTCCTATTGTCGTTGTTGGTGTTTAATAAAATGGTGAAAAGTTTTAGTTAGTTTCGATATTCTGCATTATATCTCTTGTACTTTGGATGAAGCTCTTTACTTGATGGTCAAAATACCTACCTTCACAACACCCTTGATGTATCCATGACGTTCAGCGTAGTCAACTGGTCTCAACTTGGCTGCTCCCTTACGATGCTTGTTGTGGCTCTTGAAGATACCACCAGCACCTTTACGTTGGCCTCTAATAACTCTTCCCATCTTGTTCTACAATAGGTACAGTTACAATATGCAAAACGATATAAATATATATATAAATTAAGTGATATAATAGAGGAGTCGGGAATCAACGACAATAGTATCTATTCTTTTTGATAGATGGTAAATACGTAGAGCAACGGCAAAAGCATGCACCAAATTTTAACCATGTGAGCGTGTGTGCAAATGCGGATCGTTCATAGCGAATGCCGCTACGGAAGTTTGTGTGCATATGAGCGCATGCGTGCCAGATTTCGCGCTCAAATTTAAAATCGCATCGAGGGATCAGAACGGCGCACTAATATACAAGTACATCTGCCTGCAAACGCTTATCTTTCTTTGAGCTTGGTCGTTCTCGCGCGACCCTATAGACAACAGGTGGATATTATTGGGTTCATGGTGAGTTATTGGGAAGATACGGTAGGACAAAAGTACAAATTGTAGTCGAATGCTATGCCATGATTTGCATAATTCTTGTACACTCGCTCATTCGTTCATTTAGATTAAGTCGAACAGATGAGGAGGGTTGATTATCATCATCATCATCAACAACAACAACAATAAAATCAACGAAAGTGATCCAGAATTGTAAGGAAGAAGATGTATTATTGGATAACAACAATGACAAATAAACTGACTGACTGGTAGATAGTTAGATTGATGACCATATAACTAATAACTAATAGATAGGGATTAATGTAATCGATTCTGTCCGCCGCGATAGTTGGCACGTGGAATTTGGAAGTACCTCATTGCGAGATCGTTGTTTGAGATTGAGCCGCCAACGTCGCCATTTTGTAGGTTCATTTGACCAGTAGCAGGTAAGGTTGGCTCAGTCTTGTCCAGAGTGTAAGCCTCATTAGGGTTCCAGCCCGAGGATGACTTGTTGCTGGTGTTGTTCTCATAAACATATAGCTTTCTCTTGTAGAGTTTCTGGTTTTCATAATAGTGGGTATCCTTGAATTTGTTTAGATAAACATGCAGCACAAATACAACTAAAATTAACGCAAGTCCAGCGCCTGAAGCCACATCGTCCCAATGATGGTAGTGGTCCTTGACTAGCTGGACATTGAACATGACAGAAACGAGGAAAAGCATGACCACGATGATACTTGTGATTATTCTAAATGGTCTTGCGGTACCCACGAAGCTCAGGTAGCAGGCAACAAATAAGCTTGCATAGGTAAACAGTGCGCCGGGCGACGAGGGCCACGACATGGCCATCTCCTGTGACTTGAGGGCTTGTTCCTCGTGGTCCCCTGTGAATCCACAGAGTTGGGTCAGATTCTTGCCGGCCAAACTAACCCAGTGTCTCTCGACGATGGCGGCCAAGTTGAGGTCGCCACCTCCGCCGGCGCCACTTCCAAGTGCTCGCGAGGTTGAGGTTGCAAGAGATGGTTGGCGCATGACTTGGGCTGCAGTTTCGCCCATAGTGTTGACGAGAGGCGTCATGTTGCTACTGGACGCCGAAATGGGCGCCGAGGGAGGAGGCTGCTGGGCTGGCGAAACGGTGGACTCGCCGCCGGATATGATTACTGGCGCTGGTCTTGTTGATGGTTGCGTCTGAAGATCTCCCGCTCCAGCGCCACCAAACAACAGGTTGGATGCTGATGGCGTTGAGGAGGGCGGTGATAATAGGCCAACGCATTGTTGGTAGGCATTTGGACAGTCCTGTGCAAAGTAGGGCCTTAAACGGCCGGTGGTGTTGGCAAGGATGTCGCATGAGATCATTACAAGGAGGAAGCCGAGCAGATAGGCGGCCGTGAATCTGAATGTACGCCGAGTGATTGAGTGCAACTTGCAACAGGTGCATAGGGCGCGCACTTGGCGAAACTTGAGCGAGCCAAACATGGAGTTGACTAGTTCACAGAAGAGTATTAATAATATTGGAACAGCTAATAATGTTAAGAGCACATATAGTTCCTCCTCCTTTCCATTGAATTGCTTTGTCCAAGCTGTTTCCTGGTACTCTTGCCTGTAGGAGGTGTCATCGCAATAGAAGCCATTAATCATGGGCGAGTGCTTGTATTGGAAGTGGCTATAGTAGGCCCCATAGGCTAGGCCACAGAGAACTAGAAGTTCTAATAGGAACACGGGAATTGAGTAGAGATCTAGTTTGTGGTTTCTTGGCTCGAGTTGATTTTGGTTACCCTGACTACCGCTTCTATGATGATGATGACCGGCGCCACCTGTTGCGCCATCCAGATCATTTGCTCCCCCATCGTGACTTCCGTCCAACGAGGAGGAGCGCGAGGGATTTAGATGCTGTTGGCTTGGCGAAGATCGCAGATCCATTTGAAAGGATTCAGGCACAACGGCGTTGATGTGGCGCGACATGAGGGTTCTAGTAGTGAGCTATGTTTCGTTCTTGGTCTATTTTACTTCTAGGCCAGTCAGGTATTGTTCGGTCTTGTTTAATAGGGAATTTTTGTTTACCTGTTCTTCTCTCCCCTTTTCTCCTCTCTCCTCTGCGGGTTAACTTCAGAGAGTTCCTGTCCCTTGAAAATATTTCTCTTCAATTCTTGAGTTGAGGAGTTTGTATTGTTTTGGCTGATAACAGACGGAACAAGCGGCGACCTAACATGCACCGAAAAGTAAGCTTGTAAATGCCGTTGTCTTGCTGAAGGTCTCTCGCTATGCCCTCCTCTCGCTCGATCGCTCTATCACTGCCACTTGTTGCTTGCAACTTGCGAAGCTTCTGTTTGCCGGTGTTGCCTTGCCCTCGACTTTGCTTGCTGCTTGTCTGCTGTTACTAGCTTACCAATGGGATCGCTCACTTTGGTCGTGTGTGGGTATCTCCAGTGCCACTGCAGTTGCCGCCTAGCAAACCTCACAGCTCATGGCTGGCGATGTGATAGTTTAGTGTGATATTATAATTTTTGCTCGCTGTCTCCCCCTACCACTTTGGCAATGACGCCGTTGCCACCGTCACTGCCACTAACACGATCAACAAGTGGCAGTGGTCGTGTTGTATGTTTGTTGTAATCTGTTCACCGACAACTTGTTGCTCCTGTTAGTCGTTCTTTTGTTGCTCTTATTAGTCTTGCACTTATTAGTCTGTTGCTGTGATTTCAAGCGGGCGTTTTATTTCATCCCATTTACTTGGCGCCGCAGTGTGCTAATAATCCTCCGCTATGCTATCACCACTATAGTCGCGTCGTGTTGTCTGTTTTCTGTTTTGACTCTTGTTTTTGTTGCCGTTGTTGCTGCAGCGAGCAAATGGACAAGTGGAATAAATATTGCAACTTGCAAGGCTATGGCAATCCAATTTGCACATCATCTAACAAGTTGCTGTGAGCAAGCTAAACACAATCGTGCAGCAACTTTTGCTCAATTTACTGCGCTTAGTTTGAATGAAAGTCTCTTTCTTTTGCGCAGTCTCAGAGACTCAACGCGCAGTTTTTGTCGCAATTTCTTCAATTTTTTCTTAAACTGACTGTAGTTTCACCCACACTTGCTGCCACCATCACCGAATTCCATAAGAGTTAAGCTGGAAGTATTTGGATATAGGCAATAACCAAAACAAGTGTACAATACCATAGTTTTTGTTAATGGAAAACTGGTACAAGACGGAACTTTGAACCTGATGCGATCTTGCAGGTTGCGACAGGTTGGTGCCCTCAAGGGTTTGGAACGAGGCTGCAGGACAAAACTCCTGAAAGTCTTGGAGTTTTTCCAAGACTTGGTAAAATTTTTTTAAATTGTCTCTACTTGCGGTTGCTAGGTCAGTATCTACAAAGTATCGACGCGGCCACCAACTTTTCATCATCGATCGAAAGTGGATCGCAAAGTTGGCCACATGAGACAGAAGTCGGGTTGGAGTCTAATATACGTTCAAAAGAGTGGAGGAGAAGCTTGGTAACCAGGTGAGTCATGTATCGAGTTGCTGACGCATGCGCCAGTGTAAGTTTAAAAAGTAATAATGTCGCTAGGTGCGCTCATGAAAAGCGATGCCATTAGACGCGCACTTCCGTTTTGAACTTCCTTGCTCCACTTGGAACAGTTACAGTTTAGGTGAAGGACCTCAAATAAAATTAGATCATCCAGAAAAAATACTATCAAAATTAGAATCTCAATCAAGCCGAATCTCTATCAAGCTACTTCTGACAAGCTGATGGCCAAGAAACATCAATAAAAAGAACAATTTTGAAGAGAAAAGTAAATTTATAGAAGATGCAAGAGGGGTTTAAAAACTTGCACTCCCAAGTTCCTTGGCACTGGAAGAATTCACCGATTGTTGCTCGTCTTTATCGTGGATTCTTGGGTGCCATCGAAGGAGGGGAAAGTTAACGTCAGAGCTGATTCAAGATATTGAAAGATCAATGAAAGATTTTTTGTCATGGTCAACGTGATGCAACCACTGCCCACCGGAAGTTGCTGCCTGCATATTGGTTCCGTTGAACTGACGAAAGTATTGGGAAGTATATCGCGAGTTTAGAGCCTAAGGTATGATGTAAATCGACAGGTAAGATCATGCAAGATGGAGGCGCAAAATTACAACATAGCATAACACGACAAGTCAAGTTTGTTGAACTTTTGCGGTTGCCATGCCAGTGGCCCACTTGGGGCGCGGCCGTCGATTTGAAATCATCGATCGTCACCACTGCCTTCGGTTTAGATCAATTGGTGAGAGCCGATCGTCACTGCATTCGGCATTCGGTTGCCACTGACAACCGCAAACTCTGATCGAAGGAGCCCTCAATCGTAGTGGTTGTTATCGTTGGTGGTGGTGTTAACGATGGGAGACTGACGATGGAGTTAGTGACAGTAGCGAGATTAAATTTGCTTTTCTAGTTCAACATCGCAAATGGGCGTGGCGGATTCCCGACTCAAAGTAACATCGTACAATAGTACACTGACAAATCGATTTCAGACTTTGGTCTGGGCGACAAGCTTGACTCAACTGTTACTTCGCCATAACACACACACACACAGACGCTTTCAAACAACAATGAGAGGTATCGACAAGTTGTTGAGATGAAAAAATCCAATTAGAGCTACCTCACGACGTTGGGTTGACTAACAAAAACCATCACCTTGCTCTCACATGTCGACGACACCTGCGAGTAGAGTGGCCACAGGAAAAACACTCTTTTTCTGCCTGAAGGGCGACGCACTTGTTAACACAGCGAAACACATTGACTTGGACTTTTATCTTATGCGCTAACAAGTTGGTTCATCACTTCTCTTTTTAAGGTTCATCCTCATTCATCCTCTGCTAAGATAGGCGCGCATGTCCTGGATTTAGTCTCAGATCTCTGACAAATTTGCTTGAGGACATGAGACTGAATTTCAAGTGTCATTTGGTAAACTTAGCTCCATACAACAAGAGCATCTCTAAACTTATCCTCTTCTCTCGCGAAGACTTTTCGCTTTAAAATTTATTCCAATGCCTCCAATTAGTCAGATGAGAAGTTCTCAAGGCCAAGCCTGCAAGAGGAAAGATGAGGAAGAAGATGAAGCAGATCAGGATGGAGTAAAAACTAAAATAACAGACACCTGTTGGAATCAGCAGATGTCAGCCAACAAGACAGCAGAAATTCTAGCAATACGAAGATTGGCTGTCAAAACAAACGAACTGCAAGGGTTTTTGAGTTCAAGTATAAACACAGCCAACTGCAAGTTGCAAGATAGAAACCGGAAGTTTGCTTACATCACCTTAGCTTTATTGGTGGTTCTCCTCTCAGATTTGGCAAAGCTTGTGATTGAAACCATACGCGATGATCAAATGATACTGTCATCATTCGAGGATATGAGCCTTGAGGACGAGGCATCACCTCGAGGATCTCTGTCGCTAAGCGGAAGTAGAAAGCCAAGATACTCCTTGGCTTGGGCCTCATGGATTGGCGAGATCCCAACGGCCGCCGAGTTGTATGCTGGCGACGGCGGCGATGGCGAGGGCGCCAGCGAGTCGTCACCCTCGTCGGCCGCATTGGAGGACGACGACGACGATGACGACGAGGAGTTGGACTCGGCAGCTTCGAATGAGTATCCGGATAACGACAGCGACAACGACAACGACGAGGCCTATGAGGACAACGAAGACAATCCCGAGAGTCAAGAGGAGAGTCGACCGGAAGCAAGTTGGCTAAAGACTGTTAGTGACACCGTCTCGGTGGTGACCCCAAAACCAGATATCATTCGGCAACGAGCGAGTGGACATAAGATAACCAAGAGGAGCAGTTACTATAGTGAAAAGATTGGAAATTCAAGAAAATTGGGCGGCCAATCAATTTGGAACGATCTCGAGGGTTGGCGCCGAAATAAGCGCGACATTGAGGATCGCATCATTTTGGCCTCCCGTCAGGCGGCAGCAAGGGTGCGGCAGAATCAGCGAGAAAGAGGCTCCGACGGTCTGAGTGGCGACAAGAGCGATGACTTCACCATCGACGACGGCGACGAGGATGCTTGGGTCCACGATGGAGTCGACGATATCCACATCGATCCAGAGACGAAGCGAGCGGCCAGCGAGCTGTCGCAAGACGAGAAGTCGGTCGACTCGGAATACGATCAACCGCAACCTGTTGTCAATCGAACGAGAGTGACCACAATCAGCGAGGTAATTCCAATGCAAGCGCCAGCTGAGGCTGACGGAAATGGCGGCGCTTATGGCGAGCAACAAGGTGCCGGCCCAAGTGGTGGCCAGTCATCGACGAGACGAGACTCGAGGTTTGCCCTTCCGCCCGGAGGACCAAAAAATGGCGACGACAACGACAATGACGACAACGAAGCCGAGGGAGACTCGACAGGCGCCACCAACTACCTGCCTGCTGCCCTTCTTTCCATGGATCAAGTGCAGCAATTAGTCCAACAGCAACAGCAAAAACATAATCCATATGCGCAAGACAACTACGGGGATATCTACCGACGGTAGAGGAGTTGGTTGTTTAGATTATTTTTTTAAATGTTTCAATTTCAAGCTTCCATACAAGTTACTGTTATTCCACTTCCCATTTGCTCGCTTACCAACTTTCGGCAAGCTAGCTGTTGGCTTGCTCGTGGTTGCCTACAGTAGTAATGTTGCTGACAGCCTTCCCTTTTGTGTGTAGGTCGTGAATTTGCGTTGCATGATAATGTATTTGTGTGTGTGCAACACGTTTATTGCCGAGTACAGAAGGGCTTGCCATAGTTTGCAGGTGTTTGCCAGCAAGACTCGGTATGTAAGCATTGCGAGCTGCCGCCGACTTGCTGACTGCAGGTTGCATAAATTTTGCAACCACAATCAAAATTACTGTTGTCTCACTTGCTTGCAGTTATTTTGTTACGGCAGATACAAAGAGTGCCTATTCGCAAGTTACGACTCTCAGAATCTAGGAACCCGACAAGAGAAAGAGTCGATGCGTTTGAGATCGGCCGACTGATTTGGCCGACCTCTCTGTGAATCATCACAAGACCACAACAGTGACTTGATTTTTCTCGAACTCGGAGACAGAACTTGGCGCTTGTGTCTATCACACAAAGAAAAAGCTTAATAATCTTATATTTAGTTGAATGGAACTCAAATTACACTAGTAATGTCTGAGCATTCCATTCAAAGATAAGCTCAAAATCAATCAGTGGTTGTTATTAAGCAACCCTCTCTAAAGAAACAACAACACAAGGGACAGTTGATATTTGACTAGAATGTTGCTAATTTATTTATTGTGTCATGTGTTTCAAATAAAGAGAGACGTGAGAATGAACACAACACAATGTTTTCGTGGTTAAACTCAACTCTATGCAACTGGATTCACGAAAATATCTCTTGTTTCATATAAATCAAATTGATAGAATCTCGCCAGTGGATAGTTGTGCCGAGTTTATCAATCGAGTTTTAGATTGCACACATCTCAACTTCAACCAATAAAACCTCAATTCTTTAGCAACTTGTTGCTCTTCCCTTCCTCTCTGCGAAGTTTTCGATAGATTAGTTGAAGCGTGACATTGATGATGCCTCAGGCTAGAGACAGAAGTCAAGCGTAAATTCTTAACATTTGGAAATAAATGAAAATTGAACTAGCTACCCAGTGATCATTGATCATCATTATTTTCTCTTTGTTGTCTCAAGCCACTACCTCCAGGCTTAAGCACTTGAATAAATGTATTCGAAAAAATGGGGGATGAAATTTTAATTTAAAAATTTTCATAATGAGTAGCAGCCAGTCGATTCCACAAGTAAGCTCACCTGTCGGTCTGTTTGCTTGCGTAACAAGCGCGAGCCACAACAAGTGACACCAGCGATTGTGCAATCAAAATTTCAGATCTATTCCGATTCTTTTGCTCGCTTCAATTTACACGATAGTATCTCATTGTTGGTCGCGATTTAGATTCAAGTATTTCCAGCTCATGACTGGAAAACTCCTACGTCAAGTTGGATTGTTGTGCCCTTTGTCGTTTGTGTGGTAGTTGTGGTGGTTTTTTATGCAAACTTTCCACCGTGGCTCTTTGTCTCTGGGTGGTCAGCTGTATTCTGTGAGCAAAATGCAGATGAAAGTCTTTTTTGTTTGCCGTCCCGACTCGCGTTAAACCACCTGTTGCTGTCTTAATTGTGCCAACTGCGTGCTGCTCTCTATTCAGATCTTAAACGTTGAGTCCATTGAAATCTATGTTGTGCCTTTGTTAAATTATTCATGGCAACGACAAAAAGAATCAACAACAACAACAATGACGACAATGACGACAACGACGACGACGACGACGACGACGACATTACGCCTACGACTTGGTAGTCGTCGCTGTTTTCTATGGTTTATTTTGACCATGATAACGAAACACATAACGCAAAATGTGCACTATCTGCAGGTAAACCTTCTAATATTGTCGCCCATCAGTGGGCTTGGTCCAGATCTGAGTTGTTGCCTAGGGTTGAGCTAGATAGCAACGGAATTGACACTTGTTGTTTCAATTGATGCTGCTGTTGCTGCCGGTGTTGTTGCCTCTGCGCTTCCTGTTCGCTCAAATCCAATTTCCGGTTGTTGTATAACTGGATCAATTTGAACAGGATGTCGCCGAAGCGGTCGACGTCGGCGCACTCGCAATTCAGGGCTCGGCGGTGTTTGTGGTGATGCTTATGGTGGTTTTGGCCCGAGGTGTGGTGCGAGCATTGCGACCTACGGTAGCCCAAGTGGTCGGCTAGGAAAACGCACAGTGGCGCCTGCTGCTGGGTGTTTCCGGTGTTGGTGGTGCCGTTGCTGCTTGTTTCTACTGCATTATTATTATCATTGAAATTGGTTAATATTTTATCCGAAACAAAAATATCATCAAGATTCAATGCCGAGTAGACGATATTATCCTTATGCTTCTGTTCAATATCCCTGGCAATTCCAAGCGCAATTTCAACCAAGTTACTCGAGTTAACTCGCTCGCTTTGCCTAATGAATTGTTTCAATGGCACGTAACCAGGTGGAATGTTTCGTTGTGCAAGTCGCTGCCTAACATTAACACTAACCTGCTGGCCGCCACCACCGCCTGTTGCACCAGCTACCTGGCTCAATCCGTTCAACTCTTTACGCTCGACTTGGCCATTCACAACGCCTGTGTTGCCGCTAGAGACACCTGTTAGCGCGCGGCCACCTGCGGCAGCGGCCACTGCAGCCGCCAGGGCGCCCGACTTGCGAGCTCGGTAATTGTTGATGAGCAACCGAATGGTCAGTCGGATATTGGGAATCGTATAGATCATTGGATTAATTGCCGAGTTGACGGGTAAAATTAGTACCGCAATCCAGGAGTAGACCGCAGGTGGCGGCGTATAATTGGTCAGCTTCATTAGACTCAATATAATTGGCGGCGAGAAAGCAACAAAGTGTGTCAATATGATTAATATGATTTTGATTTGATGGTTTGGCCTCTGCTCGATGGTTGAGGTAAATGAGTGGTTTGATCTCCTGGAGGCATGCGAGACTTCAGTGTAGATTTGAATATACCATTTAACAATAAATATAAAGGCAAGCAAATTAACGCCAGGTAAAAAGACTATCGAGTACAACCACCCTGCTGCCTTTTGATCGGTGATATAGTAGGCGAGACAAACTCCGCTTCTGGCATAGAACTGGCCCCTAAAGTAGGGCCATACAATAAGTGGCATGGCTGCAATGGTCAGTGCCACGAGCCAAAGGGCAAAGATTAAACGGTAAGTGTAGCCTAGAGTAAATTTGCTTGGCGAGTTAAATGGGCGACAGATTTCTATGTATCGATTGTAGGCTATGAATACCAAGGTTAAAACTGAAACTGAACTCGATACTGTTGACAGCAGGCCGCAAATATTGCATCCAATTGATTCGCGCCAATTATCTGCGTTCTCAATGTACCTGCCACGATACCAACTATCAACGCTCGCAATAACAATTAGGTAAATGCCCATTAATAAATCTGAGCAACCCAATGATAATAGTAGGGTCGAGTTAACTTGCTCCTCCTCGCGCTCCTTCTGTCCCAATCGATCTCTGTACCTCCAAATAATAACAATTAAATTTCCAATACAAGCTATGGCTCCGGCAATCCAAATGCACGTTCGCTGCGGCACCGAACTCAACAGGTCCTCGCAATCCGAAATCTCGTCAGGTAAAGGTAGGCATCGATCGGCGGGAATTTGCTGGGACATTAAGCAGCAGAATTTAAATGAATCGGTGAGTAAATTTCTAAGAGATTTGAGATCATTGAAGATCAATTTGGTGAAATATCTAATCTCATTTCCTCTCAAATCCAAGCTAACCAATGAACTTAACGACCTAAAGGCTCCGTCTTCAATTTCAACAATCATGTTACTCCTAAGGACCAACTGTCTTAGTGAAGTTAGACCGTCAAAGGTATTCTTTTTAACAGCTTGAATACGACTCGAGGAAATGTTTAGTATTTTCAACGACGATAAACCCAAGAAGGCCTCTGGTTCCAGGTTCACCAATTCGGGATTAGATTCTAATAGTAGCTGAGTGACGCGACCTAATTTTGCGAAGGCGCCTCGTTTGACGGAGTGAATGTGATTGTTGCTCAGGTCTAATTTGTAAAGATTGCGTAGCTGGCTAAATATTCTCGGTGTTAGCACCTCAATTCCATTGTGTTGCAATATTAGCTCGCCCAAATCTAAGAAGGCGTTTTGTTGTGAGCTGAAGTCGCAGTTGGTTAAATTTGGACCCAACTGGTTGTAGCTCAAGTCCAATTTTCTCACAGCCTTGCTAATTTGAGAACTCGGCAAGCTCGTCAAATTGGCCCCACGACAGTTTACCGATTGGCCTATGCAATCGCAACGAGACGGACACTGCAAGTCGCAAAACCACTCGTCGTCGCCCATTGGACATTGTCTAAATCCGTCGCAAAGTTGATGGAGTAGGATGCACGAGGATTGGTTGGCGCATTTATACTGACCGGGACACACGTAACGAGCACAACCAATCTCATCCTCGCCCATGATACAGTCCCATTTGCCATCGCAAATGTAGCGCCACGGAATACAATAGCTATTCGAACACTTGACATAATCTCGCTTCGAGCACTCGAATTCGGAGCAGCCAATCAAATGGCTAACATCGCGACATCCAATTTGGTAGCCATACTTGTCGAATTCATACAAACACCTGAGATTGTTGTCAATCATGTTTCCTGATGTGCATTTAAAGAGAAACTTGGGATTCAATTGGGTAAACTTTTGCAACATTGACGACGAGGGCGACAAATCGCCGCCACCTGTTGGAGTCGACAATTGACTGCCGTGATAAATAACGGCACTCTGACTGTTCACATCCCCATTGACTCCATTGCCTCCACTTAACTGGTAATTTAAACTGGACTCCGAGCCGAGAGTTAGATGCGAGTAACCCGATGAGCGCGACTTTAGTATCAAATCGCAGGTCGCCGCATCCTCGTCCTCGTGAAATTTACCTGGACAATCGATCTGGAAGTCGCAAACTGCGTATTGGGGAATGCAGTAGCCGTTATAGCATTGGAAGGTTGAGTTTGAGTTGCAATTGCTTCCAATGGTGCAGCTCCTACCCTCGTCCGAGTTGTCGCTACAATCGGGCAACAAGTCGCACCTCTGCTGCCTGGGAATACACTGGCCACTTGCGCAGGTAAACTCGTGCAATTTGCACTTGTGCCGCTCGCATCTGGCCTCGTCGGAGCCGTCGCCACAATCGTCGACAAAGTTGCAATAGTTGCCGATGGAGATGCACCTTCCATTTGCACACTTGAATTGCCAGTCCAAACAATCGGCGTCGCATCCATTTGACTCGTCGCTTCCATCACGACAATGAGCGATTCCATCGCATCTTAAAACAACACTAATCACCTCGAGGTTGTCGCAAACAAAATACCGGTTGTCATCTAGAGTCGATAGGTAGAAGCGATTCTTGTTCCTAGCCACAACTGCCTCGTGCAAAGAGGACAACATTTGCTCATCTACCTGGCGGTTGGTGACGTTAGTCAGGATTACAGTTTCATTGCTATTAATTACCTGTTTGTTTGTCGAGGCTCTCAAATTACTAGATCCACTCAAGTGACTTATGAGACTTCCCTGGATTAACGGCTTGAATTCATTTGAAAACAGAGGGCGTCTAACTTTTGATGGAGAAGTTGGGGAAATTGGATCACTCTTGCAAATGTAACTATTTACATAGTCCCACTTGTAGCCCTTTTGATAACTAAAACCTCCACTACTGCTATTGGCTACATTATTGTTGCTGTTGATACTCAAATTCAAGCTTGAAACTTGAGCTAAACTTGAGGTCACGTTAATCTCCAGATGAGAATGGTAATGTTTCCCCAGGGAACAGGGAACGTCGTGCCAATTTGAGGTTCTCGAGAAGGAATTGTACCGAATAACTGTACAATCCTCGTAGGCGCCACCATCCGGCTGAGCGGGTGTCTCCTCCTCCTCCAATAACATTGGCTTCAGCTCCCAATCAGTGTAACTCATTGGATTATTATCGCTCCACCTGTAAACTCCCTCGCGAGTTACATCGATTAAGCCAATATAATACTCGCGATAACGAGTTGATTTCCAAATATTTGTCAGCATATAATGAATGACCAACATTTCATCCTTGTCCAAAATGGACACCAAGTGTCCATCAAGTCCCTTGCCATGAGTGTTACACTTGTTCTCCGCATCATACCACTGCAAGGGCTCCGATTCATTGTAGGCCCTATAGCAACTGCCACGAAAAAATTGCCACCCATTTGGACAAACCGATGAGTTGTGAGGCTTTAGTTGCTCCAAAATGCGATTGTTCAATTCTAATTTCATAAACTCATACTTGAAGTAGAATCCCCTACCTGTCGTCTCACTGTTGGTGTCAAATTGTATTATCAACTCATTCCATGGACTAATTATATATTGAGGCGGCAAATTCTCATTGCAATAGCAACCCAATCGCTTGCCCGTGTAACCATCAATCATTGTTAGATAGTCGAAGATGCAATTGCCCAATTTTGTGGCATTGTTTGCGCTTGGAATGTCAAAGTCAATGATACTCAGGTTGACGTAGTGCGCCTCAGGCGCCCGAATCGACCAACGACACCGGTGATTGTTGCCATAATTATGAGGATAATTGACAGATTTAATGTGTCCAAAATTATTTGTACTCTGATGATGATTGTTGTCACAACCAAGATCATTCTGATTTGTGAGGTCCACATTGATTAGTAGAAACAAACAACTTGCAATTGATATACAAATCCCAGGCGCAAATATTGTTTTAGATGGAAGATTCATGTTGAGGCTGAGCATTTTAGCAACGGAAATATGTGTTTCAAAATAAATTAATAATAACAAGTGGTTGCTCGGAGGCGGATGGAGTTCGATTAAGAAAATCTCGCTTCTCCTGTTGCATTAAAACTTTGGAGCCTCGTGTTTTTGATGAGTTTTGTGTGGTATCGTTTCGTCTTGATGGTGCCCCGTCATCTGGTTTTGTTGTGTATCTCTCGACAATCAAACAAAAAACATCGAGCAAGACCAAGCAATCGGCAGCATGTACATGTTACTGTCGCTTGTTAAACTACCGTTAGAGACTAGCCAGTAGTTGATGTATAATGTTTAGCCGACGCCGCCACAATGACTCGATCATTGGTGTTTGGACGCCAACCAGCGAGATTATGAGCAACGAGCGTCGCTTCCAAGACAACAGATTAGTTTGCATGATAAGCTTAATATTTGCCACTAATTGGTTGGCTAATCAATGTCTTCGATCTTTCCCAAAGAAACCATACAAGTGTACCACTCTCTGCTATTGTTTCTCTATGGCTATTTGCACCTAACCTGCCACTCGATGGCGACACCTGGTTCATGAACTGAACCAACGCATACGATTGACTCGGCGCGAGTCGAGTACGTGCGCGCCCCAGGTGCGAGATGGACTTGCCCACACGCATGCTCATCTATCGGCGGCCAGGCGAGCGGAACCGCGGCGCTACTGCTGCTCATTTGACTGGTTGCAATCCAATATGAGCCAGTGAGAGAGCGAGGGCTTGACTTGCAATAATGAACTGAAAAAGCGAGTGTATCGGATTGTATCACGATGATCATCGTAGACAATGAACAGTAGCAAAAGTATCGAGATAATCCAGGAGGGAAAGTCAAGTTTGTTGCTCACTTGGTATCCCGGCTGCTTGCTAGTGTCGCTACTCAGCTCATTTAGTTGGCTCAGCAGTGAGGTTGACAGAGACGCAAATCGACTGGCCAGTCAGTCGGTCGGTTTGCCTCTTAGTTAATGGCGAGAGAGGGAGGGAGATAGATAGTCGAGCATAACAAATATGTCCAAGTGAGCGAGGGCTAGCTAGAGGAAGCAAGAGAACGAGCTACTGGGCGCATTAGCAACTTGAAGTACCGGAAGTTAGAGGGAGACTTAGAGTTGCTAGTAGCAGTGGCGGTTTTCCCACTTGAGGAAATAAAGTTGGTCTCTGTCTCTCGTCGACTTATTGACTCGTTTGCTTATGAGGGCATACCAACCGAGGCTCAAGTTGGTGGCAAACCGATAATAGTTGCAATCTAAATGAGCACTAGCAAATCCGGAATGAAAGACAATGAGATAGAGGCCGAGTGAGGAGCGCCGATGTCCATTGTGTTCTAATCGCCTTGCATGAGCATATCTATCTCCCAGTCTAGTGGAGCAGTAGCAGTAGTGACTCTAAGTTGGTAACCCAATCGGGACATTGAGGGATTGCATTAAGGAGGAGCCAGGAAGCAGCGACTGTCACTTCCGCTTTCACCTCTCATTTCCACTCGGATGTCTCATTGGCTGACTTTTAGCTGGATCTGGGTAGATTTATCTTTATTTGCGTGAAGGGAAAATTCAAGGTAGACGGTAGAATTTCAAGAGACTGGAGGACAAGAGGGGGAGAGAGAGAATCAAGAAGCGAAACTTAGAAACAAACTGAAGACTTGAGCAAAGAAAAGCAAAGCAAAGAGGAAGCTAGGTGGCCGCACAGGTGTTAGGGCTGCAGCTAGCTCACCTGGTTCAAGTAGCTGGTGCTGCAACTCCTTCAGTCGGAAGCCGAAGGCTACACGCTTGCGCACGAGTTAGTGAGTCGGCTGGTCCCACTGTCTCTCGCTACGTCTCCGTAAGTGCCGAGCATTTTGTCAGTTACTTTAACCTTCCGAGAACCAAAGGTTCAGCCAACATTACCGATTGTCCTTTTTGTCTTGCAATTGCCATTGCCATTGCCATCGCTGCAGCGGCTACTCCCGCTACTCCTCCCACTCCCACTAAGCACCACCAAGACCCAAGACCCAAGACGCCCGTTAACCTTTAGACCCCCGTCGCCCGCTGGCAAGTCGTTTACGCCTTAGGTGTTCAGATCAACGCTAAGCTTTCTAAAGTATCCACGAGCCTCGTTGTTGTTGTGCTCGAGATTTGGGCCGAGAGATTGAAGTTGGCTAACGATCTTGGTGTTACATAAAGATAGAGAGAGAGAGAGAGAGAGAGAGAGAGAGAGAGAGAGAGAGAGAGAGAGAGAGAGAGAGAGAGAGAGAGAGAGAGAGAGAGAGAGAGAGAGAGAGAGAGAGAGAGAGTAGTAGAGTAGTAGTAGTAGTAGTAGTAGTAGTAGAGTAGTAGTAGTAGTAGTAGTAGTAGTAGTAGTACGTACG
>WNKI01000001.1:1353598-1472647 GCA_015350385.1 Aculops lycopersici | reverse complement strand
GAGAGAGAGAGAGAGAGAGAGAGAGAGAGAGAAAGCGAGAGGTTTTGCCACTAAAACGCTAGCTTTTGAAGGAGGAGGAAGAGAGGAACTGTAGTGGAGTTGTGTTGCTGATGAGTACAAGTCAAGAGTTTCCAGTCAAGATCTCAGATATTTGCCATGTGATCGTCGTGAGAAGTTTGTGCCATTGAAACGCATACTACGGCACGACGATTCCATCAACATCAGCAGGTAGAAGGAACAGCAAGTCAGTCGTTCAGTTGGTCGAAATGCCGAAGACCAAGAAAGAGTTGAAAGCAGGAGACAAAGTAAACAAGGTAGAGGGATGAAATCGTATCAGGTAGAGAGAAGTGATAATTAGATAGTTGGCTAGCGGCTAACTGGTTAGCTACTTCCATTAAATCTAACCCATAGGTAAGTTTGTTTTTCTGGTGAAAAAATGCGCTCCCCTGGTTTAAGGTTCTACCTTCTTGCCAGTATTTTGTTAAAAGACCCCGAACTCAACTAAACAGCGAGAGTTTCTCTTCTATCGCCACCACAATCACATGAGGTAAACACTCGCGCACAATAATTTTGTTTGTCGTGGTCGCAAAGCAATAATTAGTTGCACGCCGGTCGCCTGGCCAATCAAGTAGCCCCACTGGCCAGGTGAGCGGAATAGGTAGCTCGGGGGCTTCTTCTATTGCCTCAGCGACAACTGTAGTGGTAGTGGTTGCTGCTACTGGCACATTTCTACCTGAACATTGCAACTCAGAAATGCAATTCTGCACTGCCACTTGTTTAGTTTGAATTCTTTTTGTTGATTCAGGCAGGTGGGCGGGCGGCGCGCAGAGTTATACGAGAGACACCTGTCGTCGTAGTCGTTGTCGTCCTCACCGTCGGCATCTCTTTTCACCTGGACCTCTAATTGTCTCGTGTCGTGGTGAGCCGCGCGAGGCAGTGGGAACAGTTTTCGCCCAGACTCTCTTATCGAGGTCGTTTTTTACCTTTGTTTTTGCCCACCCCCTTCATTGTGAGCGTTTATTGGTGGGCAAAATGCCTGAGCCATCCGCTCAATCTGAAGTTTCCCTTGGAGCCTATCCAATCGATGAACCCGACGAGTGGTGGAGATGCCGAGAGGCAAAGTACACAGATAAGCGGCATACAATGCAAGCTTCGGATTAAATTAGTTCAGTTTTGCTTGTGTCTAGTCTGGTCGTTAGTTTGGTTCGATTCGATTCGATTCGATTCGATTCGATTCGATTCGATTCGATTCGATTCGATTCGATTCGATTCGATTCGACTCGACTCGACTCGACTCGACTCGACTCGACTCGACTCGACTCGCTTCTTAGGGAAGCCAACTTGCAGGTTGATAATGAAATTCATCTACGACAACCAGACTAGTGGCTAGCCAGCTAGTCGGCGAGCGAAGCATTCTGGCAACATTTGAGTGGTTTCCGGTGGAACTCCGTTGATTCGAAGCAGTGCACAAGCGCCAACCAAGTCAACGATATCTCCGCTATCCTATCGACTAGCAAATGCGAATGCCGGCATATTAGCTATAGCACCAACTTGCGCCGTTGGCAACATCGACTAACTAAAGCAGTCTGAAACACGCAATTCTAGTCGTCTAGTTTGTGCGCCCAACTTGTGTGTCACTAACTTGCTGTCGATGACAATTTGAGACGACAAGTCGATGACAGGAGAACCGGCCGGTTCCTGCTTTTCCAAGCTGATTTCCAGTCTGCTTCCTGCTTCTCGTGGGCGTAGTTAGGTTAGTGAGTCGAGGAAGAGAGAGAGAGGGAGAGAATGTTTCGAGTTTTTGGACTAGAAGCCCAGACTAGCGCGCGCTAGATGGTGGACTGAGATGAAAATCACCACTGCTGATGGGTGGGCTTAGAGGGCCGGCGAACAGTTGTGTCGGGCTAGTAGTGCGAGAAAACCACCATCAACTCGCTCGCCTACTTGCTTGTGTTGGTCTTGCGGACTCTAGATCCAATTTGGTGGTTAAAATTGCCACCCAGCTAGTTGTCGCCAAATTTGCTACAATGTGACGACAAAATACCTAGAGCGAGTTGACTGAAACTCAGACCGACCGACTGACCGACCGTCGGACCAATAGATAGACCGGCACAAAACCACCAACCAAACCAACCGAATGCTTCTTGTTCGTTGGCGTTTTATTAGCCAGTGGGTGCTGGTGCTGCCGCAACATCCTCTATTGACACTGTCCTTGTTTGTCGGCAGAGGTAAAGGTAGAGGCAGCAGTTTATGAGAGTTATATAACAATCACCTTGCAAGCAAAGTTTCGGCCCAGGGCCGGAAGTGACAGGTGCGTTCTCTAGGCGAAGGGAGCTTTACACTCCTCTTTCATCGCGGAATACAGGCGACCATTTGCCAATTGATTTGCTACTGCTGGTTCTGACTCCCCCTCTCTCACTCTTCTTTCTAAAGGTCGGTGTATCTTCTTTCACCAGATGCAAGCAAGCGAAACGTTCCCCAGACTTTTCGTTTTATTGTCAAAGTGTTGAGCTATTGACTCGAAAATCTTGGTCGTCGGGGCTCTTTGCAGTCGCGCTTATCGTTGAAGCAACAACAACAACAACAACATGAGCAGTCAACGACACACTCAAGTGCTAACAAGCTTAAGGAAAGCGAACGAAATTGAATCAAGCAAAGCGGCGGTCCACATTGTGACTGTCCATTTGCATGACGCGCGTGCGATGGCCACTTCAACCCGTCACTTGTCGATGCAATGACTAGTGCTCTCCTTCTCTTGCAACCTCGTTGTGGTAGTTTGGCACGCGCGCCGGCAAAATAAGCGACGAAACATAAAATGTCAGCTGCCCACCTAAGAGTTGTACCGAACTGGTGAGCTTATATAAGCGCAAGTGAGCATCTAATCTAATCTAATTCATTGGCTTTTCTCCTTTTTCCTCTCTTTCTGTATGCCTAAATGCACGAGCTTAACTCAGCCGAGAATTCCACCGAAATCTTGCCAAATCTATTCATAATTGCGAGTTAGGCGCACCCTTTTGGTGAGCTAGAGAATCGCAAGTCTCAGTCTAAGTCCCGCACTAGAATCATTTAGTGGCAATAAAAGGCTCGTTGGCGTTGTGAACAAATAGAAACGGAATTCGAAAAGTGAAAGGCAAGAATCTGAAAGGCGCTCACACATTTCTGCTTGCCAGTTTGGATCTAAAAACCATTTTTAAGCTACAAAGTTTAATGCCATTTGCTGGTGCTGCATTGTGGGCTTTGCAGATCCCCTTAGGCGCTTTTAAACGAGTTTCAAGTTTCAATTCTGAAGCAAAAGCTAATGATTGAATGCTAAGAAGGTTTTCAATGGCACTCGTTGTAATGGCCATTCGATTGCAATGAGTCGAGACTAAAGACCTCGCCTTTCTAGCTGCCAGCTGGCTTGTCTCTCGTCAACGTCGCCTCGATTCGTTTCGAATCGATTTGGTGGCATAAAGGACCGCCAAGCTAACTAGCTAATTCTCTCTATTATGCGACCCAATTGCAACAGACTACTAACTCCACTCTTCCCCTTTCCTCCCAACTAGCATCTTGAGGGTCCCTCCAACTTCCGGCCCTCGAGAGATTAAGCCCCCAATTTCAAATCCAATTCTCTCCTCATCCAAAGCGAGCAAAATGAATCGCCGTCGAGCAGTCGACACTTCGGACCATAAAACATGCGTCTTGTTACACGCCCGACTCAAGGGCATGAAGTTGCAAGACGGAGGCGCGAGTACACAAATAATGTAAGTATTCCCACGAGACTTTTCTAGTAAAGAGGGAGAGCATTTGAGCTTTTGCGAAACTACATTCACTCTGGCGCCACCTGTTATGTTGATAGGCAAATTGGGGCGCAGTTTTTCTTTGCGCGAATTGAGGCGTCGCCACCTGCGGCAAACTTCTTGGTTCTTTGTTGTCTCTACTGCTACTACTACTTTTGCTATTACAAGCAACAACACTACTACTTTTGCTTGTCTTGTTAACCTGCTTAGGATTTTGACCTACAACTGAAACAGCAAGCATCCACCAAAACGCGCGCAGTTGAAGTAACTCACTCAAGGCGGAAGTAGCTAGTCAGTTTGGCGCGCAAATCAACTAACTCGTCGCTCGTTGCCGACGGCACGTGCGACTAGATTGACCAAATCGCTCTCGGTCGCACTACCCCTAGCTAAGCTCCCGAACTCACCACTGACAACGACGCCGAAGACGACGAGCCGGCTGCTTGATTGCGGCTAGAGAAAGAGAGGAACTGAGCAAATCAATCGATTTGTAGTCGAGAGTTACGTTGTTGCTGCCAACCGAGTCGTCGTCGTCGTCGTTGGCGCTTCGACATAATCAGTTTACTCGACACCACGACCACCAACCCAACCATCAAGTTGGTCGTGCGGGCGAGACGCAGTCCCATGGACTGTGCTGGCCTACCGACTGGTTGGTTGGTTGATTTTAGGTCTTAGCAAGCAGTTGGACTTTTTGCTGGGCCAAACTAGATGGATGCGCGCAAACTTGACAGGGTGAGAATCACAGTAAACGCCGTTAGATGGTTGGTTATCAGGCTTGGCGCAAGAGGGAAGCTGGCAGTAGCAAGCAAAATGGGTTGCCGGTTAACTGAGTGGATGTTGTCGTGATTGGTTGGAAGATTCCGATGAAGGGATTTGTTTTTTCGTTGATGGTTCGAAAGACATCTCATGATGGCCTCGCCAATAGCCAGTATGGCTGCTACAAACAACATACGATGCCTACCATCACCACCAATGCGACGAAACCCCCGAGTCTCCAAGCCTGGAAGCCCAACGGACTAGGCTCTCTGGGGAATCTCATTGAGCGACCGAGACTGAGACTGTGAGCGGGTGCAAGTCGCTAGGTGCCAGCTGAAAACTGGCGAGCGAGCACGCTTTAGCCGCTTGTAGTTAGTGTTTATTTGTACGTGCAATTGGCTCGACTGGCATGTTGCTAGCAAACTGACTGACGGGCCGCTAGAAACAGAGCATCACATCAACTTTGAGCGGCTGGCAAGCAAACTGGTGGCCAGCAAACCGACCCAATGACTAGCAACCCAAATACTACGGACCTCCTCGAGCGTTTAGAAGAAATTGGATGCGAATTAAAAGTGGACTTACCGAGAGCAGTACGTTGACGGCTTTTCGTTTTCCCAATGGTTGAGAGGCACGTTCCAGGCGCAAAGTATACAATGCGAAAATCCAGTTAGCTGGCTAAACTACTTGGTCGGTTGGCTGGTCGTAAACCAGCAGCTTGCGCTTCATCGAAGCTCATTACCGACTGACTAACTGAATGTCTATTGGCTAACTGGCTGGCAAATCCTGGCAGTTCTATCCCAACAAACTTAAACTGATGGCCAAAAGCGAGAGTTACAAATAACATTGGCCAGCAGCATCCGCCGTATTCAAGTATACGAGTGTTTGAGATTGACTGCTAGCCAACGTGCCGCTAGTTGGTCACCTCCATGGTGCCGTTCCATGATTCCGCTGTTGCTCCTATCGGGATTTGCTAGCGCCTTAAGTTAGCGCCTCCTCATTGGCCAGTTCAGAACGAAACCCTGAGGCGCCGGTGTAAAGATCGAGACTCTTAACTCTTCGATCAACTGGCAAGCTAGCTAACTGGCCAACCAAAGGAGGACATTCCGTTCGAGTTTGCGCAAATACCCTCGCCGATTCGGGAGTTAGCTGGTCGCTCCTGGTGTTGTTATTTGTTTGTTGTGCAACTTTGCTCGTCGTCTTCGGTTTAAATCTCATCTCTAAATGCCGGCAACAGCAGTGGAGATGGTGGTTTGGGTACCCAGAAGCAAATAGACTCAACGATTTGCTGGCTCTCCCTCCTCTTCTTGCAACTCTCTCGCAAGCAAATAGATATACACACAGTCTACCAAGAACAAGAGGGGAGTGGATCAAACAGGCAGCGAGGGAAAGAGAGAAAGAGGGTGCGAGAGAGAGAGAGAGAGAGCGAGCGAGAGAGAGCGAGCGAGAGCCACTAAGACTTGTAGTTGCCCAGTAGCAATCTTTAGGTAGCAAAGAGACTAGATTTGTGTCCTCAGTAGAGAAGATGCCGGCAGGTAGCTGGCGCCAGTCGATGTCTTTGCCTCTCTATCCGTTGTTAGCAAATGGGCTTTTCCTCGTTGCCCAAAGTTGATGCTGCCGCTGATTCTGTCGTTGGCGCTGCTGTTGATACTTGACGAGCTTCTCGGCCAAACTACAAGTCGGCGGTGTTGCTGCTGCTTGTGGTGATAGTGGTAGGCGCCTAATCGATCGATCAAGAGACTCGAAGGCCCAGAGCGAAAGAAAGTGAAGCAAAGCAAAGCAAACTAATGCCTTTCCGTCTGAGAGTTGAAGTGATTCTCGCAATAGCGAGAACAAGAGAAAGAGAAAGAGAGAGTGACGCACAAACCGGAAGTGGCACGAGTTAAGTTGTGAGATTGAAAGAGTTTAGTTAGTCGCATGTCAGTTGCCGCGAGCAGTTACATCTTCTCTATTTGTTGCCATTGCTGCTACTACCACTACTGCCGACACTAGATTGAGCTCCAGTTCTGAGCTGCCAAATGCAGGTTGTTGCTTGATGTCTTTGTCTGGTGGTTTCAAGTTTTGCCACATTCTTTCCTCAAAATAAACTACAAGTTTAACGAAGAGAAAAAGTAATAGATAAAAGTGGTTGTATTTTATCCAACAAAACAACACGCAAACCGCAAGCAAACTAATCAACCCTCTCGCTACATTCTCACTGAAACAAAAATTTCGAGAAAAAATAACCAACAAAAAATTACAGCCACAACAAGACAACCTCCGCCAGCCAAGACAAACTAATTTCGCAGTCGGGCGACGAGAACAAACAACAAGGAACCGGAAGCGGCGAAGCACTCAACGCAAGGTCGAGGGAATCGAATGAGGAGCAGGGTAATTTTAACAACGAGCCAAGAGGCGAACTCAAGCAAAGTTGCTTGAGCAAAACAAGTGGCCGGCTAACAATTCAAATAGACGCCCCAGATTGCGGCAATACAACTAGCGACCACTTCCGGCCGCCCAACAGCCCAAGCCTATCGCCGGTGGACATTGATCATAGATTGAGCTCAAAGCAGCGCCAATTTCTCTTCACCTCCAGGTTATTGAATATGGGCGACTCGCAGGACAAGGGGCCGAGTAGCTTGTTCCTCTTTGAGGAGGACAACTACTTCCGCCTAAAGACTAGATCCATCATTGAGAATAGTGTTTTTGAATGGACAGTCCTGGCAACGATCATAGCCAATTGCGTTGCCCTCGCGATGGAAGCTCATCTGCCCAACAACGACAAAACCGAGTTGGCAGTCCAGATTGTAAGTAGGCGCCATCTATTCCTCGTTTGCTTGTAACTGAATATAGTATGAGATAACTAATCAAAAATAAACATAATTTCTCGTTCGAAAAATACAGGAAAAGTCGGAACTCTACTTCCTGTGCATCTTTTGCGCCGAGGCTTTGCTCAAAATTTTCGCCCTTGGATTTGTCATGCACAAGGGCGCCTATTTGAGAAATGTTTGGAATATCATCGATTTCACCGTTGTATTAACCGGGTTCATTGCAATTTGGGTCCACGATGAGGATTCCCGATCCATTGGAGTTGATTTGCGGACTCTCAGGGCAATGAGAGTGCTGAGGCCACTGAAGCTGGTTAGCGGCGTTAGCAGCTTACAGGTGGTTCTCAAGTCCATTATAAAGGCGATGGCGCCTTTGTTACAAATTGGATTGCTAGTCTTATTTGCCATTGTGATATTTGCCATCATTGGTCTGGAATTTTACTCTGGCGTGTTACATAATACCTGTTACAGTCGGACGGATTTATCGCAAATAATCACCGAAGGCGAGTCACCTACTCCCTGTTTCATGGTCTCCTCAACGGCGACCGTCAGTCCGACATTTACCTCGAGATTGTCGAAACCATCAGCGGCCAGCAACCCTTCGTTACGAGGCGGACTAGAGGATTCGGGCGCAAATTTGGTGCCAAGTGGCGCCTTTGTTTGCAATGAAACCACGTCCATTTGCCTCGACACTTGGATGGGACCAAACTATGGAATCACCAGTTTTGATAATATTTTCTTCGCCATGTTAACTGTGTTTCAGTGTATCACAATGGAGGGTTGGACATCGATATTGTATTGGATGAACGATGCCTTAGGTAATAGTTATAATTGGGTCTACTTTGTTGTATTGATAATTCTCGGCTCATTCTTTATGCTAAACCTAGTTCTCGGTGTTCTAAGTGGCGAGTTTGCCAAGGAGAGGGAACGGGTTGAGAACAGGCAAGCTTTTCTCAAGATGCGACGCCAGCAGCAATTGGAACGCGAGCTCGATGGTTATGTAAATTGGATATGCAAGGCCGAGGAGGTTATCCTAAAAGAGGATCGCACCACCGAGGAGGAGAAGATGTATATTATGGAGGCTCGCAAGAGGGCTGCTTTAAAGCGGAAGAAGCTATTTAAAAGCAAACACCAAAGTACCGATGATGAGGACGACGACGAGGACGACGATGATTGCGAGATGGCAGGTGGCGCAGGAGTGGCCGGCGCCACAGGTGGCTCTGTCTCGGGAACAGGTGAGTATTCTTCAATTGCGCTTCTTCTATTTGAATGTTAAACGGCGTACTAATATCCGTCATTTACACTTTGGCAAAGTAGGATTTTCAGGGTCCAGGTATCTAAGTGGCAGATTAAGGAAACACAAGGGAGCCTTCAAAACTTTTTGGGTCTTGGAGAAGAAAATGAGAGCCAATATCCGGAGGGCAATCAAGTCGCAACCATTCTATTGGTGTGTCATTATATTAGTCTTCCTAAACACAAGTTGCGTTGCCGTTGAACACTATGGCCAACCCCAATGGCTAACCGACTTCCTCTTCTACGCCGAGTACGTCTTTCTATTTCTATTCATATTCGAGATGTGCCTCAAGATGTACGCGTTGGGCGTTCGGACTTACTTCGAATCCTCATTCAACAAGTTCGATTTTTTCGTTGTCATGGGCAGTATATATGAAGTTGTTTGGTCCTATTATAAGGAGGGCCAATCATTTGGTTTGTCCGTATTGAGGGCACTCAGGTTATTGCGAATCTTCAAAGTTACAAAGTATTGGTCATCATTACGAAATCTGGTAATCTCTCTATTGGCCTCAATGCGATCAATCATCTCGCTACTGTTTCTGCTCTTCCTATTTCTTCTCATATTTGCCCTCCTAGGGATGCAACTCTTTGGAGGCGAGTTCAACTTTGAAACCGGAACTCCGGCGGCAAATTTCAACACCATTGCAAACGCTCTATTAACTGTCTTTCAAATTCTAACCGGAGAGGATTGGAACGAGGTGATGTACAATGGAATTCGGTCGCAAGGTGGCATTGAACGGGGCGGAATGGTCTACAGTGTGTACTTTATAATCTTGGTATTATTTGGTAATTACACTTTACTAAATGTCTTTCTCGCCATTGCAGTGGACAACTTGGCCAATGCTCAAGAGATGACGGCGGCCCAAGAGGAGGAGGCGGAGGATTTAAGGCGAGCTCAAGCGATGGAGCTCGAGAAGGAGCTAGCCTCTCTGCGCGCGGATCCTATGAGCCAGAATCGGGGTTTAGCGGGACAGACAGCAGCAAATTTTAGTGGTACCGCCGCCACCAATAATAATAATTGCAGTGATAATAGTAATAACAATAACTTTATCACTGGCGATGACAGTGATAATAGCACGGTTCCGTTTCCCGCTCAAACGGCGGCTCAGTCGAATATCGCTGAGGGGAGGCCGACGATAAGAGTGGAGGAAATTGGAGGTGGTGGCGGTTGCAGCGTTGGCGTTGGCGATAAGAGCGACAACCACGGTCTCGGGATAAGTGGAAGTGGGGTGGTGACTGAAGCGCAAGCGGACACTCACTTGGCAGGCGCCGAGCAGAGCCAACCGGAAGTCGACGTCATTGACTCAACTAATCCAATGGCTCGGAGGCTTAGCGCGGCTGTCGCGCAACACTTCCGCCGGAACCCGAGCACAGCATCAACTAATAACAATAACACAATTGGAGTGCTTGGGGTTACAAGTAGACGGAGAAGGTCAAATAAGAATATTAGCCAACATTCGCACATGATTCCGGAAGATGATAATTTGTTTGCCTTTGGCAATCAGGACGGAAGTGGCGCCAATGGTAGGGAACCAAAGCCAATATTGCCCTACACGTCAATGTTTATATTCTCCTCCACGAATCTCGTTCGAGTTTTTGCCCATGGCATTGTGAACATGTCATACTTTGAGCCCTTTATTATGACCATCATTGTGGCCAGCTCAATATCACTAGCTGCCGAGGATCCAGTTCTTGAGGATAGCGAGTGGAATGTGTTGTTAAATTATTTCGACTACGCATTTACCTTGGTGTTCACGGTTGAGATGCTACTTAAAGTTATTGACCTTGGTGTTTGCCTTCACGCCGGAAGTTATGGGCGAGACTTTTGGAATTTGCTGGACGCAATTGTGGTAGCTTGTGCTCTGATTGCCTTTGCCGGTAGCTCGGCGGGACAGAATTTGTCCACCATAAAGGCGTTTAGAGTTTTAAGAGTTCTCAGGCCACTGAAGACCATCAAGCGGGTTCCCAAGTTGAAGGCTGTATTTGATTGCGTTTTGACGTCGTTACGAAATGTGTTTAATATCCTCATTGTGTACATACTGTTCCAGTTTATATTTGCCGTCATTGCGGTCCAACTATTCAATGGCCGCTTCTTCTATTGCACCGATGAGGCAAAGCTCACCAGGGAGGAGTGTTACGGTGAGGCCTTCAAGAATGAGCCGCCCCAATCGTTGTCGCCCCAAACCACCGCGGACCGGCCGCCGACTTCCGTAATCAAGCGCCAGTGGTTGCGTCATAACTTCAACTACGATGACGTTCTAGCAGCAATGCTAACTCTATTTACCGTTCAAACAGGTGAGGGGTGGCCCAGTGTTTTGCAACACTCAATGGATTCCACATTCGAGGACTTGGGTCCACTGCCGAGGTTTCGAATGGAGATGAGCTTATTCTACATAATCTTCTTCATTGTTTTTCCCTTCTTCTTTGTCAACATTTTTGTTGCACTAATTATTATAACCTTCCAAGAGCAGGGCGAGAAGGAACTCGAAGAGGGCGAGATTGATAAGAACCAAAAGTCTTGCATTGACTTTGCCATCCATGCGAGACCATCGCAGCGTTACATGCCAAAGGATAAGGATTCTTTCAAGTACAAAATTTGGAATGTTGTTGTATCCACACCCTTTGAGTATTTCATAATGTTTCTCATTGTTTGCAATACTATATTATTGATGATGAAAACCTACAATGAAAGTGAGACCTACAAGTATACACTGAGATATCTAAATCACACCTTCACCGCACTATTTGCCTTGGAATGTATGCTTAAAATATTTGCCTTTGGCTTCTGGAACTTTGTCAAGGATCATTGGAATACATTCGATCTAATTACAGTGGTGGGTAGTGCTGGCGATGCTCTATCGGTAGAATTTGTTGGCGTTAAGAGCGTTTTGCAAGTTGGATTCCTCAGACTCTTTAGAGCAGCTAGATTGATAAAATTACTCCGTCAAGGTTACACAATACGGATATTGTTATGGACATTCATACAATCATTCAAGGCACTGCCTTATGTTTGCCTCTTGATTGCAATGTTGTTCTTCATCTATGCTATTATCGGGATGCAGGTAAGTTGTCTATATTTATCTCCATTATACAGTCTAATAAGCTGCAACAACTACTATCTACTAACTGGACTCGATCGACGACCTCCCATCTAGATGTTTGGCGACATCCAGCTAGATCCTAACTCATCCCTGATGCGCCACAATCATTTTAAGAAGTTCTCGACCTCATTGTTGCTACTCTTTCGGTGAGTCCAATAGTTGACTAGTTGATGTAGATTAGAACCCGTAAAAGAATCAGTGGATGTAGTCAGTTTGGTAGTGGACATAGTCATGATAGCATAGTAGCAGTGGTGGAGGTAGTTGTTGCATAACATGAGTTGCGGTAGAATCAATAGTAGTTTTATAAATAGATTTTAACTCGGTAGTTTATATATCAATACAATATATTTCAGGTCTTTGGAAACATTGCGTTCTCACCTGATGCCCAGATAACAAGACATAATAATTTCAGAAATTTTGTCCAAGGTTTGATGCTCCTCTTCAGGTAAAAAATGATCCCTTCATGCGAAGCCACAAAACCAATCAACACGTGCCAATGGGCGCATTCTCAGATCCTTTGTTTGTTCGCAAATCGAGATGCATGCAACTTGATCCCCGTTTGCTTCAATACTTACTCCTTTGGTCCGATCTTTTGTTTTGCACTGTTCCGTTATTTCAGATCAAATTGACTAATACTAATATTATCTGAACCACAATTATCTCCTAAAAATTAAAATAACAGGTGTGCCACTGGAGAGGCTTGGCAACAGGTGATGATGGCTTGCGTTGAGGGTCAGCAATGCGACCCGAGGGCCACGAAGAAGGGACGAAATTGTGGCTCAAATGCTGCTTATTCCTACTTTGTATCCTTTATATTCTTTTGCTCCTTCTTGATGTTGAATCTCTTCGTTGCTGTCATCATGGACAACTTTGATTACCTAACTAGAGATTCGTCCATTCTGGGCGCCCATCATTTGGACGAATTCATTAGGGTTTGGTCCGAGTATGATCCTCACGCTTCGGGTTACATTCATTTCACTGAAATGTACGACATGTTGAGGAATATGGCTCCTCCGCTTGGATTTGGTAACAAGTGTCCCTCTCGCTTGGCTTTCAAGAAGTTGATTAGAATGAACATGCCCATAAACGAGGCAGGTAAAGTTAACTTTACAACAACTTTATTTGCTCTCATTAGGGAGAATCTAAGTATAAAAATGCGACCAGCAGACGAGATGGACCAAGCTGATCGCGAGCTTAGGGTTACGCTGTTGAAATTGTGGCCCTTGAGAGCAAAGAAGATGATTGACAAGTTGATTCCACCAAGAGTTGAGTTGAATGAGGGAAATCTAACGGTGGGTAAGATCTACGCTGGCCTCTTGATACACGAGAACTGGAAGACGACACGATTTGGCCAGAAACCCGGAGCAGGTGGTTTAAGTGGCAGCTCGCTCATAGCCAGACTTATGGGCGCCGTTAGAAACAAGAGGTCGTCGCTGGAGGCGAGCGAAGGTAGCGGCGGGCAACGTGGCTCTAGATTGAGTAGTATAGCGACCGGAACTGGGGTTCCAGGAACCGGAGCTAACGATTTGGGGGCCCAATATTTGAACCCGAAATCTGACGGTAGTTTTACAGCTGATCGTCAGGGTTCCTTTCGCTACCTAAGGCGAGTTAGCGCTCGACGTCAGCGTCGGTTGGTCATGATGGATGCGCAAAGGTTTGAGGATGAATCAAGTGGAGCGAGTCCAAAGGATAGCGCCAAGTTGAAAAGGAAAACTCAGTATCAGCAGCATCAATATGAAGTTGCAAGCAACATGACAACAGCTCGCCAGGATAACTTGGGTCGTCCGCTTCCGCTAATCAAGTTTGAGGACACAGGTGTCGGTGGTGTGCCACCTGGGGATATGCCGCCGATAAGTGCCCTTCCAACTGTTTGCTGCCAATCAGGCACAAGCTCGTCGGCCAATGATAAGCTTGCCGAGGCAGTAACGGATATTATTGGATTTGTTCGCGAAGGCTCATTCAAGAGACGCCGACGGGTGTCGGCCCGCAGGAGGGCTGGTGCGAGTTCAGGTGGTGCCATCCCCGCCACGCCCTCCTCGGCGGGAACAAGCGCCTACAAGCAGTTCAGCTACCCATCGAACTCGACCACCAACCACCATGGTGTACATTGTGATCGGGGGAGTCATTCACCGCAACCTCCGCCGCCTTCTCGGGCGGGTCCAGATGAAATCGCCATGGACGAGCAACAAAGGCAGCGGTATTACGTGAGTCAACAATCTTCTCCGTTACCTGCGGTTAATCAGCAACCAAGAGCACCTGTTGCTTATGGCCAATTGGATCCCATGATTCTTAATTCAAATCAACAGCTTCAAAGCCAAAAACCCGTGTATAGTGAACCAGTCCAACCGCTTTCGACCGATGAAATTGACCTACTTCGAGATCAAGAATCCCGACCGAGTCACCTGGCTAAAATTAGAGCCATGAGATTATCCCATCAAATAACCGAAGATAGTAGCGGTGGCGGCGGCGGCGAAGGGACCAGTTTGTCAGCCTTGGAAACTGTGCAACTTCAAAGACAACTATCGGCGAGACGCAGGTACCGAAGCGCGGACGCAGGGCAGCCAATGAATCGACCCAACTATATGCCTCATCACACGCGCAAATTATTGAGAGGTTCTACGATGGACTCGCCCAACATGCTCCTAGGATTAAATCACTTGCAACGACAACATCCTCCGTCCAGACCTCTGGCCAACTCGTTGCCTAGACGTATGTTGCCCAATTTGTCCGAGTTGGGCGTGTTGCTGCCGATGCCATGTGTAGCCGCGCAAAGTGTGAGTCAAGCGACCAAGAAATTACCTCACCTATCGCGATTGCCACCGAGGGATAGGCAAAGTCTCAATTACGACATGACAGGAAGTTCGGTGACAACAGGAAGTGTGACAAATTTGGCTCAGCGACCTAGATTCTCCTCGATGGCCGAGATGTCTCACAGCCACACGCCCCAAATGATGGCCATAAGAGCTCTTGGTAAGCAATACCCGCAGCCAAGCGGAAGTATGTCGATTGTGAGGTCGCCACAACCGCCGCCAAATTCGGGAACTCAAACCCTGACAGATAGGCGAAGGGCAATGATGCAAACATCGGCCAGTTTGGACGGTTCAGGTTACTCCGTCTTTGCTTCATCTCGTCCCACACGCCACCATCCTAACCAAGTTAGCATGCTACAAGTGGCAGCTGATCCCGCCACCGCGGCTGCGAGAGGACATATAACACCAAAGCGACACTCACTGGCAACAAGCGGCGTGCTAAGTGCAAGTCAAGCTCGTTTATTGAGCGGCCAATCAATCGGGTCGCTCAAGCAAATGGAAGCATCTGGCAGTCAGCATTTATTGTACCAAGCTGGACAGCAGCACCCAAGAATTGCCGCCGCCCTCTCCAGGTTCGCCCAATCAACAGGTGTCCTTACGTCAGTTAGTGCTACAGGAGGTCGCCGGTCGCTAGTTGCCTGGCCGGCGTCGGGAAACACAACCACAGTAACTTCGGTGATTCGGCGGCCAGGAGTTGGAGCAAGTGAAGTGGACGAGCGAGAAAGAGACGAGTGGATGTGAGCATCTTACATTACTAACTACTGAGATAAATTTTTGATTGAATGATAAGTGTCTACGATACAGTGTTTCTTATTTTCCATCAAATCGTAACTTCTCTTGTGAATGCAAATTGCAAACTGCAGATTAATTGTCTCAGCGACGCACCTAAACATGCAGGAACAGCGCACGTCGTCAAGCTTGCCAGCAGTATACGCCACTTTAGCATAAGCTTGCCATCAAGGTAGCTAGCATCACCTGACGCGCCTCTTGCGTTGCTCGCTTGCTAACTCTCTTAGGCTCACCTACGCGACTATTAGTGCTACTGCTAGCTTATTAGACGAGCTGGCTGGCTGGCTGGCTGGCTGGCTGGCTGGCTGGCTGGTGTAGTTGAGTTATCTCCATAGAGAGTGACTAGCTAGTTGCTGTAAGTGGCGGCAGTAGAAGTAGCAACAGCACTAGCAAGGTAGACACTCAAATTCCAAAGCGGCCGCCTCACGCGAAGCCAACGGGATGCTCGTGTTGTTGTTTCCACCATTCGTTCTATTGGTTCTGTTGTCACTTCCCACGTTCCTAGCTTAGAAGCTAGTGAGTTTTACAATTTGCAGCCGTTGAGTTTTCATAGCAAAAGCAACTGCTACCAGCTTTTGCCTGTCCCAATCCCAAGTTTTCGTGGTAAACATTTGAACCTGGATCGCAAAGGAGATAATTTCTTCTTCGATAGAACTCCAAGTTGTGCTTGCGATTGGATGCGCACTGAGCAAATACTATCGAAGCTAACAACATCACCTCAACCCCAAGGCAACCCTTGCTCTGTTGCTATCACCAATGTTACTGCTGTCGCATCAAGTCGAGCAAAAGTTACCGCTATTACTATTGCTTTTGCAAGTGCCCCAGAAACCTGGATGTGCAAGTGTGGGATTTTTGTCGCAGATGTCGCCAATGTTAACGGTTATAAGCCAAAACTTTGTGCTAGTATATTAGTCCACAAACTTGAACTTTACAATCGAAGACCATAGATTCATTATATTTGTAATCTACTTTCCCCCTCAAGACTTTAACATTAGCTGGTGAAAATTACTACGAGCTCCACAGTGGAACGAGTGTCGGGAATAACAAATATGAGTCACATATTTACCTGGCAAGGCCACCAATTTCAAATCATCAGACCACCAACACGACCAAGTATCTGAAGTTCCCGCTCGACTATTCTTGTCGTTCATCGTGTTGGTCGCCGCAATCGCCGAGTGTCAGTAGATCGCCGGAATCGTACAATAGTCTTGATAAGAGCTCGAGCTTACCAAAAAGAGCAACCGAAGTTGTGGTGCTCAACCACTCAAAGTCGACGAGAGTGGAGAGGATCTTAGATAGTGAAGTAGGCGATAGCAATTGTGTTGCAGAGGGGCCAAAGACTGCCGAAACGACAACAGGCGACGAGGACACTCCAGCACTGAGGCTTCCTATCAATCGTAGAAGTTGGCGAGAGTCGCGCGCAAGTTTTAACAGTGAGACTCCTAAGAGTCCAAGAAGAAAGATGGAGCTTGAGACTGAGGTTGAGGTTGACGAGGGAGAGCAGCAGCAGCAGCAGCAATCTAATGACGAGAGACTAGACACACCACATGAAGCTGAAGAAACTCAACCCCAAGCACAGGTACAAGGACAACCTGTTTCCAAGCTCGGGCCCAGCATAGGCAACACCAACCCATTACCAATAGTTGGTGGCCAGCAAACTGTTCAGCATCAAATTATACTCACTGATGAACTTGAAGTTCCCACTGAATCGCAAACTAATATTGTTAAGAATTCTCATCCGCAACAACAGCAATCACAAATAGACTTGCTCCAATTTAATCTGAATCAAGACAGACTCTTCCATAGGTTCGAATTGAACCGCGCCCTCTGGGAGGTGCCCCGGAGATACGAGCAACTGAAGCCAGTCGGCGCCGGAAGCTATGGGCTCGTCTCGTCGGCTCAGGATAACCAGCAACAAATGAAGGTTGCGATCAAGAAGTTGGCTCGTCCATTTCAATCGCCAATTCATGCAAAGAGGACGTATAGGGAGATGACGCTATTGGCTCATATGAGACATGAAAATGTTATTGGTTTATTGGATGTCTTTTCGCCATGTAAATCATTTCTAGAATTTAACGACGTCTATTTGGTGACCCATTTAATGGGCGCCGATTTGGGCGGAATCATTAAAACTCAGCGACTTAGCGACGATCACATTCAATTCTTAACCTACCAAATAATACGCGGCCTCAAGTATATCCACTCGGCGGGTATCATTCATCGCGACTTAAAACCCTCAAATATAGCAGTAAACGAAGATTGCGAGCTCAAAGTTTTGGACTTTGGCTTGGCTCGCCACACGGAAGCGGAAATGACGGGCTACGTCGCGACTCGCTGGTACCGAGCGCCCGAAATTATGCTCAATTGGATGCGCTACAATCAGACGGTCGACATTTGGAGTGTTGGCTGCATCCTGGCCGAACTCATCACTTCGCGAACCTTATTTCCGGGTAAGGATCACATTGACCAACTGTTGAGGATAATGACTTTATGCGGAACACCTGACCCTGAGTTTATGAAGAAAATCACCAGCGAAGAGGCGAGAAATTATGTCAAAACCCTTCCTGTTATGGAGCGCAAAGATTTCTACGAGATTTTTGCTGGTGCAAACCCACTGGCCATTGACCTATTGGATCAAATGCTAAAGTTGGACTCAGATCTCAGGCCCACGGCCGAACAGGCTCTTGCTCATCCCTATTTGGCTCAGTATGCGGATCCAAATGACGAGCCTACTGCCGAGAGTTTATACGACGAGTCTTTTGAGGATAAGGATCACACAGTCGACGATTGGCGCCGGCTAATTTGGAAAGAGATAGTCACATTTAAACTAGCCAATCCAGGTTAATGCTATTTTACTGTATAAATCATGTGAATAAAGTGGCAAATCTTGTCATTGATTGAAGTTGAGCTGCTTCTTATTCGTGGTATTTGATAGAACTCAAGGCCCCCGAGATATTTCAGATATCTTGGATAATAAGATGCTAGAAATGCAGAATCGTGTTCAATAAATTGCATACAAAGATTGTCGACCAAGTTTGAAAACCTAAGAGCCTTGGGCACCCTTTGATTGCATTTTACGTCAATGGCTCGGCCACTTAGTTGTCAGGTGTTTACTTTCGCAATCCATGTAAAATGCACAAAGAATCAATGCTGCACAACACGAAGGACATGAAAGGAGAACCCCGTCCAAATATTACAACAAGCACCGAAGTTATGCTCTATTGAGTGATACTGAGGCCTCAAAAGGGTCGGGGGTATATTTCCTGAACCCTGCACTTGATCAACTCGAACGAAGGTTTGGCCTGATAGCATGGCCGATGCGCAGAAGTATGCAAAATTTGGTATCTACTCTGTGTCGGGGTCGCCCCCGGCACCTCCGACCACCTAGCGCCAAGAGTCCCGATGTTTCTTGCTGAGAAATGCCATAGCCGTCAAATGCATCTAGAATCTATTTGTCTAGTCGAGCTGAATGTACCGAAAAAAACCGCTTCTAAAAGTCACCTCTAACTCCGAAGTTATGATAGCTAGCAAGTAAATGAACCCTGCAAACGACTCAGAAGTTGGATTCTGAGCATCCGGTTGCCTTCAATGTTTGCAATCGAGTGTATCTTCTGGAATATTGATGTCACTAAAGACGGTTTTCTTTGACTTAATCAGAGCAACTTGTAGGTTCGATTCCTCGTACATTCCACAGAGCGGGCCTCTGTTAACGAGCTACATTTCGCATCAGGTCGCTAGGTGGTCGAGGGTCCCGAGGGCGACTGGGATGTGTAGTGGATATCAAAACTTGCACACTTTGAGGCAGATGTTCAGCTAACATGCAGCACCCTTGTTTGAGTCTGTCAAGCGCAGGGTTCCGGAAACATACCCACAACATTTCCGAGACCTCATTATCAGTTAAAAGAGCATAACTTGGAAGCTTGTTGTAATTGTTGAACGCGGTTTTCGTTTCCGTGATCCTCGAATGATCGTCCGACGATTTTGAGTGCATTTAAGCTCAAACACACAACATTCTTGCCTGCAAAAGGATCCATAATTATCTCCGTTGGGTGGAACGCGAAGGCACCGGAACCACATAGATACTTCAAATCTGCCACATGTACTCACAAGTATTATTGCATTTCAAAACGATATAGTTGATCAAGATATTATGAGAGGTTCTAGAATTATGCTGACAACCCTCTGGGAGCCCGAGCATCGCCTTGAAGGGTATTATTACGGAACCAATCAAGATTTTTGCAAAATCATTCCTTTCTATAAACGTGTAGGTAGGGCACAGATGATGAAAACAAACACCAGCACTAATTTCAACACAAAGAGCGTGCAAAGCTATTTCATCAGTTTGAAGGGTACCCGAATTTAACCTCTTTGCTAATGATCCTGCAGCTTGTTCATCTCTCAGCATCACTGTCATGCTCTCTATTTACAAATAAATAAGTTACAATTCAATCGGATCCCTCTCTGCATTACTAACATAAATTTGACCGAGCTAGGGTCATTGAGATGCAGATTAGCAATTCATGTGGAATTTTCCCGGTTGCCCCAACTGTCCACTGTTGTTTTCTTGTTTCGTATGACGTGGTGAATGAAGGGTTCGATTCTCAAAGGGTTCCACGAATTTTCGGATCTCAAAAGTCGACGTGGCAAGGATAAAGCCTACTCGTGTATCGTAGAGTGTGGATTTTCTCGCTCTCTCTCTCTCTCTCCGAAAATCTTGTTATCATAAGAAAAGAAACTGAGTTAGCATGAGAATGGTTGCATTGTGTAATCAAGTTCTATCCCTCCCAATGAACGAGACTAGCCACCTGAAGACGATAAAAGGTGTGGGCGTCTTTGACGGTATTACGTTATTGTGTAGCAGCAGCTTGACTCATTGCTAACTGGATAATTGGAGAAGTTGTGCATTTCACTCCATCAAGTTCTTAGAAGGTGCACGAGCGTCGGTGGTGGTTTTGTTATAAATCACAAACTACTAAATTCAATTTCCCTTGGAACTCTCAAGCTTAGGGACAAAACGCAAACTCGTCACTGTCGAAATCGCGAGAGTTTTCAATTTGCTTCCGTTGGAAGTCTCGGTTCAAATGGAATGGAAGAGTCAATTACATTCGAGCTAGGCTGTCTGCTAACAAGACGGCACTTACCTCTAGTTCCACAAAAAGGCTCACCTGTGCGCGTTAATTTAGCACGCACACACCTGTTGCCCCCGCTAAGGCAGATAAAGCGTCGTGCGGCACGCGAGTTGCAGCAGCAGCAGCAGTGGCAATATATCATGGTAAAAGTCATTGTTATTATTTTCGTTGTTGTTGTTATTGTTATTGTTGTTAACTTCCCAATTTTCTTTTGCAACAGCTAAACTGATTTGTCTACTTCTAATTCAAATGAGCGATCTCTGACTCAATGCAGGAGCAACTTCCGAGGTGTTAAGTGGCAAACCTGGTTTTTTCTAGTTTCCCCTCTGCCATTTAGCTGGGGTTTTGTGTGTGTTTTGTTTGCAACGTTTCTAGCGCAACATCAACACCATCGCCATCATCACTATAGTCGTCGTCATAATCACTTTGCTTTCAAACGGAAGGGTTGAGTTAATCCAGTCCGAAAAACATCCAGTCTGCGTAGATGCTTTCAGAGTTTAATACACACATTTTGCAACTTTTGACGCCACCGCCGCCGCCGAGGAATTAGGAAAGTTTGCATCATATAATCTGATCCAATTGCAATTAATTTATTTTGCGGTCCAGAGTAAACGTAAACGTAAACAACAGTGACACAAAAAATAGATGTTATAAAACTGAGTAACTTTCAGATCAGATCAGATCAGAAAAAGATAATTGCATCCAATAAGACAGAAGCATCAACAAGTAAATCAAGATGAACAAACTACTCACTTCCGTCTTGCTGCTAGTTAGCTTGTGTATGTCGCTCGCTTCAAGTCAAAAGTATATGATGAACGACATTGAGGACGCGTCAGAGGAGACGGAGAGTTACGATTTTCTACGCCAGGTGGAGAGTGTGCGTCGAGTTTCCGGTCGCCAGTGTGGCCAAAACAAGTGTTTGGTGATGGGTAAGTTCAAATTGAGCAACTTGTTATTTTAAATGTTGAATTTGCCGCACAGAATAACTAATTATCCTTTACCTCGATCATAACCCATAGGAATGCAACGATTCTCTGAACCATTCTGTGATTCGCTTGGTGGCGAAGGCGCTACTTGTCGTCCAGGTCAAGAGGCCGACAATAAAACGCTCGTCTTCCCAAATGGACTCCTGGAAGTCGAGGAGGTTCACATGCAATTCTGTCCCTGCAGCGAGTCGCTCGTTTGCCACGAAGCCGAGTGCAAGAGACCGGAAGTGGTGGAAAAACTGGAACAACAGGAGCGATTTCGACAGGAACAATTGAAGCGCCGGAATAGATTTCGCAATTGGGCCATGGCGAGATTCATATCGAGAGACTAAATATCAGTTGGTTGCTCAACTCAATGATGCGTCAACGTCCACGACGCCGAGATAAAGACATTGACTATGATGACCACAAAAGAGTGCCGGTAACTCGATGACAAGATCGAATCAAAGTTCCATTTCGCCAGACGGAGGCGTCAGTGAGGTTGTCGCTGCTGTTGTGTTTCAAACATTCCAATGGAAAACTCGGAAACAAAAGAAATAAGAAGCCAAGCATTAAAACATTAACTGCTATCAATGTCATCCCTCTCCTTTTTGTTATTTCTATTACAGTTCTATTCAATCCATTGAGTTATTGTTAGTCAGTGGGAATTAACGCAGACACATACACACACACAAATGCAGCAGACAAAAGACCAAAAAGTATGCCAAGTGGCTCGCAACAAGCAAGACCTTGACTCTGGTTGGTCTCGATGGACAAACTGCATGGTCCCGAACTCAAATGTTGGTGGCAGTTGCATCGTCGATAGAGGGGAATCAAAACCGACGTTTAGACCTGAGAGTGGTTCCGTTGAATTGAATCGACGGCGTGTGCTTGTTTGTGGCCATTGAACGAGGCGCAACAGGTTGCCGTATTATCCTAGTTTTGGTGGTGGCGGTGGTGGTCATTGCATCATATAATTATCGCTTCTCACTCTCCATCAATCCATTTGATTCGCCTGCTTCGACACGGATCTTTTCTAGTCTCAAAGTCTAGGAGACGTCTAGTTTGGCGGCCGGCGGTGGTGGAGGTAGCAAACCGCGATTGAGATATTAAAAGACCACACAAGAAAAAGAAGTCCACTAACTTGCGCGAACAAACTCAAGCTTACCTGTTAATTGAGCCCATCATTTTTTCACACACAGCTACGCGCACCTAAGTGGCTCATCATCGAACATAATCTCTCACCTTTGCAGGCAAAATCACCGCCAGTTCTTTAAATACAAATATTAGTCTGGTATCAATTTACCTAAAGTTCACCGTCCAGCAAATCTCTTATTATCTCTTCATGGCCAAAAGGAAAATCGTCGCAAACAAAAAGCTAGTCGTTGGATGGCTAGAGTTAATTAAAAACTCGGCCAGCTAGCCTGCAGCCAGCCGGCAAGCTCATCAGGTAAGAGGAGTGCGATTGGATTTCGAGCGGCGCCGTCACTCGGGTGACCTTTGATTTGACTGTCTATACACCGATACTCCAACTACAAATTGCCCTCTAACTGGAGAAAGAGAGATCGCCTACTGGATCTCTCGTTAGTCTGCGAACTTTTGAGCCGGAAATCTGGTCATTGAATTCTTGCGCTGTGTAAAATCTCCGCTTCTCTTGCTGTTAATGTTGGAGCTCACAAAGCAAAGCGAGCGAGCGAAAAACGTTATGAGTTCAATTGTCTTGGTTTGCCTCAGTTCGTTTGCTCTGTATCGTCTACATCTTATATTGAGATAGAATGGACTGCAAAACAATTGTGCATTGCATTAGACCTTTGCACCTCCGCTTCTCTCTTTCTACTTGAGGTGGAAGAGAGGAAGAGGGAAGCGCTATCTTGAGAACAAACACCACACAAGACGAGCTCACTGATCTGATTGTCCATTGAACTGATCAGCTAACTTGGACTCTGGCTATGTTATCTTGTCGACACAAAATAACGCTCGCCAAGTTTTGGACATCCAAAAGTTGGCGTCCGTTGGCCACTAACAAAACGAGAAAAGCCGCAGAGAGAGAGAGAGAGAGAGATGACATAACGAGTTCAATTTGTATCCATTTAATCAACAGCGAGACTCGAGCTGCCTGTTTCCTCGCGTCTTGAGCCAGTTCATCTTCAGGACAGGCAACCGACTAGCGAGTTCGATTGTTTCGAAGCAGCGAGGATGATTCGCTCCACTAGCTCGGCGCTTCATGTTTCCGGTGTGAACTAGTGGCCAGGTAACTCGTCGCTGGCCGGCAGACGTGAATCAACTCAACTCGAGGTAACTCTAGTTAGTGAGCAACAAACAAGCGACAAAAAGTCGCTTCCCTGTCACCATGTCGAACAAGCCGAATTTTCCAACTTGAGCTGGATTTATTGTCAACGGTCATAGTGTCATTTGCGATGGTCAGCGTTGTCTCACAAGTCTAGCCGGTTGAACTACCACCTGTAGCTGCGGCCCTTATTCTCATCACCGGCAAGGTTGCTTCTGTTTCAAGTTTTCTCGCTACCTCCATATCTCACCGGTTGAGATATTAAGGTAGCACCCAGCTGATCTGATAAGCAAAATTGAAAATTGGAACTCTCTCGTCAGTATTAGGTCGCCAAGACTTGAAGACAGACAACCTGTTGTTTCTCGAGAAAAATTGTAAATTCAATTTTCTCTCTCAGTCGCCTACTTTCTTCGTCTTCTGAAGTCTAGGGACATAGTTAGACTACATGGATTTCTGCATGATAATTTGTCCCTATTTTTCTTTGTAATTCCAAGAAAAAGGTGTTATAGTTCACACACTCGATCGATGTTCCAAACAGACGAAAATTCAGATGAAGCAACAGATATCTTTCGTCGTTCAATCAACCGCTTGATTAGCGGTCATGGTGGACAATATGTTTATGTGGATAGTTTTCGAAGGAGAAGGGGAAGGAGAAGAAGAGAAGAGAAAATGTCCACAGACTTATGGTTGGTTGACAGTACAATAGAAATCTTTGCGTGCTTCAAGCCACTTCCACAGGTAGGTCACGCAAACTTTCAACTTGAACAAATTGTCTGCTCAATCAAGAATTCCACAGTAAAGAATCTCAATAAAATTCAGGTCACAGAATCTCGCACTGGATCTACATGAGACTGATGCTTGCGTGTGTCTTCATTGTTGCGATTTCGTGTCTTAAGCACAAGCAACAAACTGGACTAAATACCTGCAAAATCCTTGTTGATGCTGCGCTTGCGGATATCACTAGCCGGAAAAAGTGATACTACTTCGAGTGGTCTGTTTACTTTTTACCCGAGCTTCTATGACAGCAACGCATGCACACAATCTAATGCTCTGATTGCGGCTGACGTCAACGGAACCGTCGGTTACAATTATTTATTGTGACTGAATGCACCCAAGATGTGGTGATCTACTGCCAGTTGGTTCCAATGTCAACGGTGGCTTATTGCACTGCGCTGCACTGAAAGGCCCAATATCAACAGGTACGCCAACAGGTAGTGTCTGTGTGCTGAGAGATTTGAGCGCAATGTATAAATTGCGTTCAGATTTGTGATTCTCGTTGGAAATCGGCGGCTCGAAGTCAGAAAATGGAGATGCGGAGAGTTTTTGCAACTGGCCTTCAACTGGATAGCAAGCCACTATCTGCTGAAAATCTCCCACAAACAATTGGACAGTGGAATCGTTTCGCCCGCGCTTCAGTCACCGACAAATTACGTTGCTCGCTTGCTCACCAATTCAAGAGCAACGAGTGGTCAGGCCAGCAGCGACCACTTGTTGAAGTCTCCGAGAGGAAGCACTGCCACAGAATAACTCCGCCTTCCTCCAATAAGTCTATGCGCGTTTTTCTCGCCTCCTTCCCGATCCGCTTGTTCCGTTTGATTTGATATCCCCTCTCCAACTCTATGGTGTATCCTCAACTTCACATCGACATCTCGAAGCTTGCAAGAGCCAGTAGTTGCGTCGGTCTTCATCACCAACAAGCGCGATGTCTACAAACATACAAACACTCATGGCGAGTCCTACACAATGACCGGCGATCCTTAATCTACCGCTACCTGTTGCCGCCACCGCCGCCGCCGCCGAAACTGTTGTGACGGTGATACAGTTTCCTTGGTTGTCAGTGTCGTCGGTCATCTCATCGTCTGATTTGCCGCCAACTAACGAGTGGAGTGAGTCAGTGATAGATATAAACACGATACAGAGAACGAATAGCGGGCGAGTGGTTTGTCTCTTTTGTCTCTTTGTCAACGACATCACAGCAGACAACCAGCCGTCAATTGAACAGACAGAGCCTGGGAAAGACAGAGTTAGCATCAATGAAATCAAATCGGAATATTAGTTCATATATTTATTTTAATCTCTCTATCTCCTAGTTATCAGATAGACTTTTTTGCATAGTAAGAAGAGCAAGTTGCGGAGGGAAATATCGAGAGCTGAGAGTAGCAACAGGTTGTCTATTTTGTTCGAGAGATCAACGATCAGCTGTTGAAAAGCATCGCCATCGAGAAGCAATTGAAATCAACAAGTCACCTGAGTAAGCCACAAGATGCAAAGCAAACGTTCGGCCCCAAGCTGCGTCCCCTTTCTCCTCTTACCCTTGATTGAGTTACTGCTAGCAACTAAGATGGTATCAGCCAACATCAAGTTAAATGAGTCGGTGCCACTAGGAGCCAACCATTTGGAGCCGGAAGTTGATATGACAAGTCCGGCGGCAAGCTTCTCGGCGAGTGAGATTATTTTGGAGGATTTAGCGAATCAAATATTGAAAAAGACGAGCGAGGAGAAGACGGCGAGACAAAGTCGAGAACAACTGCATCCTTTTCAGTTGCACGATTCGGGGACCACTGATTTGTTGCCACTGAATCAGGGCAACTTTGTTGGACAATCGATTCACGAGGAACCCTCGCGACATCAAATACCTGAAAAGGTTTATATGCACGAAGCGAGTCCTAATTTTATGTTGAACGGTCGAAATAGAACCATCCAAGCTCCAGTAATAATTAGGAACGGAAGCAAAAATGACGAAGACGAAACCATGACAACCCTGCATCTCACTGCCTCAACTCCCTTGCCCTACATGCATGTGATTGCTATGAGCTCCAATCAGCCAACCACATTTGAGGCCACAAGCGAGGATGACGAATCGGCCTTCGGATCATCGAATGAAACTAGTGCTTCAGATGGAAGGCATTCAAGTTCAATGATTCGATTGAAAGACTACGAGGAAGATAGGCACATAAATTATGACACTGGACCCGTGCAGAATGTCCTCTTCTCAAATGCGCCAACTTCAATGGGCCAAGATGACGTGGAGACCGGAAGTTTACATAATCAGGCTGCTAACCATAGCAACCTAGTAGCAAGCAACAGCAACAACCACCTGCCCTCGTCTTTGTTCAACTACGAGGCCGATCAGTGGAGGAGCAAGCTGGATGCAATGGATAGCGGTGCAAACACCTCAACTTTTACTTCCGATTCCTCGCCAGACATTGGGTTAAACTATACGACAGAATCCACAAGGCTGAATAGTTACTCTAATAATTCGAGCCTGATGAGTGATCCACCGAGACAGACAAATCTAAACCAATTGAGGTCGATATCTCTAAATGATTCGGAGACTTCCGGTGAGAAGTTGGACAATCTCAATCCAATGGGACGATCGGATAGACGCACATTTGATACATCAGATCGTTTACCGACCTCAAGTAGCGATGCTGAACCCATGACCTCAACGACAATTTCAACGTTAACCTTGACCAGCACTCCAAAGCCTCCCCCAGGACAATTGCCGATTTTGACATTGACCTCGAGCTCCGCCAACAATTCAAGTGCCGTCAAGTCGATGACTGGTGATGAGTTGCAAAATCAGCAACAGATTGGAGGGGCTAATGTTGCACAGAGAAGCGCCACCATTCAAGCCAGATCCATGGGCTCTCATCTAGAAAACGGAAGTCCAGTTTCAATAAGCGGACCGTTGAATCGGCTGCTGCAACACCACTCAAAAGCTCCATATGCCTCCAATTACCAGAGTCATTTCCATAATGGCGCCTCAACTGCTGAAATGGGACCGATTTTGGATAATGGCTTGCCAAAATTAATCTCTCCCCTGGTGTCCTCTTCTTCGCGACAAGTGGACAGCGAGCTGAGTTTGGAAAGTAGGAACAGCAACAAGAATTTAGTCAATAGTATAAATCGCATCTCTTCAGATTTGGCCACCGATTTCCCACCCTCATCATCATCATCCTTCTCCTCCTCCTCCTCCTCGACTCCACATTCATCTGGGCAAGTTGATCTGTCAAAAGTTGGCGCAAACACGAGGCCGGAAGTTGGAGGTCAAAGTCGACATCCAGTTAACGGAAACGGAAATACCGTTTCCAATCGTCAATCGGAGTCGCAGATGCAGCTGCAAATGCCACAGCCCATCCAGCCGGCGGTGACTGCGGAACAGCAGCAGCAGTTGCAAAAGTTGGCCACCTCAATGAACCAATTTGTTGACCTAACTCCTATTCCAATTCTTTCATCGCCCTCGAGCTCAATGCAAAGTGGCGGCAGCAGTGGCGAGATCATGAGTGGTGAAATGCCAAACAGATACTTTGACCACTCGACCATCTCAGCAGTAGAATTTCAACAAGCTAGCAGTGGTAGTGGCGGCGGAAGCTTACCAACTCTAGCCTCGACCCAGAGATTCGGCAATGGTCAAAATAATTTTGCAGCCGGCGACTCAACGACCACACTACGCGTTTCTTATCCCACGAAGATTGCGCACGACTTTAAAAATGAATCACTTCAGGAGTCGATCGTTCAAGAGAACGAAAAGTTTTTGTTGAAACAAAAGATGGAAGCCAACTCACTGCCACCTGTTAGTTTGCATAGGAAAACAATCGAATCTGTGGGAAACCAATTGCTAGACAGTGTAAATTTGCTTAACTTCCTCGGTGGCTCAGATCACTTACCTTCAATCGTCAACGAGGATAACTTTCAACGACGCAACGGATATCATAATCATGGCAACCAGCACCAGAAGCAACAAGGAAATTTTGCTGCCTCTCTAATCAATGTTACCGCGCCAATGACTCCGCCAATTTCGGCTACTGAAGCGATGGAATCCTCGCTAGATCAACAGGAAGCCAAAAATTTACTCCACCAAGCCAGCGGCTTCCTGGGCCACACACAACTAAACGGAACCATTGGTGGTATGAATGGAAACGGCAATAGCCATAGGATTTATAATAGTCAAAATATTACAAGACAACAGCAACAACAGCAGCAGCGTCAATTTACCTCCACAAGTCCATCCAGTTTGCTATTGTCTACAACGGAAACTCAGCCGAGAGTTTACCCGCAGCCGGCAAATTATTTCTCACCTAACTTTCAAACACTAAAGCAGTCCTCTTACACTTCATCAACCGCAAACCATGCCAATCAGGAATTCAACGAGTCTTTAGCGGCAAACGAGCGACCCTCGCGCTATGGCGACCTCCGCGAGCCAATGAATACCCGAGCGCCAAGCTCTTACCTGAGCTCAAGTGGCTCAGATATGTTATCACAGGCACAGTCTCACCTAAACAGCAACAGCAACAAATACAACAACCACGACCATCAACAACATCACGGGGCTCAGGCTTCCGGTTTCCGCTCTCCAGCTGGCTACATGTCAAAGGGCAATCAGCAGCAACAAGACTCACCTGTTGCCACTCTCTTCCACTCAGCCAACCCATCGTCTTCGATGTCAACTAGCTCGCCAGCAGCGGCATCAGGTAACGGTCAGCAGCAACAACAGCAGCGACCAAGTCCAACACATCAACCGACAACTGCAGTGCCGGAGCAGATGCCTCAGCCTACAATGTCACCGTCAACCACCACCACAGTGACGCAGCTTAGCACCACTGCCAATCCAACTATAAACAACGGATTTATCACAGGCACAGTAACTAACTCCGTCGACAATGTTGGTGGCGGCGTCGGCGGCAACCCACAGGCTAATCCTACAGGTGCTCAGCAGGAGGTGGCGATACCGTCGACAACAAATGGCGCCACTGGCGGTAACAGCAATGCCAACCGGAGGGTTTTCAACTTGACCCGAGTAGAGCACATATCAGCCGAATGCTCAAATGATCTCATAAAAACGGTAATAATGTTCAATGGAACCTTCAAGGGTATCATCTACTCCTCGGGTTTCGTTAGGGAACCCAATTGCTTGTACATAAACGGAACCGGAAAGACGAGGTACGATTTCAGTATTCGTCTAAATCAATGCGGCACCCTAAGTCGCTCCGATCTACATCCGCCTGCTGGACCCAACGAGGTGAGGCGCCGGGATCAGGTTATGTGGAACACATTGTCCATTCAGTACAATCCAATTATTGAACAGGAATGGGACGAGCACTTTAGGGTGTCGTGTGAATATGGAAGTGACTTTTGGAAGACAGTTTCCTTCAGCCCGTTTAATGTTGAAACAAACACTGGCTCCCCGATTGTCTTTACAGTCGATCCACCAAAGTGTCAGATGGAAATCCTGAAGGGCCATGGAATGGTTGGTCCGAGACAGGAGGCTATTTCCGGTCCAGTGACAGTCGGTGATCCACTGACTCTTTTGATTCACATGAAGAGTGAAAGAGGTAAGTTTTTAGTTGATCTTTTCTCTCTAGAGCTTTTAGATCTTATTGACTCCATCAACTAACCCCATTAAATTCCATCCCATCCAATTGAAAACAAAACAAAAATTTCAGCTGGTTACGATATTCTCGTGAAGAATTGTGTCGCTCACAATGGAGGTAACCAAAGAATGCAACTCATAGATGCCAATGGGTAAGTTTTGGTTCACCAATCACGTGAATTAAACTAAATTTTTAAACTCAAACTAACGAAAACGAGACTGGCTAACCTAATATCATACCCACTCTAAAAAATAGATGCGTCGTAAATGAAAGATTCATTAGCCCATTTAGAGGAACCTACAACGACAATGACCTCAAACATGTTACTCTATACTCCTATTTGAAGGCATTTAGGTTCACGGGGAAGCCAGTTTTGTATTTGGAATGCGAGGTTCACATGTGTCAAACTGCCTGTCCAGTAAGTATTTGCATGAAACCTTATGAATTTATCATTCTCATATAAACACTCTGCACATGATAACTAATTAGAATACACAAACTTACAGCCGCAAATGTGCTACTGGAGGAGACTGAGCAAAAGGTCGACCAACGAAACGGAAGGAGAACTCGAGACAATTGGCGAGCAAGACTTTACGACAAACGACGAGTCAATGAGCAGCATCACAACCACAACCAGCACAGTGGCACCTAGCACAACGCTTATTGGCCGGCAGTCGAGAAGGTTCAACTTCCGGGAGGAGAAGAAGGTCAAGTCGCCGTTTACCAGCACGGAGAAGCCAGCGGCGCCCCTTTCGGATAGCTTAAGTTTATTTCAAGCATTAGAGGTCCTCGAGGATCGAGCCGCCGAGCCCTATTCGTCGTCGTACAAAAACCAACGAAACATCAATGGCAATTCAGTAGACGATCAGGATAACTCAATCGACTCGCTAATGTGCTACCAACGAGCCGAGGTATTTGCGTTCCTCTTTACAACTGCCGCTGCACTTTTGGCTGCCATTAGTATCACGGTGGGCTGCTGCTGGCGAGCAGTTAGCTTGTCAAGCGCCTCGAGGCGAGCCAACGAGCGCAAGAAAATCTACCAAATGGGTGCCATATACTAGCCACATTAAGTCGAGTCAAATTTTTGTAGATACTGTACAGAGAGGAACCCCACGGAATTACAACTTATTTATTTGTAACTAGAGATTGTGACAGTGGCATTGAGACATCAACAAGTAGCAGAATCGGAAGCAATCAAGTCAAATTTGGAGACTCATTAAAATGATGAAATAGCTACACGCTTAGTTTGTGTGTGATTTATCGTTAGTTTTTGTGCTCGATCTCTGAGGTCGTTTCTTGGGATGATGTAAACGAAATTAACTTAAAGAAATCTTGACCAATTTTGAAATTATAACCCTCCAGATGGTGATGAGGCCAAGTGAAGTTTTTGCGCATAATTTCAAAAATTCACAAGATGCCTCTCTAGAAATTGAAGAGTGCTATCCAGCTAGTATGAGAGATTGCGATGTCAGTTCTAAACTCTGATAGTAGATCTCAGTCTTTCAAGAGCCTATGGGGAAGCTAGAGCCAAGAATACCTTTGTGGGGCGTTTGAATATCTCATAACCGCCGAGTATATGCAAAATTGATGCGCAATAATACAGAGAATACGACAGATATAACTGTGCTCGTGAGTTACGACAGGAACAGAAGCTTTGCTCTATTAAGTGATACTGAGGCCTCAAAAGGGTTGGGGGTATATTTCCTGAACCCTGCACTTGATCAACTCGAGCGAGGGTTTGGCCTGATAGCCTGGCCGATGCGCAGAAGTATGCAAAATTTGGTATCTACTCTGTGCCGGGGTCGCCCCCGACACCTCCGACCACCTAGCGCCAAGAGTCCCAATGTTTCTTGCTGAGAAATGCCATAGCCGTCAAATGCATCTAGAATCGATTTGTCTAGTCGAGCTGAATGTACCGAAAAAAACCGCTTCTAAAAGTCACCTCTAACTCCGAAGTTATGATAGCTAGCAAGTAAATGAACCCTGCAAACGACTCAGAAGTTGGATTCTGAGCATCCGGTTGCCTTCAATGTTTGCAATCGAGTGTATCTTTTGGAATATTGATGTCACTAAAGACGGTTTTCTTTGACTTAATCAGAGCAACTTGTAGGTTCGATTCCGCGTACATTCCACAGAGCGGGCCTCTGTTAACGAGCTACATTTCGCATCAGGTCGCTAGGTGGTCGAGGGTCCCGAGGGCGACTGGGATGTGTAAAGGATAGCAAAATTTGCACGCTTTGAGGCAGATGTTCAGCTAACATACAGCACCCTTGTTTGAGTCTGTCAAGCGCAGGGTTCCGGAAACATACCCACAACATTTCCGAGACCTCATTATCAGTTAAAAGAGCATAACTTGGATGCTTGTTGTAATTGTTGAACGCGGTTTTCGTTTCCGTGATCCTCGAATGATCGTCCGACGATTTTGAGTGCATTTAAGCTCAAACACACAATATTCTTGCCTGCAAAAGGATCCATAATTATCTCCGTTGGGTGGAACGCGACGGCACCGGAACCACATAGATACTTCAAATCTGCCACATGTGCTAACAAGTATTATTGCATTTCAAAACGATATAGTTGATCAAGATATTATGAGAGGTTTTAGAATTATGCTGACAACCCTCGGGGAGTTCGAGCATCGCCTTGAAGGGTATTATTACGGAACCAATCAAGATAGGTAGCCTAGAGTCATTTCAATTCAAAAAAGTTGATTTACTTCAATCAATTATCGGGGGCTTTATTCAGTTTCAGGTGACAGGTAATCTTGACATAGAACCAACTTGAAGTAACCCTTTCTGGCCTCCTCAAATTCGGTAATATCCAAGGGAGCGATGGTGAAATCTTTGTTGCTGAAGGATCTCAACATCTTGATTGGTTCATACAGCTCACCGATAGCATTAACATAAGAATCGCATGCTGTCTTTAGGGATCTTTCGTCTATTCCGTTGAACTTCATATCATCCTGTCGATAGAGAGACTTGATATTATCATCCAATAAACGACTGGCCGCATAGTTAACTCCTTCGCCGAATCTGGTCTCGATATTCTCGGCCAACCTGTTGATTTGTTCCAATCCACTCGAGTCTAATTTAGAGACAATATCCCTAAATTTGGGTCCATAGTTCAGCTGGCAAAGTCTAGCATAATGATTTAGTTTGGCCTCAAAGACTTGCTTTAGATTTTTTGCCACTTGAGCTCCACTTTCCACCTCTTTGATGGTGGCCAAATGGTCATCGTCACAATCTATCGGTTTAGATGCGCTCAAAAACTTAACCACAATGCGCAATCGCTCCTGCAATCTATTCTTCTTCACACCAAAAAACTTCTTATCTTTGAACTCTAAATGATACCAGTGAACCAGCGAGTGTCCGTCGTGATCCTTGTTCGCGACAAGGTGATTTTCAATGTCATTCCATTTGATAAACGCAATGACACCTGCCTCACCTTTAGTGGCAACATACGCGGCCACTACCACTAGCAAGAGACTGAGGCAAATATTTGCATTCGCCATTCTTTATCCTCTTGTTGAATTTAACAAATAGTTATAATTCCAATTAGTCTAGTCTACCAGTCGTCAATTTTGCTTCTACATTGAAAGTTAGCTTGTGGGCACGACCATGAAGTTACTGCAGGTTACTTAAAATAGAATCCATACATGTCATATGTCACACAAGAAATTCCTGAAACTCATCTTTCCTAATACGTCACAATATTCAAAGTTGAAAGTCAAAGATTCTGATTACAATTCAATCTTGATCAAGCATTTCGAAACCATTTTCAAACGATTCAATTAGTGATGGTCAGAAACTACAAATACCTCAGACCTCAACTTCCTCCTCGGGAACAAGTTCCAAGCAAGCGAGGATTTGGGCGCTCCGCAGATGTTGCGAGTTACGCGCATCGCAGAGGAAAGGGGAAAAGCGCCCAACTGCGATCCCCACATTGAGGCACGCAATCGCGAATGGCACACTGTAAACAAACCTGGATTTATCTTTCAAGTTCACATTTTTATCCTCATCTTTGACTGAGATTGATTATCTCATCGATTGTATTACACCACTGATTAACTATTGCAACATTGAACCTAAGCTAGAAGTCGTCTCATTTACCTGAGATGACCACCTGAATTTAGGCCAGAGAAGAAATTATGAATATATTGTTTAGATCTAAGCTGCGATGCTGCTACCATTCACCCCAACTAACGATCTCAAGTGGTATCGTGGGTGGCTGCAATTTGAATAATCACTATGAAAACAATATCAGTAATCATTATAAACGAGATTTTAGAAATGTAAACTATCACAGTAGGCGGACATTGAGTACTAGTCAATTGAAGGATTATTACAATCTTTTAAATGTCAATCGGCTATCCACTAACAAGGAGATCAAGGATAGTTTTCTCAAGTTGAGCAAAGTGTATCATCCAGATAATAAACTCACGGGAAGTCATGCAAAATTTGTTCAATTAAAGGAGGCCTACGATGCTATAAAAGATGGACCGCCGGCTACCTCGCCAACATCGACTTCAACTTATGGTAATTATGGAACCTCTGCTCCTAATTCTACCTACGACTACGAGAATGTTGATTACACACATCGAGCCCATGCTCGCTATCGGCAATATTACCGAGATTACCCGAGACATGAAAGTCCATTTGGTAATTCACAATTTGGTGGTCCCTACAGACATAGCTCGACGCCTTTCGAAGACTTAATGAGGGATAGGGAATATCGAAGGCGGATGGCCCAAGAGACTAGGTTTACAAAGAATGCCGGCCGACCATTGGTCCACATGACTATATTCTTCAGCGCAGTTGCTTGGATAATTATATATTCGTGTTTCTTGGTACTTTGGGACACCAGGAATGAACAAAAACGAAGAGGATTGTTCAAGTTCCACAATAAGAACTACAATGATTATGTTGCCTTCCAAGATTACGCAGATCGACGGCGAGAGCTAGTGGGCATCCAAAAGTCTAAGCGTCAAACGGCGGACGAGATTAGGGATGAACTCTTGCAGGGAACGTCAAGTGCAGCTCAAATCAACACCACCACCGCCGCCGCCACTGGTGATATCCATACTCTAGATCATGATTCTGATGAACTCAAACACAAGCCCCGGCAAGCACGATATAGCAGTTCAAAGATCGAGAGTAGAACACTACCGATGCCACCCTCGGTAAGAATAGTAGAGGTAAAAAAGGACGACAAATATATTGATGACGATGTTGAGCCCTTGCGTCATCGAGCAACATGAGTGATACAAACTACCGTTTAGATTATTATTATTATTATCATAATTATTGTCATTATTCTGAATACTACTAAAAACGAGTTGAAATGAAGTGGCAAGTTCTGTATATAAATACTTTATTGTAGTTTAGTCTCTTCAATCACAGAGTGGCGCTGCTCAAAGTGATGTTTGGGTATGGAGTTGAGACCACTTGGTTGTCATCGGTCACAGTGACCATGATAATCGAGGGTTGGGCTCGCGAATCATCATCCTTCTTGGCCGCGAGTGTGGCCAGCGACTTTACTTGGTCGAACCATTTCATTTGCGAAGAAACCATTACGTAACAATCCTGTTGTTTTCTCAGGAGAGCCTGTGACTCATTCGTGGTTATGGTGCTTGACCAGATGCCGACGATTTGATATTGGCGACAGTCGACCATGAACAAGAGTGGGGCTCCTTTTAGCAGGAATTTACCTGGCGTTTCATTCAAATCGGCTGGAGTTGTGCAAATGAACTTGTTGCTCTGGTTCATGCTCAACTTTTTCGAAACACGACTTCTGTTCTCCTTCAACTCGCCATCTTGGGTGAATCCAATGACGCGAACTTGAGTTTCCAATTCCATCGAGTGGTTCCTCTCTGGCTTAATCAGGTTACGACATGGCGAGTCTGCAATTAGTGGCTTGGCCAACTTTAAAACAGCCAACTCCGAACCAGGATCCTTGGGATCCGCCTTGTTGACGTAAATTTGCTCCACCTCGTAGATGGTCTCACGATCGTGTGGGTCACCGGTGATAACTTGAACAAATTTTGCATCAATGTTTGCCATATTTCCAGCTCCATACTTGATACACGAAACATCGGACATAATTAGTTGCTCCTCCATAACAACTCCATTGCAAGTGGTTACATTCTGCGGATTGTAGGTTGTCCTGATGCGAACAATAAACGAGTTGTCCTCAAGAAAAGCATCCTTAACAATTGGTCCATTCTTGCCATTGTACTTGTTCCTAACTCCCGGATTCCGCCTACCGGGCGTCTGTCCGCTCGTCAGTTGGTTAAATTGACTGGTAATTAATAGTATTGTCACCAGGGAGACCCAAGTGGGCCTATGAGTAGCCATTTTTGTTTTTTTTGTTTATAATGTTTGGGGGAAAGAGAATAGGAGTAGGAGGTGTAAATAAATAAAATCAAATAAAAATATGCAGTCTTTTCGAGGTCACCGTTGCGACTAGAGCAGACATCAAGAAGTTGCAAGTTGGAGGAAAATCTACACAAAGTTCAAGACGATTTTCTGTTTGCTGTAAAGGTAGTGTCCAGTTGTCGCCTTGGATCTTACAGGTGGTGGCGACGGGCTTTCCGCGTAGAGAAGATAGCGACATCTTTTCGGGGTATAAAACCATTGAATATGGCTGAAAAATCTAGCAAGTTGCTGCGGCGACTCGCCGACAGGTGCAGTGAGCGACCCGTTTATACCCCGGTCGCCAAGTCGAAGTATAGCAACTAGTGGTTTTTAACTGCGGTCGCGGTGGCGCCAACCACTTGTTGTTAGCTAACTAGTCGGCCAGTCAGTTCACTGATACAACAGTGAACCTGGAATAATTTGCAACCATTGCAAAGCCATTGAATGACTCGAGGTCATCGTACACTAACCTCACAGTTGTTTTTCTTTCTAAATACTTCCACTGCTTCTTGTTTCTTCTCCTCCCCACTGAATCTAATCTCTTCGGTTAGAGAACTCAAACAAACACAAGGAAAAGAAGAAGGAGAGGGAGAGGGAAGAAGAGGAAGAAGAAGCTTCACTTGTCCCATTCTTATTCTTCGGACGATCGGGCGACCAAGTTGTCGCTTGCTTTTGGCTCGTAGAGTGGCAGTCCCATTAAGCATGTAATGAGAGAATACTAGATGTTGAGATAGTCTTTAATCCAAGCCCTCGATCCGAGAGGGTGAAAGTCGAGTACGAAACTTGCGCGACACAAGTCTCACTAAACAGCAACTTATCGGTCGCAAGGGGGCTAATCTAATAAGCAGGTGTACAAGTAATCCTCCCATAGACGTGATGCGCAGTTCGTCCACATCGCGATGTTTACATGGCAAACGTACCTGTTTTTTGCATTTAATTTTGAACCACATCTTCTCATGAAGACTACAACTAAATCATCGTCAAGTCTTAGATTTCTATTTACAGGTAAACACTTACACTATCAACTACTAATTCAAGAAGGATGTCCATAAAATCGCTCGCCTATTGTTTGGTCGTGATGTTGGCGGTTGCGTCCAGCGCCGAAGCTTGGTGGTTCTCACCAGAACCAGCAGCTCCAGCCCAAGCGCCTCAATCTGCCGCAACCCAAGATGGCCCCGTTCGCGCCTCGGCAAACTTCGACATGGCCGGAGTTCGAGGAAACTTCCGGTTCTCGCAAAAGAGCCCCAGCGAGGCCACAATCATCGAGTACGACCTGCAGGGACTCCAGGGAAACAACAAGTTGTTCCACGTGCATGTGAAGCCAGTTCCAGCCTTTGAGGCCGACAAGGTGAGAAACAATGCCACTGCCATCGCGCAACTTTGCGCCGATCCATCCACAGGTGGCCATCTGAATCCACACCACATTACGGAAAAGTTGCCGCCCAAGTCGGCTCCATTGGACAAGTACGAGATTGGAGACTTGAGTGGAAAGCATGGAGCCCTTGTTGAGGTTGCTGGACACAAGGATCACTATGTGGGCACTTTCAACGACAACAAGCTACCCCTTATGGGTCCAAATGGAATCATTGGCCGCTCCTTGGTCATCCACCAAAACGACGGCAAGCGCTGGGTTTGCGCTAACATCGTGGAGACCAAAGCATAGATTCAACATTCAATCTAAACCATTCAACAATTTCCTGATAATATTTGATAAATAAACATCATAGCATATAAAAGCATTCTATTCTTAGCTCAAGAATTACTCTCCATTTTTGAAGAACCAAAAGTAGGCGACAAAATCCGCAAGGTGGCGGCAAGCGTTCCAAAAACTTGATGTCTTTTGTGTTGTTGTGTTGCTGCTGTCAGTTGTCGTGCGGTGGCCGGACAGACTCGCCTTTCTGCTGCAAGCGGGTAGCGGGTTCAAATCGGCCTTCAATCCGAAGGCGCTCAGTCACTCGGCCTTCCGTTGACTATTGAAAAAAGCGGGTTCAACGCGGTCGCGGTATCCCGCAAGAATTCGCCCGTAAAAATGCACGCAATGACACGATGAAAATCCAGTCACGAGGAGCCTTTCCTCCTAGACGAGTAAACTCCAATCCTTTCACAAACTTAAAATTTTTACAATTAATGTATTTAGATTACCACAAATGGTTGAAAATAGGTTAGACATTAATCAATTGCAATATTACTTAGCAGAGATTAAACCTAAACCCCTGTGTCAGTAGAGGCAGTCGAGGTTTCGCTCTCCCACAAACTGACTCTTTTTTGAAGGCGCTAGCAAAATTTCCAATTTTGCTGGTGCCCCTCGGTGGCCCAACATTGCCATCTAGCCAAATGGCTATCAACGGTGATAAAATCAATGGTACAAGTGGCAGTGCTGTCGGGAGTAATACTAATAGTAATAGCAACAATACACACCATCACAATGTTGCAACCACGAGTAGTAGCTTAGGAGGCCGCAACCAACAACAGCATCAAACTCAAAATAATGAGGAGGCGCAAAATGAACCACCGACTAAGAGGGAACAAGAGCTTCTAAACCAATTGATAGACGATGTGATATTTTGTGAATGTTTACAAGTCCATAGGGCGGCCAAAATGGGCCTAATATTCACGGAACCCGGTGATGAGACCTACAGGATCAAGGACGGCGCTGGCCTGGATGTTTTTGGTCAACCGTTGAGCAAGAAGAAACAGTATAATTGTATATGTCCAAATTGTAACCGAAATCTGGCCGCCTCGCGATTGGCTCCTCATCTGGAGAAATGTATGAGCATGGGCCGGTTGTCGGCGAGAAGATCATAGCCAAGCTAGAAATATACCAAATTATTACAGAAGTGGGTGAAGAGAAATTGTGCCCGATTATTTATACTATTATAACTCTAGAATACAAAGAATGATAATGATTATTTTGGTCTATTGTATGAGAATAGATAGATGATTTGTTTATTTTGGTCATTATATTACTATTATCATATATCAATTATTATCAATAATGAAGTTGAATTAGTTTGACCAGTTGATCAAATTAGGCAAAAGTTTATTATCTTCACTTGGGCGGCTCTTTACCCTGATCGCCAATTCAATTGACTGCAAGAGCTTGCTTAAACCTGCCTCGTTGTCTCAGCTCTCTTATTACCTGCATCCAAAGTCGAGCCCAATCATTGATTCTAAGCGATCCAAAGTCGCCTAGCTCACTGAGACTATGATGATGATGGCGATGATCATCATCATCGTGATCGTTATCATGTAAGTGGTGATGGTTAAGATGGTGGTGGTGTTTGTGACTATGATGAGGATCGAGGCTTAGGTCGCCTAGGACCATTGTGGCGGTGTAGATTTTCTCCAGGAAAATCGATAGCTCAATAGTGTCGCTAATCAGGGATTTGCAAATGTTTCTATAATGGGCATCTGCCTTTGGGCGAATCTCATGCGACAATCGCTGGATAGTAACTTCAATTAGTTCCTGCAAACTAAGCTCCGATTGCGACTTCACAATCAGACACTCCATAGTCTGGCTCAACTTCCGCTCCTCGTCGTCCGGAATCCCATAGTCTAGGGCCCAGAATAAAGCTATTCCAACGGACGCAACGAGTTTGCGTTCCCTCTGTAGATGCGAGGCGGTGGTTGTGGTAGTAGTAGTTGGATTTGTGTTTGCCTTTAATGTGGCGGTAGTTTTCGTTGTTGCGTTGGTTGTTGATTTGGTGGTGGTAGTAGAATTGTTAAGTGTAGTTGTGGTAGTTATTGTTGCATCAAAACTTGCTGTTGTGTCTGGATTGCAACGAGGATTATGTAAGGTGGTTGCAGCCAGAGCTTTAGGTATTATATGGTTCACTGCTGTTGCTATGTGTGCCTCGTCGTCGACCAAAATCTCTACCTCATCGTCGCCGCTAATTCCATCGTCCTCTTCATCGTCGTCGTCGTCGTCACCATCGTCATCGTCATTGGAATCTTGTGCAATTGACAACCTCGACGAGACTAATAGACTCTTCTCATGGATAAATCCATCTTTGTGCAGGTAAATTTGGGCCAAACTTTCAATAGGCACGCAGTTTGCGGGTGACAATCGTTGTATCAGCTGGGCCAATTGGAAACAGGTGGCCCAGGCTTGTTCCTGGTTAATCTGGTTAACAACACGAAGGATCGAGTGCAAATCAATGCAACCATCCTCGTCGAGCACGCACCTGATCATGATGGGACTACTCACTTCCAGTCTCGTCTAATTTTGGTTTAGCCCAGTCAATCTAACTATTATTGCTATCTATTTATTGTTTGCCTTGATCCTTTTCGTTTGTTTAGTTTTATCTCGTTGCTAGATTGTGAAATAATTGTTCTCCACTTGTTTGTTGTGTTGATACTTGAATGGGTTGTCAATATCAAGTGTTGTTGTTGTAGTTTTGTTGTTGGTCTTCTATCGACTTTCGGGTCCATTCGCCTCGCGTAACCCTGTGTATTTTGCCCTGTGGCCTCTAGAAAAGTCACCTGTTGTTCTTTCTTCAACTTGCTCTTGTTCCACTTTGCACTTGATCTTCTCCTATGCGTCTCGCTGCACTAAACTCAATGTTGCGCAACACGATCACTACTACAACGCAACTGTCAATGTCTTCATGTGACAGTTGAGCTCGGGTTAAACAATATTGCTACCGTTGCCACCGTCAGCTTGGCTTGCTGAAACTCTCAAGATAAATCTCTAGCGCGCAAGAAAGAGAGCGAGAGTTAAAGTGAGCGAGAGATCAAAGAATTCGATCAAAGGCGAGCTCGCAACTAGCTCGTGATTTACTGCTGCCTTTTATCTTGACACTTGCACTTTGCTTGCCTCTTTCAAGTTATTGCCTCCACTTATTGTTGCAAGCTCGCCGTTCAGGTAGTTCCCTTATCGACACACACACAAGCAGACTAAATTACAGACTAACTCTAACACTAATACACAATGATAATATCGGCGACGGACCGTTCAATTCTTTCTTGCTAGGCGGACGAGCGCTATTCAACTTGCAACTTGTTGCTTTCTAAGTTATGTTACTTTCGCTGGCCCTTGTATGTGTGCGGCTTTCTCAAATTTCTCTTCCTTTGAACTTGGATTGCATCGGTCAGTATCGATCGTTAACTTGTTACTCTAATCCATTTAACTCGTCTCTCGATGAGCCGCTACGTTTCGCAAAGTCCATCGACCGATCGATTTGGATTATGCATCTCAAATTGGACCACTCTTACCTCTTCCACTAGAGCTCACTGCATAGCATGCGCCAACTCAATTGGCTCTAACCGCTTGTTATCCCCTCGCACCTGGGGTCCGGCTGAAACTAACTCTGGCCAAAAATGCTTATATGACAGGCGCTAAGGATGATGCTCGAGAGACTAGCACTTAGTGTGATCCCCTCTCTCGCTCTGTCTCTTTGCAACCAGGAAAAAGGTAACCTCTCGTGGTTGCAACTTCTCGACTGGCTACTTCGACTGTCAACCAGAAAAGCCCTTGTCTTGCAGCTTCTATCTAATGCACTGACAACTAGCTTGCCAAAAATTGATGGCCAACTCTCGGCGCTGCCGCTTCCTGCTAGCACGTAAAGCTTAACTCCAACTCTAATTCAACGCTCGCTAATGGAGAGGATCAACGCAAACAACAATCGGCGATTATTATCCAGCTCGCTCGCTTTAGTATGACGCCAATAACTTGATGTGTCTCTTAGCCTCTTTTTAGCGGACGTAAGTCTCGGCGAGTGACTCAGTCAGTCAGTTGGCTCGTTGGTTGGATGGTCACTCAAATGGTCTGCGCGCGCGAGTTGCTCACTTGCATTGCGGTTATTACTATTGCTGTTGCTGTTGCTGTTGCTGTTGCTGTTGCTGTTGCTGTTGCTGTTGCTGTCACTGTCACTGTTACGCAATAATAAGAAACTCGAGCCGATGATTTTTGAACCTTCGAGTCTTTTATGCAGCTAGACTTTGTGGTTGCTGGTGCTGTTGAATGTTGATGTGGATGTTGATGCAGAAAGTTGAGTTCAGTTGACTTTAGTTTAGTTAAGTTAACTTGACTTGACTCGAGTTTAGTTCAGTTGGCTTGGGATGCTGCAGTTAACATTGCTTCTGCTGCTGACGGCCATTAAACTCTCTCTCTCTCTCTCTCTCTCTCCTCTCTCCACTCAACTCCCGACTGCTTGCATGAAGCTCTCTATCTTGGCGGCCACTTGTTCTTGTTGTTGTTTCTCTAAACAACCCACCTGTTGCTGGGATACAGTTGCCACCGGTGAACTAGAAAACTTTTTGCCCTTTCTATTAGACTGCAATGCTCGCCGGCGAGACAAACGATGGCTGATTGGAAACAGAATAGAAGAGATCACTCCAGTTTCTTGCTTTGATTTCTGCCTTTCTCTTGCCCAAATCACTCGTAAACTTTTGCTACTGCCACCGCGATTGCTGTTACTATTGCTGCTCTCAAACAGACGCTCTTGTGCTGGAGCCGACGGCAAAACTGATACTAGAATGCTGGATGCCGCCTCGCAAGCAAAGACTCCCAAGTAGCTGCCTGGACTTTGCTTTAGTTTCTACCTTTGCTTCTGCCTCTGCCGCTGCCGCCAAGACCTCTACAGTCTTTGCGATCTCAGTGGTAGTGGTGGTTGTAGTCTTCGTCGTTGGCGGCGCGCAAACTCAACTGCTTGCAATTTACTTCTCAAGTTTGGAACCACCGCCGTCAAGACTGTCGCTGCTTCTATCGTTATTAATGCCGAGACAACCACACCAACCATCTAAAGCGAACCCAAGTGAGCAGCAATAGCAACACAGGCAACTTGTGTTCACTTTCGCTACCTCTTCTTTATGTCTTTTTCTATTGCCGGTGCTCACTTTTTACCGGCTCCAACGTAACTGCAACTCTAACTGCCGCCGCCACTAGCTAGTAGCCTGCCACTCGCCAAGACGACCTGTTGATTTTTAATGCGCGTAAACCAAAATGGTAGCGGTTGCTTCTCTCTTTCTCTGGCCTGGTCCTCGCTTGACTCTTCTCTTCACCTCACCTTAGCTGTTAGCTCGCTGATCTCAGAGTTAGCGGCAACGATCTCGGTACCATAGACTTATTCGTCGTCGTCGTCGTAGTCGCCGCCGCCGCGCGCAGCCACTTGTTGAACGATACTGTTGACTTCTCACACAAGAGCAACCGAATCAGAATCAGAAACAGAATCAGAAACAGAAACAGAAACAGAAACCAAACCGAATAGAATTAAGAGTTGCACTGGAATCCAATTCAACTGACGACGGCCGCCAATGACGATAATTGGCCAGCGTCGCTACCATTCAAGCAGTTGCCGCCACTGGATTGCCGGCTATTGGCTTCGCTGCGCCAAACTCAAGCTAAAACTGAGTTTGCGCAGACTTACAATGGACTAGCTCTCTCACTCTATCTCTGGGCTCCGCCCATAAACTTTGAATGCTAGCAACCTGTTGCCAGCCAGTTATTCTATGCAATGCTAAAAACGCGACTGGAATTGGTGGCCAGTTTGTTGTCGCTCGTTCGTTCTTTCGCTCGCTCGCTTGGACTCACCTGTTGCTGTTGCGCACGGCTTAGCAACAGGTGAGTCCAGCCGCGTGAGTCATCCAGTCGAGTGACTCATCCGCTAAGCTCAACGAACAGTCTAGCACACTAAACTGGACACATACGCACTAAAAGTTGGCGCAACCGAATGGGGAAACAATGGCATTAACTTCATCAGATTGCGACAAAGAAATTGTTCCATGTGCCTGTGCAAACCAAACGCCGACCACTTGTTGACTTTTCGCCCTTCTCAATGTTGACCTTCGCCTTCCATTAGACGACACACGAGGTTTTGATGTCGTAGTCAACGTCGACGGCGTGGTCGTGGTCGTGGTCGTCGTCGTTGCGGTGGACCAACATAGAGTTGGGGGCCAGGAAAAGCATTCCACTTGAACACACGTCAGAATTTGGCGCCCGAGGAAGTCGAGCGCGGTAAAAAATAACCTCAGGCGAGCTGATTGGAACGCCCAGACTCACACTTGGCTTGGGAGTTTCAGTTTCCGGTTCGCGTCGACAGGTGCGCGCGTTTTGCTTGCTGCAGCACTTCGAGCGTCAAGTCAACTTGCACGCTCGCTGATTAGGCGCAAATGTCGTCTCTCCAACGCCGACGGCGCCGGCAGCAGTGGCTGCGGCAGGAATTCGCGTGACTTGCTTGCAAACTGGCAAATTCGGTTGGTTTTGTTCTGGTCTGTTTACCTGGAATTAGCTTCAATTTGGCTGCTAGCTAAAGTTCCAAGCTGATCGCTTAAAACTCGTTTAGTTGTGGAAGTGGTAGAAACTTTGGCGTCGTGATATTCGCGTTCGAGCGTGAAAATCGCCGAGCGAGCAAATCAACGCGCCAACTGAAGCGGCGTTCCAATCGTGCGCTCGACATTCCAACAGGTGGCCAAATTTACGCACCAGAGCTGTAAAGCTCTCCAGCGTCAACAACAACAATTCAATCAGCACCGAATCTCGCGTGCCTCTGGCCAATAATAAGCCGCGAGACTAACTACCTATTCACCTAATGCAAACCGACTACCTGTTGTTGGTGTTGGATTAACCACTAATAGTTGGCCAGTCATTTTGGTTGCTGCACTAGAGAGTTTTTGCTCACTTGTGGCGCCACTAGTCGACTAAAAATAGCAACAAGTCTTCTCTAAAGTTCGGTAGAGCCAGAGGAAAGAGATGCTCTCACTTGACTAGTGCTCTTTAGTACACTTCAAATTTTAGTAGCAATAAAGAGAAGAGAGAGAGAGAAAGCGAAAGTGACGACCAACAAAGCGACAGTTGGCCAGTTGAAATTTGAGACGCTCACCTTCACTCTAACTCACGAGCTCACCGTCGTGAGTGTCGGGTGACTTATGGCGGGAACATTAGACAAAACGAGATAACAACTACCACACCACTTGTTGTTAGCTAACCACTTGTTGGCCAACCAGAGTGCGAGGAAGAGAAAAGGAAAAAGAAATAGAAATAAAAAGTGAGCGTGGGCTCGTTGTTGCTGTTGTTGTTCACACTATTAATTTTATGAAAGATGAACAAGAGTGTTAACTTTGTAGCAAAAAATGAATGCGCAAATCAGTTGCTCACTTGCTATTTGTAACAACTAACGGTAACTGTGGCGAGGCGAGGCGAGCGATAATAATGGTGCCATTGGCAGTAAATGAGGGGGCGAGAGTGGCTTATGGTTTGTTGTGCATATAATACACATGAGCGGGTGCCAGAGCAGAAGCCAGGGCTATAGTTAGAGCTACAAGTGTGTTTATATTAGGAAGAAACAGGGCTAATTTTCATCTCTCTCTTTCTTTTGGTCTACTCTAAATTCACGCTTGAGAAAAGAGAGACTGGTAACCGCATCCCGTTTCACCACTGGCACAGGTAAGCGAGTTACCACTTGTTGCTTGTTGGTCCACAAAGAGAGAGAGAGGATGGGAGTCTCTTTTGTGGGGCCGCAGATTTTGTCGCTCAGCCAACGGAGAAAAGAGTTCAAAAGATTGTCGTGTATTCAGAGCGACAAGTTGGAGCAGCAAAGTCTTACGTAGAAGCATTACGTAACCAGAACCAAACAGAAAAGCAACAACAATTGACTCCTCTGCGGTTTTCGATTTTAATTTTGAATCGAATCGCATCTGAATGCTCGATTATCAGGAGCAATAATGAATGCGGAGCGACGACTTCTTTGTTGCGGCATAACTATTTTGCCATCCATCAGTTGACCTCACGAATTTGGCGAGCTCGTTGCGGTTTGTTTCTCATGGCACAAAATTGAACTCACCAGTCGAGTTTAGTTGAGATGGATTGAGGCGAGATGATGGAGCATAATGTAAGAATGGCGCCAAACTACAAACTACAAACAAGCAGCAACTAGCGCAAGGGAGAGTCAAATTTCATCGGCCGACTCTCATACTTTCGGCGTTTTTTGCCCGTCGCGCCAGTCAATGGCCATTCATCTCGCCGGCTTTGCATCCACTACCCACTGCCCTATCCTAGTTCAACCGCAATGGGCAACCGCATATGTTGTTGCCCATTGGCTTTGGATGAGTTCGCGAGCGACCAACTAACCAGTGGATAGGAGACGAGATTACGAGGCAAAGTCAATTACGGCCGGCGCACCCGTCGATGATTCAACTGAGACCAACTGACTAGCTCTCGTCTCTTCTCGTCAACTAAATTCTTAGTTTCGGCCGAAGAGTTCAGTTGGGTTCACTTTATTTTGGTTAGCTAGCTTAACAGGGAGCAATAACAATAACGATTATGGCCAACGCGTCGAGTAGGTACTTGAGCTTGCTCATTTAAAAGAGCAGGTGATTGATGCGGAGCGCGCGTTGGCAAACCATCAGCTGGTCAACATCAATTGACTGTCGCAGTTTAGGAATTTCAAGTGTTACGCAATCAACGTCAGCTCCACTAATCGATTGACCCTCGGCAAATATTTACACAAGTGTACACAGAGAGAAAATGATCAAATAGAATATAATTGGCTAAACACCACCAAGAATGTCAACTAACATCAGCGCGACAACCATGAACTCATCCTCGCCATTAATCTTGATGGAGCTTGGCGGTCGACGTGTTGACACTTATTACTGGTTGCACAGAATAAATTACTTACCTGTGCAGCTAACTCACCTGTGCTTCTACTTAGCCACTAGAGTCGCTGCTGTCCACTTTTCCAACTGATTGATTGATTGGCTAACTGACTGACTGACTGACTGAAATTGACTCAGCTTATCACAGCGACTCAGTCGTCATTGACAAAAGCCAATTGCTTTTGCAGCAGCTAAAATTCGCACTTGACTCGCAGCAAGCTAGCTTGCCAAACTCGATCAGTGCTCGGCTCGATGGCCGCTCATTTTTTACCCAGAGCTGCAGCTACCCGTTATTACTCTAATGGAGCTGACTATCAACAACCAAAGCGAGCGAGCCAACTAGCTGGCTAGCTAGTGGCAGGTGAGCGCAGGTGACACTTGGACACCAATCAAGCTGTCTGGTTTGCGCTCTAAGGTGATTTAACCAACACAGAAAAGAATGGGGAAGGAAAGGCAAAAAGACAGTAACAGCACCAGCAACAAGTGGCCATTTTTTCTCACTCGTCCTCTCGCTCGATTAGCTCGTTTTCTCTCCACAATTTCAGGTTCAACTCACTCACTCGCTTGCTCGATAGTCGCCTGAACCTGGAACGAAGTCAGGTGAGTGGAAGTTGACTTTTGAAGCTAAACTAGAAGTGAAGCCAGGAGACTGAAACAACAACAACGACAAGAAGGACTCGCCTCTACGCAACGCTAATGACATAACACGGCCACCGCTGATGCTTCCGGCCGCCAGCTGGCCAAACAATTGGGTTAACGACGCAGCAAAGGCACAAGTATTGGCAACAAGTATGTGTGTGTTTGTTATATTCTAGGCCAATACTTTCGAGATTGTTGGACACTATGGGCTAGCGACTGAAGGTCAAGTTATCGGCTATCACCGTTAGCTCGCTCGCTGGCTGACTGGTTCGTTTTCAGACTTACGCGCTAGATGAGCAGCGGTTCTAGTGGAGCAACGCCCACTTGTTGAGTGCATTAGTCCGGCAGGCTAATTGCTTGGCCGACTGACTGACTGACTGGTCAGGTGAATATATGAAAACGGCCAATACATTGTGTGACCATTTCCGTCGCCGACTCTCCAAGCTCGTCGATGAGTTTCTTTGTTCTCTCTTGTGACTATCTACTCGTCTATCGTTTGCCATCTTAGTTAGAAACAACAACCATAAACTCTCTCTCTCTCTCTTTCTTTCTCGCTTAATTAACTTCGAGGATTAGGAAGAATAGTCAGTTCCATATTTATATAATATAACCAAGTTTTTAGGAGGATATTTTATCATTCAAGACAGAAGAAAACTAGGAAGCTACCAACAAAATGCAAATTTCAAGCGTCCTCCTAATGGCCGCGCTGGCCGCCGTTGCCCAACAAACCGAAGCTTTTCCATCACTCTTCAATCGAACGCCATTATTTCGCCGCCAACAGCAACAACCCTCGCAGCAGCAGCAGCAGCACCAACAACAACAGGTTCCCCAACAGCAACAAGTTGCTGCCTCGCAAACCACGGAGCCACTTCAATTTGCAGCCAACTCGCCGCAATTCAATGTCCACTTGACGGCCACTGGCCACCCTCAGCAGCAGCAGCAGCAGCAGCCGCAGCGGGATATAATGCGCTTGAACTTGAACCACCATTTGATGCAGCAACATCAACAGAACCAAGTGGCCGCCGTTGCCGCGGCCGCCGCTCACCTGTACCCACAAACGCAGATACCACTGGCCCATCACAACAACAACCACCTCCACAACAGCCAATCGGAAATGCACCACGCGCTTCAGGAGAGACAGCAGCAGCATCCGGCCGACGCCTTTGCGGCAGCAATGGTGGCCGCGGAGATGGCGAGAGTTCACCGACCGGAAGTGGGCGAGCAGCAGCAGCAACAGAACGAGGCAAGTGGCTCGGCTAATTTCAATGTGGTGGCCAACTACGACCAGGTTCCGGCTGCCGAGCAGCAATACGTAATGGCATCAAATTATAATACTAATAATAACAACAATGAGCAACCGGCGATCATTGACCAGGCAAGCTTACTGCAAAGCCTAGCGGCCAGCTACCACGAGCCTGCGGTGCGACCGATCAGCTCGCATCGACGAGGAGGATCTAAGTCGAGCGTCCAAATGGATCGCAGTCAAAGCGAGCGGGTGGTGGACAAGATTGAGCGTCATATTGATAGGGAAATAGAGAAGAGTCTCAACGAGGCCAGTGGACAGAATGAGAAACAGGCGGCCGCTTCGGGCGAGGGCGAATCTGGCGAGTCTGGCGAGTCTGGCGAACCGGAAGTGATTGAAATCGCAGAGGAGCATGCCGAGAAGATGGAGGAGCACAAGAAGGAGGAGGAGGAGAAGAAGGCAGAGGAGAAGCCAAAGGAGCCGGCCGCCGAGACTTCCTACGAGCATCCGCCCGAGGCCTTCGAGGTTCACCACAAGAAGGGGGGCAAGAGTTTTCAATACTTTCACCAGGGACACAGCGGTTGATTGAGTTCGAGATTTAATCGACTCACTCGCCGAGTTCATACCAATTATAACTGTACTTCGACCTTCCGTTTGAGACGTTAGATTTTGATCCAAAGTGATGGTAGCATGCAAATGCAATAAATAAATTATCAAGTTTCTTGTTGCTGTTATTGTTGTTGATGTTGTTCATTTGACTAAAGCGCATGCGCAACTATAACTGAGTCTCCATCGGCGACGACACCAGTGAAGAGGGCAGGGCGCGTGGCAGAACGCGTGCAGTGCGCCGAAGCGATCAAATTACCTAATGCAAACGCAGCAAAGTTACGCAACGCTAGGCTAGTTTTTGTTGCTGCTGCTATTGACTGCGGCGCGGATATAGACTCTCTCTCTCTCTCTCTCTCTTTCCATTTGTCGCTAGGAGCCATTCAAAGATGATTATACTTGATTGAGTCAACACAGAGAGAAAGTTTTAAGATCAAGTTAATGGAAGAACTCAATCAAAAAAGAAAGTCTCACTGGCCGAGCTAAGTAACTAGCTCGCTCGCACTAAAGCACACACACGAAGGCACACAACAAACGGTTTGTGTGAGCACTCAAGGGTTAACTTCACACATACAGTCGCTTGAGAAAGTGTTTCGCGCTCGCCATTCGCCGAGAAGAAGAAGGATCAAGTTGCAAAATACAAAGTCAAAAATTGTCAAACATTTGGAATGACTTACGGTGGTGTACCGTGTGATTCAAAATCAATTGTGCAACTGATAAATCGAGAGGTAAGTGCGCATTAAATATCGTCGTTGTGGTTGTCGAAATGTATGAACGGCGATTGTATCGCCGCTTACCACAATGCTCATCATCATCATCATCATTATTGTTACGGAAGAGCAGTCGTCGCTGCGGCTGCCGGCGCAAGTTGCACCTGTACCTGGAACTCGCTTGCTCTTTTGTTGGCCTGCACACTTACACTGCTCACGCTCAAACACTGGCATTGGCGCGAAGTTTGGCGGCGCTGCTCGCTGCAGTGCCGACTAGCAGTGTCGCCGCGACAAGCTAATCATCATTCAGTGCAACTGGCAACGGATCAATACAACTACACAATCACGTTGAGCTTGATACTTTGTATCAAGTGGCGCTCTCGAAACTTGCCGCTCAGCGCACAATCGGCGGCCAGAGCTAACAGCGCCCAGCAAAGAGGCTATCAATTAATCAATTAATTAATTAATTAATTGATAAACTAGCTGATTAGTCGCCGGTTAGTCATCGCACTCTTGTCTCGCGCACTTCCGCTTGCCGCTGCTCGCTACTCGCCGCCGGCGTCTCGCCACTGGCCAGCCAATCAGCTAGCGACTCGTGACCGTGAATCTGTCGAGCTGGCCACAGCCACCAGCAGCACCAATTAGAGGTGTAGACTGAGACTCTTAACAATCAAATTCCGCTTCCTCTTCCACTTCCTCGTTCATATGGCCAGCCTTTGGCCTAGAAATCGAGTGGCCTGATTGCTAATCGTTATCTAATCGGAAACAAATGCAACGGTTGTCTCTGTCGTCTTCGTGGTGGTTGCTGTTAGAAATCAAAGCAAATTAGATTTACACAATTTTATTATTAATATTTCTATTACAACCGTGCTGCTCAAGCAAGCGATTGAGCAGCATGATCGATTCTCGTTCGTTTTATTTTATGCCACTTACATACAAAGTAACAGTTTGTTCCATCATTCGCAGACGGCTACCAAAACCAGCGTCACGCAATTCGGAGTAAAATGGCGACGATTGATTATGTCGCTGGTAGTGGTAGTAGTGTTGGAAAAGTGGTGGTCGTAATGAAGCGCATTGGCCACCACCAATTGCAATTCAATTACCATACAACACCAGCACAATCACGACGACGACGACGACGACGACGACAACTAGCGTATGGGTAGAAGAAGAGGAGGAGTGTGATCGCGAGTTAATCTAATTTGATTGCTCTCTTGCAGTGCGAGCGTTGGTTGAGAGGATTTATTTAGAATTTTCATCTCACAAAACTACCAACGACTAGAATTATAACTATCATTGTTATTACGACGACAACTGCAACAGCTACTATAGTGATGAAGATTAGCTAACGTTGCTATTCATAAATTTATATATATATATATATATTCATCCATCTTCGACGACTTGCGCCAGTCAATCAATCTAACCACTTGATGAGCTCCCCGCTTCTCGCCCCTCAACTCACTAGCCCACTCGCTCTCTCACTCATTTGCTTGAATACATCCACTCAATAATATGATAACAGATTAGCGGACCTTAGCAAAAGCAATTGGTGGCTAGCTGGCGAGTTAATGATTAACTGATATAATGACACAAAACGACGATTTCCTTAGTTCATCAGTGGGTTGCTCGACACATGAACAACAAAAGAATATTGGCGGCGGTAGCGGTAGCTTAAGTGACAACATTATTGACCAAAACAATAATAATAACAATAACTTGAACAATACAACAACAACTACTACAGGTAACACTATTAATGAGATCAATAATAATAATCATAATAACTTTAATAGTAGTGGAAAGAATAAAAGAGTGATGGGAAAATTTTGCATCGACACTCTACTGAACGAGCGACACTGTGACCAAGAACCGGAAGTTGGAGAGTCGAAAACGCCGATAGATAGGGCTAATCTAAAACCACTTATAAATAAATCAGTCATGGACACTTTATATCATAGGCATCAGTTACAAGCCACTGGCCAAATCGCAGCGATTCCGTTGAGACAACAGCAACAGCAACACCACCACCATCAGCAACCTCAACCGATTCCATTGAGAGCAGCACAAAGTTCCACTGAACAACAAGCTAACCTGACAGGAAATAACCACCACTCGCTACTAGCCGACTACTACCAGCGCTACTACAACCAAACCACAGCAAATCCACAATCGCAACACCAACAGCAAGCCGATCAACAGGCGGTTGCTGCTGCCGTGGCCGCGGCAGCCTCGTTGGCCAACAATGCGGCCGCTATGCGCCAACTGCAATCCTTTATGGCCAGCCGTCAGCAGCAATTCGGCCTCAGCACTTCCGGTTTGCACGATGCAACCAGTCAAACATTCGATCGGCGCCAAATACCCGGCGCCATGCACTCTGCTTTGAGCCAGGCTCTGCTGGCGGCTAGCCAGTCGGGATCGAGCATAAGCCCGCCGAGTATTCCTCCTCAGCAAACGAGTGACACTTCCATTCACCAGCATCAAATCTCCACCACGCCCACTCGCTCCGAAGACGGCTCACCGCTGGCCGGTAGCACGCCCACCTCGAAAATGACTCATCCTCTGGCGGCCACAAATGGTGCTAATAATTTGGGAACCTATCAACACACCCCAACACCAACCACCTTTCCTCTCGATTGGCTAACCAAGGCGAGTTTATTATATGGTCAAGCCCAACGACAGCAACAACAATCGCACCACCACCAACTTCTTGCAAATGCACAATTTTCACCTCATCAACACCAACACTTAAACCAACAACCACCTGCGGCTCACCTGGAACAATCGGCGGTTCAGATACATCAACAGCAGCGCCAGTTACACCATCATCTACAGCAGCAGCAGCAGCAACACAACCAGCACTTGGCTGCAATGCATATGCACGCCAATCAGTCGCTAAATATGAACAACAATAACAATAGTAATAATAATGCAAACAATCAGCAGCCAGGTAACTCGTCGGTGTCGCCTAGCTCCTCGGGTTTCGGCAATATGCAATACCAACAACATCAGCAGCAGCAGCAACAGCAACAGCAACAACAACAAGATGATTTAATGAAACAAAACCGACAGTCGGTGTCGCCAAATTTTGTGCAGCCGATCCATCATCACGTGGTCATGTCGCCGAATGCAATTGCTTCGGCGGCCTTTGCAGGTAAGTAATCAAATTAATCTAAATTGAGTGTGAGAAAGTTGGCCCATTATTGATCGGCGGCAGAGTCAATCAAATCACTTAGACGCTTAGCTGATGGACACTCCCCAAGCACACAAAGGCGCACGCACAAATAAGCGCGCTAATTTTCGCAATCCGCTCCCACACTCAAGTGGCCGGCTGCCGCACAGAGCGAGCGAGAGTCGCGCGTGTTGCGCATTTCAAATGGCCGAGCGATGATCATTGCGTTTTGTTACGTCACAGAGTATCGCGTTGCGCTTAAGATTCTCCCTCCTACTCCTCCTCTTACTCTTCCTCTTCCTCTGAAGTGGAGTTGCTCATTGAATTTGAAGTGGACATTCGATAAATGGGAACAACAGCAACAGCAACAACGACGACAACAACAATGAGAACTCAATTGAAAAGAATCAATTGCTCACAATTTACTCGCAACCAAACGAGCTAACCGATTTGAGTTCCGCGGCGGCGACGGCGCCCGCCGCCGCCAATCAGCGAATTGGGCGCCAATTTAACGTTCCATTTGGGGCGCGTTAAGTGACACACAAAGATCGGGCGCCCAGTTCGTTTGTGATGTGTCGTCTTCGCTTTTACTCTAGATCGTTTGTCGGAGTTAGTTGGCGGTTTTGGTGGTCGCTAGTTTTGCCGAAGAGCCGACGACAAGAGGCGAGTTGGTCAGTTGAGTTCCAATTGAGTTGTGTGTTCTTTTGCCATTGCTGTTGCTGTTGTCGCTGTTGTCGCTGTTATGAGAATGAGAATAGCTGCCACTGCTACAAAACCGTCGGCCATGGTAATGAATTCCGAGCCAATAAAAGTGGACGCTGCCGCCATTGTGTCGCAACGCTCCAGTTGCTTGCCGGCCACTTGGTTTTAGCTTTAGTATTAACTATCGCTCCCAATCGCAATGGTAACTTAACAACACCAGCAACAACAACAACAACAACGACAACAAGTCAGCTGCTCACTTCTTGATTGTTGCCAATTGGTGGCCATTAGTTGCGCTGGTCGCGCGCGCGCACGCCACAAAAGTCAACTGGCCACTTGGCAAGAGGAAACTTGAGCTCACTGGTTGTCGTCGCCATTGAATTGCCTTTTAAGTGCGAACAAATTGAATTGGATTTCTCCAACTGCTCGTTGTATTGCGATTGCTGCTGCCTCTTTTGCTGTTGGCAATGAAGAGGGGGGAGCCACCAGTGAGGCATTATCCTAATAGACGGCCAAGACTTTTGCCAGGAATTCAATCGACACTAAACGCTGAGAAAGGAGGAAACTCGAGCACTTCACTTCCGGCCCTCGAGTTTGGCCAGTCCTCTAGCGCGAGTCGCACACTCGAGCTGGTCCATTTATTAGCCGACCGAGCGGCCAAGCAACATCTTGGCTAACAAAAGCAACAGCAACGTGGCACATTGCAATGAAACGAGAGGAGAAGAGAAGAGAAAAGAAAAGAAAAGAAAAGAAAAGAAAAGACGCAACTGTCTGAAATGTTGGCGCTTAAATTGCTAGCCATGAAATTGATCTGCTAGCTGCGAGTTTTGCGCCCTAAACCGCTAAGCAGCCAAACAGTCACAAAGGAGAGGAAGAAGATAAGTTGGTGTCTCAATTGTCATCAATTTAATTGTTATATTTTGACTCTTGTGGCCCATTTAACTCGCCAATCGATCGCAACCAATCACTTAAACTAATGACTTCGCAACCAACTTTTCTAACCATGGAACTCGCTCCAATTGAACCTCACCGAATCGAATCGAATCGAACCGAACCCAACCGGAAACACTCGACAATCGGACACAAACCTATAGGCGCTCACGTGCTCGACAAAACACGGAGGCCGCGGACGGCCTTCACCTCGCAACAGCTACTCGAGTTGGAGAATCAATTCCGCGCAAGCAAGTACCTGTCCAGACCGAAGCGCTTCGAGGTGGCCACAAGCTTGATGCTGACGGAGACCCAGGTAAGTAGTCGTTCCTTTTTTTCGCCTGAAAATTTGTCGAGTTTCACAAGGCAATAGAACTAGCTCACCGCAGAATTACGCCATTAGTATGATGATGATGGCGTCGCGTCAACAGACAGATGCGCATAGTGGCTGCTCCATAAACGAGATGCCACTTGCTACTTCCGGCCATCGCAGTTCGGCGGCCGCTCACCAGCGAAGCTAGTTAGTCTCTCGTCGTTGGTCTTTAGATTAGAAGTGGTAATTGGCCAGCGAAGAGACCGCGGAGTAAACCGAGCGAAGCGCCGATTCCAAAATGATTATTTATTTGTTTACATAACAACAGAAGAAGCCAATCGGAAGTTGCGCAAGCAGAAAGATAGACAGACAGATGAATGGCCACTACAACTGCAACTGCAACTGCAACCAAAGCAAGTGAAGCGTAGAGTTGAGCCGCAAATCCAGTTGGCCAGTGAGCAAATTGGCCAACTCGTCGCCGTCGTTTGTGGCCGCGAATCAAATGAATCGTAATGATGATGATTACGCTAAACTCATGATGATGAATTCAATTGGTTGCTCGTCGTCTGCTGAGTTTCGTTTAAAGTTGAACTCATTTGCTCGCTTTGCAAGCGCACAAAATTGGATCTAATCTTGAACCGTCGTCGTCGTCGTAGTTCTCGTCGGTTGCTTAGTTTTGCTTGCCACCGACGAGATTTGGGGCTCGAAATTTCCATTGGCATTCCAATTGGTTCGAGAATCGTGGTAATCATTTGAATTTGCGCTCAATTTGTAGTAGAGAGTCATGCGCAGAAGTTCCAAGTCCGAGATCGGCGTTAAGTTTGGAGCTTAAATCGGGCAGAGGGCTTAAGGTTGCAAATTTGCTAGCTCAGATTACAGAAGAGAGGCAAGTGCATTGGCGTTATTATTATTATTGTAAACAAACACATGATTATCTTGGCGTCAAATACAATTAGCTCACAATTTTTCATTAGTAAGCTACAATCGCCAATTAGCAGGTAGAATGGTGAACAAAGAGAAGCGGAAATTATCCGTCTGTCAGAGGAGAATTGCTCAAGCAAAAAGTTGCTCGCGCGATTCACCCGAAAACCAAGAGTTTCCGGCTTAGATTACAACCAAGAGACTAATAATTGAATTAACTCAACTGACAGCAGTAATCTTCTGTCCATGTTTGTCGTGTAGACAGATTGTTTGTAGTTGCGCAACTGATTTACTCCCGTTTCCGTTGTCGTTGTTGGCGCCTCTGAAGCGCCGACTCTGGCCTCCAAGTGAAAACCGGAAATACAGTTGCCAGTTTAATTCAATTATGCGCTCGTCAAGTGAGCTCCTCTCTCTCTCTCTCTCTCTCTCTCTCTCTCTCTCTCTGTGTGTGTGTGTGTGTTAGTCGAACTACATTCTTTACACTCGCTAACGCAAACAATCCAAACAGAGACATGAGCAATCGGCACCTAATTTGCATGATCCATTTACGCGTTTCTCTCTCGCGCTGCCTTTGGCTTTTGCGTTGCATTTCGACGGCCACACACGACAACAATGCGATGAATATTTGAAAAGCGGAAGTCACTTGTGCCGTACGAGTTCTCAAGTCCAATTTCACTCCAAACTCGAGGCTCAATTTCAGACTTGAACTCAAACTCGAAGTTGAGAGTAAAGAAAGTAGTAGAAGGAAGGAAGTAAGGGAAAAAATACGCACGCACGAGAACCAATTCAAGCCAAAGTGAGCGACTTTTTGCTCGTGTAAATGATCCGCCAATCGCCGCTTTGTGGCCTGGCAGGGTGGAGATGGGTTGAAATGAGCAGCGATGAGTTGGGTTGGCAAATTGAAATTGAGCAACTTGATTAATGGTCCAACACACAGCTACGTGTCCACCAACTCAAGGCTGACATCAAAAGCCAGTGACGATTTTGAAGTTTGAAGTTGCTTGCGAGGCGAGCGGCAGTGCGAGCCAATTGAACTTGGCGAATGGATTGGAAATTGGAATTAGATGCAAATTTGTTTCCATGTTGTCGTCATCGTTGTTGCTATTGCCGCTTTGGGGTAAAGTGGTGCGCGCATATTGCCTCAGGGACGGCAAATTCCGGCAACGACAACAACGACGACGACGACGACAACCAAAGCAACTTGCGCCCCGCCGCCAATCGAGTGGATGATTAATTTTTCCCTCTCTTTTGTCATTCGACTTTTGTTGTCGCTGCACTGCCAACCATTTAGCTTACCGCTCACTTTGCGATGATTACCAGCAGTCCACTTCACAGGTGCAGGTGGTTGGCGTTGCATTGTGCGCGCCTCGGCGACGAACGGGAAGGCAACGTAATAGTTGCGAGTTACATTGGGGCTAATGGGCGGCACTCGCCACTCAATTAGGAGCAGCGACACGACTACTTGCTGGTCCTATATGCGCTGTAGCAACCTCCTCTGGCTGGCCGATGTGCAGTTGCTGAAGCGGAAGTGCGAGCGGTGGCTTGCAGGCTCGCGAGTGGGTGAGCGCTGCGCGCACTCGAGCGGCTCGCACAGCGGGCATATAGAGGCGCGCATAGCGACACGCCTACAGCCGCTAATGCTGTCTTATTGTGTTGTGTCGTGCGCGGCCAAAGGGGGCGTGTCCGGGAACATTCAACTCGAAACTCAATCGCGACAATCGAGTTATAGGAAGAGCAAATAACAATGATCAAGTTAGAGGGGATTTTCAATATTATTATCGGGGACATTGGACTCGAAGTAGAATGTTCGTCTTTGTCGTGGATGTCGTCGTTTAAATTGTTCAAATTGTTTCTAGCTCCTAACTCGAACTCCAGCATTACAAGCTGGAGTTTGCAAAGCAAATTGGCCTTTACCTCTAATAAAGGAGATCAAATTTCCTTCCCCCTAGAATTCAGGTAAAGGGCAACCAATTTCTCTAGGCTTGTTACTCTGATTGCTTCCAGTCAAGCGAACAGCGAGGACCGAGAGTAAAACTAAAGGTAAAACTAGAACATTGAATTGACATATTTGCTCAGTTGGCTTCTTAACTGGAATTCTCTTTTCCGATTCCTATTTTCAATTGACAAAATTTCCATAAAACAACTAGATGGATGATTGCAACGGAAGACGCCTGTGTTTTGCGCGCCGGAAAGCGGAAAAAATCACAGTTGCAGGTGCAGCTCAAGTTGGCCGAGCCCTTTACTCTTGCCTCATGGTAAATCACGTAATTTTCCGCTCCATTCAACTTTGCCAAAGAGTAAGGAGTGAGCGAAAGTTTGCATTGCAAAACTAAAAAACTTCAAGTGCTGACTGGTCGATGGGCAACTAAGAAGAGAGGAAATTGCTGCGATGTTGTCAGCGAGTGTCTAGCTAAAACGAGAGAGAGAGAGAGAGGAAGGAATAGAAATTCTTTACATTCTCAGCCGCCAAACAGGCAACTTGATCAGAAAGCGAGTGATTTTTCCACTATTTCCTCTTTGTTTGCCCAGCGTCAGCACATTACTTTGCTTGCTCGTGATCCAGTCGCCGAGTCAGTCAACAATAACTTGAGGTAATTTAAATTCAGTCAACGAAGAGCAACTTTTTGTTGTTGTTGCTTGACGCTGTAGTTGTCGTCGTCGCCGTCTCGGTTGTCGTTGTCGTTGTCGTTGAGATAAATTTGAATTTCTCCCTGGACTCAATCTAGAGAAAAGTGAGAGAAAGTCATGGAAAGATTCAATTTGTCGCCCTCAAATCGAATTGCCCGCTTGCCAACCACAAATAATGCCACCAATATAACAACTACATCATCTACAATGTAAACATGATGCCAAAAACCCCCAGCGACCGCAACGATGAGGCGACTATTATTTGGCCATCCAATCAGCCAGCCGCCACTTCCTGTTCTCTGTTTACCTTTCTCTCTCTCTCTCTCTTTTTGAAGCCTGTTTTTTTCATTCTCTCTCCCCCGATGGAGTTTCGGCCAAATTGCAGTCCATTAAGCGAAGTGGTGACACAAACGCGCACTAAATGTTCGCCCAAGTTTAGCTCCGGGTCGTCGATGGCCGGAAGTTGCGGAGTCCAGAGTGAGCAGTCGCTGTTAATTCAAATCCAAGCGACAAGAAGCATAGACCTAGAGGCCAGCTAATCAAGTGCTTGCGAGCCAACTACAAATTCACTCCTAATTAAGAGAGCATCAGCAGCTTTTCCCCTGTTGCCTGCTTGAATCGCAACTCGCCAATTGATAATCAAATCAAACAGAGAGCTGGTTGGTTTGTTGGTCGTTCGGTTGGTTGAGGAGGGAGAAAAAAGGGCAAATTAAGTGGCGCTTGGAGTTCGTTAAGTTGAGTTAAAGTTGCTCTGAGTTGATGGCCTTCATTAAACTCGGCGCTTTGGTGCCGGCAGTCGATCATCAAGCGAGCAAACAAGAAATGACAAGAGAGAAGAAGTAGGCGGCTAGGTTAAATGGGGAAAAGGCAGCGCTAAGTTAGGTTCGTACAAGTTACTCGAGTTAACTGGTCGGCTGGCCGTTTGCCGCGAGTGTTTATCTGTAGATTGAGTTGGCCAGAGTGCATGATGATTGCGAGTAAACTAGCCGAGGGCAAACAAAGCGTCGGTTAAACGCAACGTAACGTAACAAAACCAAACCAGAACAGAACGGAACAGAGGGAACTGAACGCTATGTTATGTAACCTCACACTAATAGATGCTGTTTGTTGCTCTTGTTGCTGCCTCGGCTTCTCCTATTCTTATTCCTTTGCTGCTGCTGCTCGAGTTACTTGCGGTGGAATTGTATATTTCTTGTAGAGAGGAGGAACAACACGAGTTAGCTAAACACAATGATCAACTCAAAGAAGGCAACCAATTTGAATTCATGCGCGTGTTTGGCGGCCGCAAACATGCTGATGATTGCATAAATACGAGTAACCAAAAACAACAATAGACTCACTTGATTGCCTCCAACATGAATTCTATGCAGCTTGCTATCCAATAGCGAGTTAGAGGAAAAATCGCATTGTTTTTCTATCGTAAGCAACGCAACTCAACGCAATCATACGAACGTTAGCTGGTTGCCAAGTCGGCGCCAATCGCTGATCACTAAAGACATCAGAGTAAATTTAGTTGGCAAACGTAACGGTTTTTTCCGTCTCTCTCCTCTACTTCTGTAATTCTTCATTTGATTGCTGAATACGACGCAGCTTACGCAATGCAACTCTCCTCTCCGTTGTTGGCTCGCTAGGTTAACAAGTTGTAATTAGGCCAACAACAGCTATATTCTATTTGCTCGTGGCTGTTTTCGCCTCGAATCAATTCCATTGGTCAGCTAATTGGATTGACTATTCATATCACTCACTTGTTTTGTTTGCAGTCCTGCAGGATGACGAGTGTGTGCAAAGAGAAAGGCCCCGCAGTTAATAGATTACCCACTAACAAACTAAGACCAACCACCTAACGCTCGCTGAATCCCATTACTCAAATTCCAATCCGCGACAGGTTAAAATATGGTTCCAAAACAGACGCATGAAGTGGAAGCGAGGCAAAAAGGCACAACAGGAAGCGCGTTTGGCTGCCCAACAACAACAGCAACAACTCAAGCAGCAGCAGCAGCAGCAACAACAACAACAGACTTCCGGTTCCTCCTCTGGCTCGTCAAGTTCCTCCTCGAATCACTCTTCTTCGAATCGTGGGAATGCAACGAACCAGTCGCGCCACCAATCGTCAACTAACGCACCCACCTGTACCTCAAATGGACCCACCTTGTCGTTGGGAACAGGAAGTGGCTCATCATTGAGCCAGCAGCAGCAGCAGCAGCAACAGTGCGAGCTCATGAATACTTATCCCTTGCAAGCGGCGAGTTATTTGGCCGCCGTAGCCGCTGCCACCTCAGCTCATCACACAAATCTATACGATCCTCACGCTCCCGCAATGAGCTACATGGCTCGGGATCCCTCGAACTTTTCCGATGGAGGCAGCAACACCAGAGAGGCGTGCCCTCAGCTGGCCGAAAATGTCCGCTGCCCGTTGGAAAAGGAAGGAGAGAGCGACGATAGGGAGCTTGGGGAGGTTGAAAATGGCGAATGTTTAACGAGCGACGAGGAAGGTGACGTCAACGATGATAACGATAACGATAACGACGATGACGGTGGCCACGAAGAGGGCAGCGATCAGGAAGTGGAGCAATCGAATGACACAACAAGTAGGACAAGAAAGGATGGCGACAAGTCGAAGGGCGGAAGCGAAAGTATGAGCAACAACAATAGCAATTGCACTAAAATGAGAGCTACATCGACGGGAAAGCTAGCAGTTCGAGGTGAGAAGTCAGGACGATCGAGTTCGGCCAGCGCCAATGGCAACGTTAATGGCAATAGGAAAGACAACAGCAACCTTAACCAGGAGAAAGAAGTGCCAACGCCCAACGAAGAGTCTAACCAGCAGCAGCAACAAATCACAATTGGCAATGAAAAGTTGCAATCGGTCAACAGGTTGCAACAGGCTGGCAGCTGACAGGTATCGTGGTGGAGTTAATTTAATGGAGAATGTTTTACTTCTTCTTCTTCTTCATCTCGAACCTTCTAGTTATTTGCTTGAAAAATTGACCATAACTCGGGTGTGGCCACTCACTACTGCTATTGCTGCTGCTGCCGCCGCCGCTATTGCTGGGTGCCGATTCAAGACAAAGTTTATAGCCGCAATGACACCAACAACGACAACAAGTGGTTCTCTGGCGCCTGCTGGCCAAAACTTGGGGCGTTAACTGCAATCCAAGTCAATATGCCAAGCGAGCGAGTGGTTGAGTTTTAGGTGTAAGAAAAAAAATCATTCCTCTCAAACGGAAAATGAGAAATGGAGTTTGACTTTTCAGTCAAGGAAAACGGACTACTTCTTATAAGGAGTAGGAATATTATTATTATTAGCATTATGATCATAATTGTATTACCATAATCCTAATGCATCATCTTATGTGTCATTCTTAGGCGGTGTGGCAGTAGTATCTGTAATGTTGGTTGCAATGGAAAGAATGGACTTATGGAATATTTTGCAGCGAACTGTAAGCTGGTCCCACCCGCTTAGGCAGCCACTTGCTGAGACCAGTCGGAGAGAGGAGGGGCGAGGTAGTACCGCACTGACCAGGCAATAGGAATGGATGGGCTTCGGGTCAACTGGAGCCAATCTAATTGGAATATTGAAAAGGGCGTATCGGTTCATTGAGCCATCTACAGCTCATCTCAATACTTGCGTTACTCTCTCATCTAAAGTGCATGGAAAAAATGCTCAGAACTCGCATTCCAGGACTGCAGATTTTTGTGGCAGGAAATCTATCTGCGACCGATAAGTGTAACGCAATCATTGTGACGAGCTGTAGAGAACTCGATCTAGTCGAATCAAATCTTGTGTCAACAAACAACAAGATGAATATAATAAACTCATTAGAATATTGCGTAATAACATAAACTTAATCTTTCCTCTTCTTGTATAGATGGAAATTTTGCTTGTTGCTGGCTAGCTAGTTGTCCGATCAACTGTAGCTAACTAAACACAGGCGCCGTCTAGCGGCCATAACCGCCGATGTTGATACCGCCGCCGAAGCCGCCGCCGTAGCCACCGTAGCCGCCCCAAAATGGATAGTAGCCACCGTAGCCTCCATAGAAGGGGTACCTGTGTTTGTAGATGTTGATTGCGACCGCCTCAATTTGTTCCGCCTGGAAGGTCAGCAGTGTAAAGCAACAGGCGAAAAGCGCCACCAATAGCAGCAAGAGCCAGTTGCTAATTGATGAGCCAACGCAGGTGCCAGTCTTGATGCTCCTCTTTTTGCTTTCCCCCTTCTCGCCCTTGGCGCTAATCTTTCCAGATGAGTTCGATTCTTGTTGCATCTTCTGCTTTCCGGTTGCATTACATGTCGCCGTCGCCGTCGTGGTCATCGTTGTCGTGTGGTCGCATAGTTGCAATGGTGATGTTGGTGGTTGAAATGCAATTGGAATCAGCCGAAGGGTAAAAAGAGGTTTACTTCTATGTTAGTTAATCTATCGTTGCTACTGCTTTAACCGCTAATACAAGATAAAAGTGAGCTTTCTAATCAGTAGCCAAGATCGGCGACCAGGTAGACGAAGAGGAAGCCACCTGACTATCTGATGATGCTTTTTCGCTCGCTCTCTCTCTCTCTCTCTCTCTCTCCTTGTCGCTGCAGATAAATCTACACCAGCTAACTCACCTGTTGACTTGGGATAATGTTGCTGCTGCTTGCGATCATCTCGAAACCAAAGGGTTAATTTGAGCCAAAATTTAAGTTGTGTGCCAAGTCAAGTGGGCGAATGTTTTCTAAGGTGATAATTTCTTCGCTTGGCTGCTAGTTCTGGGAGAAACTCTTTTTTGTTGCTGCCGCTTTGCTTCTTACTCTACTCCAGTTTTTTCCCTATCCCTTCGACTTGCTCTTATTATTCTTGTTGATCCAAAGTGAGACACTTTATTACTGAATGAGAATTGGGTTACAACACGACGTTTATATATGAGATCGGAGCGGATGTAACTTTTTGCCTTAGTTCAGTGGCAGTAGTGGCAATAGATTTATTATTTTTTGTTGTCTCACTCTAGATACTTCTAATTTTTGCATGCGCAACAATTAGAATTAGAATTAGAATTGAAACTCGTAGAAGCAGTTCGTGTTCCTTGATCTGTTGAGCAAGGAGTTGAGATAACAGAATTTTCTCGAGGCAGTCGAAAGACAGACTATTTTTCCATGAGTGCAGTTCAAAGCTGAGAGATAAGGAGTTGAACTTGTTTGCATAACTGCATTGAGGATCAAGATTCTAAAGCAAGTTTCTTGTCCACTTGCTGCTGTGCACAATTAGCGACACTTTTACAAGTTATCGCTATCGATTTCAACTGTGCATTTTGGTGCTGCCAATTAGATTAGTATTTTGTAGCAGTAGTAGTAGTCGTTGTTATGAGGTTTTTTTTTGTTCTAAAACAATCAATTGGGATGTGTCCTTGTGAAAGTAGGCAAGTCAGTCAGTCGGTTGGTACTGACTACCTAAAATAAATACACACACGCAAAGGGAAACCTTGCCAGCGGCCAGTTTGCCTTCGTCACCAGTTTACCTGTGGATGGAGAGATTTAGCGGCCACTTGTTGGTGCCCGCAGTGTTGACTGAACGGCACCCAAAAGTTTCCGGTTTTTTCTGTCCAGTCTTATGCAGTGAGATAACAGTTACAGTGTAGGACTAATCCACTGCAATCAGCAAGCGACTTGAAAGGGTGAGAAATCTGATAGTTTTCTCACATTCTCGCGCTCAAATGTGTCAATTTGAGTACCAACACTAAATATAGTAGAGCACTAGTTTCAGTAAGGATCCGAGGGAGACAAAAAGATCGATTTGTTCAGTTATGCGACAAGTGGCAATAATCAAAACTAGTTTTACATTTCCTCTTCTAAAGCTCCATTGGCTTTTTCCATCAAAAGAAATCTTGACAAAGAAAGCAACCTGTTGTTAGTGCGAGTGGCGCTAAGCCAGTGAGCGAGCGAGCGAGCGAGCGCTCGATGCGGAAAGCCTCCTCGAAACTCCCGTCGTCTTGTGAAGTCCATGAGGATCTCTGTGTATGTGCATGTGGATGAGTGCTGCACAGGTAACAAGTGTTGTCTATCCCACTGTGTGAGTGTATGTGTGTGATGTTGATGGTGACGTAGCACTTGGCCAACCACTTGTTGTTGTTGTCGCTCTTGGCCACCAGGTTTACCGTTAACTCTTTGGCGCCTCCGAACCAATCCGTTAGGCCCGATTGTTATCCCGTTAGCTCCCAACTTGACTCCTTTGTGGCCTAGAGAGCATCCTTTTGGGTACTTCCACTTTGAGTTTCGACAATCGCTCATGCTTTTGCTATTGAGGGAGAGTTATCAAGCTAAACCGAGCCGATTTGAGTGGAAAAGGAGAAGCACAGAGTCTGTGTGGAACAAGTCAATGGTATTCGTGCGCTGGACAAGCTGCCACAAGCTTGCTCACATCACTCACAGTTTACTGCTAGCCGCTGTGTTGCAGCCACAACTGGAAGGCCACCACCACTTGTTGCCCGCCGCTACAAAGGCCAGCATAACCTGTCCAGCTTGGCGGTGGAAGCGAGGCCAGTGTGACGTGACGCAACTTGGACGCTGATGCCGGCGCCGTCGTCGCTGTAGCCGATGGACAAGTTCACCGAGGTGGAGGCTGGGACGTCGATTTGCTGCAACTTCCACTGGATGGACCTCAAGCTCGACGCCGAGGAACGTCCATGGCTACGAAGACGACTACGACGGTCGCGATGATGATGATGATGATGATGAATACGAAGCCAACAATGAAACCTGTTGGAGTGGCGGCAAGCGAGTGCATTGTAGTCTCTCCATCGCCACCAACCTTCTCATTGGTACCTTCACAACAGACCAGCAACCTGATGTGGTCAGCGTGCTACAGGTTGTTGTTGCTCCATGGGCAGCTTGATTGACGTGGCCAATGCAAAGTGAATGGTTGCAAGTCGGCGGCGAGATCAAGCCAAAGAAAAAGTCTTGTTGAGCAAGCCAGTCATTTGGAAATTTCAGTTGGATAGCCAGCTAGCTAGTGAACTTGAACCATGTTCTTTCTCTCCCTTTTTTCTCCATCGATTTGACGGCGTTTGAGATTCGTTACGATTTCATTGTCTGCAGTCAGGAGCGACACCTGGAATCGATTGGAAGCAGATGATATGCACACACGGAACAGAGATGCATGTTAGATGAACCACCTGTTACATATTTGGACGCGCGTTAGGTAGAGACAAATATTTGCTTGCATACAACTGTTTTGGTTGGGTACGCAAAAAATCAATCCGAATACAATTGAACCGAGAATCAATTGATTGCATTCGAATCCGATTGACCTCTTGAAGCAGTTAACCAGCGTTCAGCATGCAACGCAAGTCCAGGTAAATCGAATGTCAATTAATTAATCGATTGTTTTCATTCCATTTCCAACCGGTCAACAATTCTACCTTCAGACTGCCAACTCTCATTTCATGTTATTGATTTACCTTGGTGACCGTGAAGTCAAAGCGAGTAAATAATTGAAAAAGGCGAGCAGTTGCTCGGGGGAATGGATGCAGATGAGTACAGGTGCCTCAGTAATGTCTCGCACCGACCTAGATTGCACCCTCTGGTGCAATTTTTTTATCGCTCTTTCTCTTCACCTGTCTTGCTTTACGTAATAAATGATGTTATAATTGATCTAAATAAACTATTCTTTGCAAATTTAAACAAATACTATTATCTTTCACGATGGATTTTCGACAGTCTCGAGCCATCATATATCACTTTTGCCGCCAGAATAAGATGCCCAAAGAGATCCACCAACTTTTGGTGGAGGAGTACGGCGATGCAGCGCCTAGTCACTCCACGGTGGCAAGATGGTCTCGAGAGTTCCGGTTTGGGCGTGTGGATCTCGACGATGGAAAGTCAACCGGAAGGCCTCCAGAAGCTGTGACACAAGCCAGGATTGATCAGGCTAGACTGGCGATCGCTAAAAACGCCAAGATCACCATCACAGATCTGGCTCAAGAGCTAAAGCTGTCGTGGGAGGTGACCAAAAATCTAGTCGGCCAACATTTGGGTCTCACCAAGAAGCTCGCTCGTTGGGTTCCTCATGACCTGACAGCGGAGCAGAAGAAAGCGCGCGTCGCCCATGCCAAGCGGATTGTTAAGGAGTGGATTCCACAGTGGGAAAATTTTAAACAAAGATTCATCACTATGGATGAAACATGGGTCCACTACGAGACTCCCAAGACAAGAAGTGAGGCTGCGGAATGGGTTGCTCATGATGCGCCGCCGCCCAAACTGCCGAGACTCGCAACCGACCGCCGGAAGCAGATGGCGATTGTCTTTTGGGACCACAAGGGAATCGTGCATCTGGAATACTTCCGGTCGAGCAAGGAGCGAAGAGGCATCGACGGCCAATATTACCGAGATGTAATTGCTCGCTTTCACGCGAGTGCCGTCGAAAAGCGACCAGACAAAGTGAGGCGCAAAATCTTGCTTCACCAAGACAACGCGCCTTGCCACAACCACTCGCTTGTGCGCTCAAAACTCGAGGAGCTCAAGATCGAGGTTTTCCCTCACCCACCTTACTCACCGGACATGGCACCAAGTGACAAGTATTTGTTTAGAAACTTGAAAAAACACATGAAGTCTGTCCGGTGCAGCGACGAGAAAGAACTCGAGGAGGCGGTGGCAAGCTACTTTGCGTCGAAACCGGCGAGCTACTATGAGCGGGGTATCGATGAGTTGAAAGAAGTAGCGGCGCAAGTTATCAAGCTTAAGGGCGAGTATGTTGAAGAATAAAAGCATTTTATTGCGCTAGCTAGTCATTTTCTATACGAGTGCGAGACATTACTGAGGCACCTGTAGAGATGCGAGCAGCGGACTGCGGACTGGCTGGATGAAAATCAAGTAGGGGCCATTAGTCCCGACGGAAAGGTCCGTTTTGAGATCTCACTTAGTCCAGATAGCTACAATTCCCTATTAATCTCGACGAGTAGATGCGATTTCGTATGCTATTCATGGATTTCGCATTAACCGAGATGATATCTCCTCGGCAGCCCATCCCTACAGATTAGCGCATGGAGCTGAGCAAAAAACAATAGCGTTTCTCATGACATCTGGTGACGTGCGAACCTGTGGCATCGAAACATTCCCCATCCCATATCGCGCCTCTTTGAAAGTTTATTTTTAGGCGGCCCTTTAAAAATTTGACCCTCGCAAGTTTCTCTCCCTCTAACCTTTAGCTTTCCTTGGAATCATTTACTGATCCCGCAATAGATCGAGCAAACAAACAGACCGATTGACTTTCCATTTGTTCAACTCTAATCTGACTGATTTACTCCAGATTAAATTGTCACCCTTGACTTTCCACCAAGCAAACCAATCGAGAGGAAACAAAGATCATGGCTCCTCAAGCAAGCTATCTATTCTCGCTTCTGGTTCTAGCTCTTTCGCTCTCCCCGATTCTGGCTGCGCCGGCCGCCGACGAGTTCATCAAGTCGCTAGAGGACAAGAGCAAGGATTTGCTCCAGTCGGAAGTGCTGAATGAGCTCAACAAGGTTTTGTACGATCGCGTCAAGCTTAAGGATGGCAAAATCCAGCACAATATTGATGCAAGAAAATGCGGCCTTGCGATCCACTCGGTGGTTAAGTCGTGGAAGGGAGTTTTGAGCGGAGTTCTAGCCCTCAAGAGAAAGGACAAGCGCGTGCTTGAGACTAAGGAGAGGCATCGTGCCGAGTGTAAAAAGTTTGCCTCAATTTTAACCCCAGTGATGGACGAGCTAGACAACATCAACTTGCCGGAAACTAAGGAACTCACCGATAACGAGAAGAAGGTTATCTCAACGGCAAGAATTTGCCAGATTATCATGGACAAAGCTGGCGACCAAATCTACGCTCAGGAATGTGCAAGAGCTAGACTTTGAAATCACTGATTGTTTTATTGAATGCAAATTAAATAAAAGGAATCAACCAAAATCATCTTGAAACAAGAAGCAGGCACAACCATCAACAGGTGGCAGCGAGATTGATGACGAACCAGACAATGGCAAATAAACGATATTTCTAGTCTGTTTGTCCGCAATAAACATTTGGCTTGCCCTTGAGCGTGCACCTGACAAGTTGTTGTCTAGTTGCAGTTGAGTGGTAGCTGAGTCTAGAAATTCAACTTTTACTTTGACACTTTTCGCGAAAAGTGTTTCGCGCAACCAGTCAAGTTGAAAATTTTTTATTAACCAGTTGGCAAGTATCAAGAAACTTCCTTGCTGAAACAATTAGAAGCCGCTAGATTATTTACTCCGATCGCCGGAAGTCAAGTGTGAGTTTGTTTGCGCGTTTACCACTGCTGCTAATTCAGCAGTGGCCGCCGTTGCCTTGCAGTTTCCTAATCCTAACCAACTTATCGCCACTTCGGCCGTGACGACCATTTCAGTATGGACAACACAGACACACTTTACTAGTGGAACCAAACACAGTCTCTCATGTTTGGTTACCTAAACGACACATCAACTAGGAGGCCAAACGAGAACGAAAATATTTAACTCGCCTCAACCAAAAACAAACGAGCGATTCGCAAATGACTTCCATTATTTGATATCTCTTTTTCTTTGGAGCTTTAGTTGAAAGTTGCGGCCAACCACTTGTTTGCATAGGTGGCCGCCCACTGGTGCCGTTGGCTGAGTTTCCTAGGTCAGCTGGTCAGTTGTGTGCAACAACGACGACGACGACTACAAATTATTAAAGCGGTTGCCGCGCCACCAAGCGAGCAAATTGGTTTTCAATCTGCTGCCTGGCCCTTTGTCATCGCCACCACTAACACCGTTAGCTCCACTCTTAACAGGTGGTGTCTCACGTTCGTTTCGTCGAGCGAAGATGCGAGAGAAAGCGAAAGGCTGAAAAAGTCAAAGGGTTCGGCTAACTTAGCAACCATGATTAAGCGGCTTCGCGGTGCATCTTAGCCAGCTTCGTTACGTCGAATGAATGGCCGGCAGGCTCGCCAATTCAAAGGCAAATTTAACAAAAAGAGCAACGAGATCCACTCAAAATAACCAGCCAAGAAGAGTGAATATTCAACCCGGCGGCCAAACTCATTCACTTGCGGCGGACAAGCTGACTTTTACCTGTTCTCCAGTCACTGCATCACCATCAGCATCATTTGTCGAGGCTCATTTGTCGAAATTTGCCTCTCGCCGAGCAGGCCGCTTTGCCAGTCAGCCCGACAACCAGCCGGCAAACTTGCGAGCTAGTTTGCGACTGACCAACCTGTTGAGCTTATTGGCTGAGATCTTAGCAAGACGCTTGCCATAGTTGTTAATGCAGGTAAGCCGAAGAAGTAGACGAAAGCCATTAGCTAGCTGCGGTCATGTCGCTTTCTCGTTGCTAGTTGCTGGATGCTCTCGCTTTCCACAGTCGTGAGCAGCCGCGAGACCGGCGCTATTTCCAACTTATGCTTAATTTATCATCACCTGCCTGGTGAAACTCTGCTCAATAGTGAGCTGGCTAACTTTTGGGATGCTCCCAATGAGTTAGCTATTAAAGCTTGCGAGCTAAATGGCGGAAGATCTGAAAGCGAAGCGAAGCTAAGCACCTGTAGCTTCCGGCCGACGGCTCCAGGCAGCAGCATCGGCGGCGGCCTTAGTAAATAAGCGAAAACAACTTTCCATCGCCGGCTATCAGACCAACTAAAGCTCCTATGTTTTTCGTGTGATTAATTGGCAAACTTCTCGCGGCATTTCCATTAATTATCGGGTTTTCTGAACGATGCGCCGGACTTGGCATCATATCATGATTTTGATCATCAGCATCATCATAACCATCAACCCAGAGAGTTGAGTTAATGGCGCGAAAGTGAATCTTTAGCCGGTTGATTGCGAGAGGAAGCGAAAGAGTGAGAGATGGACACAGAGAAAGCGAAACAACGGATGCAACAAAATGCAACAAGTGGTTGCATTGTTGTTTCCTCGATGCTCACACAAGCACAAGGTTGCCGTCGAAGTAACAGGACAACCTGTTGCCTGATCTTGGTTTGCGTTCTAACATCATTTATGATGTTGGGTGCAGCAGAGGATTTCTCAAGCCAAGTTGGACTAGTGTAAGTAACAGCATTAACTGCGGCAACAACAAAAACGGAAGGATTGTGCGAGACTTCCGGGCAAGAAAGAGGGGCAACTAGATGCCAACAGGGTTATGAGTTTGCAAAGGAATGGTGTGATTTACACCTCGGCTGGCCGGCGAGCATCTAATTGGAATAACAGTCGCCAGTGGGCAGGTAGACTTGTGGGCAGACAGGTAGACGCTTGGACGGGCAACAAGTGGCAAATTTCTGACTTCACGCTATCTGCTCTCGAGCGCATCCTTGGTATTGGCGCCAGCAGAGCCGCAGCAACTGGCCCAGCCGACGACCAGCAACCAGAAGTCTTTATGACCTAATCCATCTCTCACTGTCGCCGAGCTTCTTGCAACCAGGTAGCTAGACAGTCGAGCCGGTGGTTCAGTCCAACTCATTTGGCCAATTGTATTTGCGACCTCTTTGCCAGGCAGCCAGCTGGCTCAACGATTGCTATTGTTGCTGGTTTTGTTTTCGCCCAGTCGAGTGTCGAATCAGTTCGATTTGGCCAGCGCACTTAATGCGCCGCTCGCCGGGTTAAGTGGCCATCGACGAGTGTAGCTGGCGGCCATCAAGAATCGTCGTCCTGGTCGTCCCTGTTGTTGTTGTTGTTGCTGCTGCTGCTGTTCACCTGTCGCCGTTGTAGTAGTTGTAACCACTTGAAGCTTCGGGCAACAATTCACTTTCGCTTTCACTTTACCCTCCACCGTTACCCTCGTCACACTTCCAACTCACAAGTAAGCAAGCGAGCGGGCGAGTGGCATGTGAGCTACCGTTGTCGCGCCAATATATATAGAGAATTGCAGGGAATAGATAGAATTGGCGCCATTCACACAAACGGGCGCCAGTTGAGTTGCATCACACAAGTGCTCGTCGTGGTAGCAGTAGTTGCCACTTGTTGTAGCGCTTACCTGTGCGCTTACCTGGTCGTTGAGTATCTATCCGGCTGAATTCAGCAACAACAGAAGCAGCAGCAGCAGCAATCACAACAACTCCAATGGGAGCACTCAAGTCAAGTTGTTGGACCGGACATACAATTGGAGATACCTCTGTTCGTTTGGTCGTCGTCCTGGCGACAACTTGCAGCGCTAGTGGCTAAAACCGAAGGCTGTATCAGCTTTAGCATAGACCAACGGCAACCTGAGAGTTCACTATCTTTTCGTCACACCACTCTACTCTCACTACCTGTTGTTTCCTCACCTCTCGCTTAGAGACTGAATGGTCGTCGCTCTCGTCATTGTTGTCGTTACTTTGGAGTTTTATCTAGAGCCACTTATTGCCTTTGTTTTCTCCATGCTTCTGGTGTCGTATAAACTCGAGCAACAAAATTTCCTCTGTCTACTGATTTTTCGCAAAGAAGGAGAAGAAGAAGAAGAAGTAGAAGAAAGAAGCGATAGTTGAAGCGCTTCGAGCGCCAACAGGTGATCAGGGCGAACAACTAACCCAACTAAAGCTCGCCCACGAGACTCCTCCATTTCCGCCTAAATAGATCAGTTTCAAGACGAGAGAACGAGTCGTGTAGAGTTTAGTTGAGTCGACTCGTCTGCTTGTCCACGTTGATCATCAAATCAATCAGCGCAATCGAGAGGCAAGCTCACCGATTGAATGCAACCTCCACTAGCCTCTACCTGGTTATCTTTCAAACTTCCACTGTTAACTACCAGTTGACCAGATGGAAAAAGGTAGTAGCGGCAACTTGTTGTCAGTAACCAGTAGTCACCTGAGCGCGACCAATCTGGTTGCGTGAATGCGTGCATGGCATCCGAGTTTTGCCACTGGCCACGGGGCAAGCTTTAGCTAGCTCGCTGGATCGCTAACCAATGAACTGCGTGTCGTATGAATCGGTTGGTTGATCTGAACCGGATGCTGAAAGTTTTAAATCGATTACGCGCTTACATTTGAAAGTTACCAACAAACGCCAACGCTTTGGGTGCGCTGAGCTTGCTGCCTTCGTCCATTTGATTTAAACATTCGATTTGTTGCCTCCACCATTGCCACAGCCATTGGCATTCTCGATCTCCCTCCTATCAGCTGGTTGCCCAAAGCTCACAGTGAGTCCAGTTGATTGGCTAACTCCCTGATTTGGTTGTTTGGCTGTTGTTTTTTCTATTGCTTTGGTTACCACTGGCGATAAGAGGTAGAGAGAGAGAGAGAATCATGTACGAGAATCCATCAGCCGATCGGTTGATTTGTATGCACCGCCAAGCGACTTTGGCTGGCCGCGAGCACCTCTACCTGTGCCGTTAATTGAGTGTAAGCGAGTAGCGGTGGTGGCGCAAAAGCAATGGAAGTGGCGGCAATGAGAGGGATTTAAAGGGAGAACATGAATCGAATCGACTGTCGGCTTTGGCTTGCTAGCTAGATACCCGAAACAACCAACAGGAAGCAGCCGTTAGCTCGCAGTCAATAGTTGGGTGAGTGTGAGTGAATTAGGCATCAAATGCAACAGGTAGCGGCCGGTTGGATAGAAAAATTATACATACAATGTGTTCGGCCAGTAGCCTTTAACTTCTAGCTGACTCGGTTGCTGTCTAACCGGCCAGTTTCTAGCTACAGCAGAAAAATGTGCCAGTTACACATTTCTCTCGCCAAGCCAGCCGACCAGCAAGACAGCTAGTTAGCCGAACGCCAGCGATTTGTACAGGTGAGCGCATTCAACGACGAGCCGCGTGTGATCATGATCAATGGGATGTCCTGGGTAGTAAGACAAAGTATTTGAGATAAAGTTAGAGCTTGGCAAAGAACCAGAAAGATTGAATATAATTGTTAGCAACAGCCAATTGTCTCGATTGTGATTGATTATCCTAAAACTCGAGCGCGAGTAGCGTAACCACAGGTTCACCTCGTAACAGACCTGTTGTCGACAGTCTGAACACTTGATTAGAAGCGATAACAAACGAAAGTTGTCCTCGCTCTCTTTGTTTCGAATCACCCAACTCAACGGGAGCTCAAAAATAAACTTCCAACTTCTTGAGGAATATGAACTCACAATTACCTTATGATCGATTGTATCTGTCCTACTCTCTATCGAGTCATCATTTATTATTATGTTAAGTCGCTTATTCATTATACTTATAGTCTTTGTGGTTTTTGTCGTCATAATCCTGGCTGTTGCAACATTCGTTTGTTCTAGGCAACAAGAAACGCGATGTGGTGTCTGACGTAACCTGTAACGAGATGATGGAATTCAACTCATAAGCCCATGTTTGGCTTGATTATCATGATGGGGATCTGATAAGACTCTCAAACCTCACTCTTTATCTTCCGCTTCCTTCCACGACCGCCGGCACTTCCGCCACCTCGACGGCCCCGCTTAGAGGTACTCGTTGGCGGCTCATCCTCGTCCGTACTCGAGAATTGGCCTGCCATGGAATCACTATAGTCGATCTCTTTCCTTTGCCTCGAGCCTCTGCCGAATATCTTCTCCTCGGCCTCCTGAGTTGTTTGCCTCTCAAGTTCTGCCTCGTCGATAGTTAGCCATTGCGGAAGCTCCTCTTCACTAATCAATCTCTTAGAATCTTCCTCCACTTGTCGTCGCTTTATGTCTTCTTTCTGGTAAAGCTCAAACTCTTCCTCGCTTCTAGCAATCATCTGATTGATTGTCTCATCATCTGGAATTTCATTTTCATTCTCCTCATCGTCGTCCTTCGTCGACAAGATTGCCTGCAAGATTTGTTTTCTTTCCTGGCCGGTGGACTTGTTGTCAAACATACCAGCCTTAATAATCTTTTCATTGAGATCAAGTTTGTATTTAGCAGCGGCGAGAATCTTCTCCTCAACTGAATTCACAGTTACCAATCTCAATACACGCACTTCGTTCTTTTGACCAATACGATGGGCTCTGTCTTGAGCTTGCTGATCGGCATGAGGGTTCCAGTCAGAGTCGAAGATAATAACTGTATCGGCTGTCTGCAAGTTAAGACCCAAACCACCAGCTCGAGTGGAAAGGACAAAGATGAAGTATTCACTTTCTGGATCATTAAATTTCTTGAGTAGAATTCCACGATCATCGGATTTGGTTGTGCCGTCCAACCGTAAATATTTGAGATCCTTCCATTTGAGGTAATCTTCAAAAATGTCCATCAGCTTGGTCATCTGACAGAACATCAATACACGATGGCCAGTCATCTTAAGCTTGGGTAGTATCCTATCTAGCAACTCAAATTTACCCGCCGCTCGATATAAGTCAGGACTTGCCTCGTGATAGGCACCATTTGTGGTAAAGGCTGACTCGATGTGGTCGAACATAAAGGGATGGTTACAAATCTTCTTCAATTGCATGAGGGTATTCATCAGAGCTTGTGACTTGTTCTTCTCAGTTGCTCCAGTATCCTTCAGGAGGATACCCTTTGATGACATATGCCTGTAGATTGTCCTCTGTAAGCCTGACATATTACACTTGATCACATATTCAACCTTATCCGGTAGCTGACCCTCGACTTCCTTCTTGAGACGACGCAACAAGAATGGGCGTAGAACCTTGTGCAAACGACGAATGATAAGAATAGTTTCTTCTTCGTTTAGTTCCACTTTTTCACCTGTTGTTGCAAAGGGCGCATTGAACCATTGCTCAAAAGTATTACAACACTTGAAGATTGTGGGCAACAAGAAATTCAACAAAGCCCATAGTTCGGGTAACTTGTTTTGCAGGGGAGTACCGGTTAATAATAGTCTATGTGGCACCATGTAGTGAGTGTTGAGTACTTGAGTCAATTTACAATGATGATTCTTCATTCTGTGACCCTCGTCGATGATACAGTAATTCCATTTGATCTTGGCTAAAACTGATTTGTCCTTGATAACATACTCATATGTGGTAAGTAATACATTGAATTTTGTGCCCTTGATTTGAGACTGTAGAGATCGACGCATATCTACAGAGCCCTTGTATGGAATTTTGATGACAGTTGGAGCCCAGCGTTCAAACTCCAAGATCCAATTAGACATCGTTGACAAAGGAACGATGATGAGATATGGACCATGATTACGCTTCTTCTCCATCAAGTATGTGACTAAAGCTATTGTTTGAATAGTCTTACCAAGACCCATCTCGTCGGCTAGAATACCGTTTAAGTTATTGTTGTATAGCGAAACTAGCCACTCGAGACCCTTGATCTGGTATTCCTTGAGCTGGCCATTGTTGTGCTGACCCATGAGACTTGCTTGAGCTGTCACTTCCTCTCTGATAGCGTGAGCAATTCCGTAGTAACTTTCATAACCGGAGTTTCTATATTCATCATCCTCGACGGCATCACCGTCGGCAGGTGGTTGTTGCTGTTCGCCATTAGTCTCAGCTGGCTTCTTGGGTAACTGTTCCTCCTCATCCATTTCATCATCTTCCTCCTCTTCGTCATCATCGTCGTAATCGTACTCATCACTTTCAGAGTCAGCCTCACGAGGCGCAACCTCATAGCCTGGGTGAACCTCGAGCCAGGTGTCGATTTGAGTAGCTAGAGGAGCTTCAGCACCTGATAGCTTGTTTCCAGTTGCTGTCTCGATGACTGTAACTCTCATGTCTGATTGTTGGCTTGTGTCATCCAGCAGTCCACCACGTAGAGACTCTGACATCTCACCTGATGCTGAACCATTCTGGCTAACCTTGTCGCCGTCACCATCTGTTGCCACAGCAGTAGTGGATAAGTTCATGGCACTATCATTTCGAGAATCTCCCAGGGTTGTCTTCTTGCGCTTCTTCTCACGCTTCTTGGCCTTCTTCTCCTTAGCTTTACGTTTCTGGTCCGCCTTGTGCTGCTTAACCATATCACTGAGGTTCTTAATATATTCATCGGTTTGTGTTAGCAAGAAGTCTAGACGCTTGTTCTTCTCCTTGTCAATCATCTTCCTGTAACCAGCCTCATCGTTGGCCATAAGGGCCCGCATACGCTCCTTCTCGATACGTTCCTGTTCTCTCTTTTGTTCACGTTCATTATTTGCATGATGAGCCAGAACTGCCCTATTGAGCTTAGCCATCTTGGCAACAGCATTTCGGTGATACTCCTTGAAGTCTTTGCCATGTTGAATAACGGCATTAAGGTACTCTTGATGCTTTTGTCTTTTCTTACGTTCTTGCTCAATCTTCTGTTGCTTTTCAAGCTTCTCTGTGAGACGTGCATCACGTAGACCTTGCCTCTTAGATCTCTTGTATAATCTTGGATTGAATGCCGTCTCCAGATTAGTGTCGCGGCGCATGCAATTTACCACTTCACGACGGAGTTTGCGTTGAAAGTGAGCCAGCCTTAAAGCCTTCAGCTCAATCATTGCCTTCTGTTTAATCTCCTCAGGCAAGTCCACAGGTAGACTAGAAATCTCATCCACTCTAATTGCAATTCTTTGTGAGATACGATTCTCTCGTTCTCTTAAAATTTCGATTGGATCTATGCCTTGTGGTTTGGCAACTGGACTAATCTTGACAACTTTCTTCGGAGGCTGGGGTTGGATTGGTTGTTGCTGCATTGGTTGTTGGGGTGGTGGCTGTTGTTGTTGCTGCTGCTGTTGAGGTTGTGGCTGCAATGGTTGCGTTGGTTGTGGCACCATCATTTGTTGTGGCGGATGATGTGGTGGCCCCGGTTGAGGCTGGGGTGGCATTAGTCTTGGTGGTTGCTGTGGTGGCATGTTTTGCATCTGCTGCTGCGCGATATGTGGTGGCGGTGGACCTGGCGGTAGTTGTTGCGGCTGATAGTGTGGCCTCGGCGGACCTGACATATGCTGTGGTGGTGGACCAGGGGGACCTTGATGCGGTCCCATTGGTGGTGGTGGACCTGGCGGTGGCGGGCCATAGTGCATCGATGGCGGCGGTTGCATGTGGGGATGCGGTTGCTGCGGATGACCCGGAGGTCCTGGTCCATAATGCATCTGGGGTTGCATAGGATGTGGATGCTGAGGCGGCGGTGGGCCTTGCTGACCAGGATGGCCGGTAGGTGGAACCGGTCCATAGCGGTGCTGCTGTGGATGGTGCGGAGGAGGGCCAGGCGGTGGTCCACCCGGCACTGGTTGCTGCATGCCAGGTGGGCCGGCTTGTGGAGGCCCGGGTTGCATCATCTGAGGGTGCATTGGATGTGGTTGCATCACTTGTGGTGGTCCTGGTGGACCCGGTGGACCTTGTGGGTGGTGTTGTTGTGTTGGATAGTGGCCTGGTGGTGGTGGTCCATTGCGAGCCAGCATTCTGTAGGCCTGGATCTGGCTTTGGAGTTGTTGCTGCTGTTGGGGCTGCATGATGTCAATAGTTTATGATGCTGGCAAGAGTTGCCAACAGTCAGAAGAAATACTGGTAGAATGCAATTACAATAATACAATAATATTTGCTCTTGCTTTAGTTTAATAATTAATCAATTAATATAAAGTTAAATCTTGTGCTGTCGAGGTAAAAGAAGTTGCTCTTTTTCGAAAATGAGAACGAGCAGAGCTGCGAATAGAGCGCGAGAGACTCTTGCGATAAAAACAGAACCAGCGAGTTACATTTCGGTTCGCAGAAATCATACAGGATTTTCTCATTGCCTCTCGCGCTTTGTGCTGCGGCTATTCCCGCGAGGTTTTACACTGCAGCAACATGGCAAATTTGGCGCGCCGTTCAAAAAGTTTGCGCAAGCGCAACGTTCGCTCGCTTGCCTGCTCGCAACTTGCTTTGCTTTACTTTTGCCGCTGCTGCTGCTGCTGCTGTAGCCGCCGTCGCCTTACGGCCATTGTGTCTGCTTTCGCGGGTTTGCTTGTCGTATGTTCCGTGTGTCAGTCGCTCGCGGTGTTGTTAGGTGCACTGTCTGTATGTGCGTCAGACGCATTTGACAGCAGCGACGACCGCCGCCGCCGCTTAGCGCACAAGGGGAAGCTTTGTGCCACCACAGCCTCAAGTGTATCGCATAACTGCCCTACCTCGCGTAGACTCTAACATGTAATCAGCGCGTAGAAAATTCTAGGACGCGACACCATCACGCAGCGAATGAAGCAAGTGGCACCACAAATGAGAGAGGCTTATCCCGTGTTTATTTCTGTCTTCGCATTCTCTGGTACAATATGACAACTGATTGACTCTTATCATAGTTGATTTAACTTGAAATATTGATTAAATCTTGAGCTCTTAGAAGGAGTCTATCGAAATATTTGAGTAATATAAGCAATAAAATCATCGAACCAACTCTAGCTGGTTTTAAAGAAAAAGGCATCAAATTACCAAGCCACATCAACAACAAGATGGACACCACATCGAATATTCAAGGTGCTGACCTCAAGGGAGGCTCAACCGGATCCGTTGATGAATCCAACACATTTGATCTCGATGCTCTAGACCCTGAAACTCGTCAACGGGTTGAGGAGGAACTAAAAGTTGAGCTCGCAAAAACGGAGGAGGAAATCCAAACCCTGCGACAGGTACTAGCTGCCAGAATTAAACATTCGCATGATCTTAAAAGGAAGTTGGGTATTGGTGTGTGGAAGGAGCTAACCAGTGATCTGCAGGCCGGAATCAAGAATGTCCAAGAGACAACAGCGTAAGTTTCTTCGCCTTTAGTTCTAGATCAGCGAGTCTTTTCTCACCTTCAACCTCAATCCCTTCAAGCAATGACATAATCAGCTCTGTATATATAACTCCTTATAGGAGTTATATAGTTGTTGTTATGTCATTGCATGAAAATGTTCCTGTAGTATATTATAATCTTAATCAACTAGTCATAGCTATTATGTTTCACCTCACAACTTCAACTCCCATCTTCTCTCTTCTCGTCTCAATTTTATCATGACATCATTATCCCACCAAACAAACTCAAAATTGCTAGCCGCTTTCTGCTCATTCCTCTAACAACAATGATCTCAACTCGAACAAACAACAACTATTTAAACTACCGCTCGATAACCAGCTCTGGCCTTGGACTCTTCAATACTCCGTACGTGTCAAATTTTAGATATTTGTCAAATTTTAGAACTAACTATCTAACCACTCAAACAGCTAACTCTCAAATTCTCTACCTGCAATTTGAGATGCACATACACTAACCTGCTTCCAATCTATCATTCTCCTACGAAAATGAAAATAACAGATACCAAAAAACTAGCGAAACTGTCAAGTTTGCCGCGGAGAAGACCACCGATATTTTTGGTTCACTGGGCGATAGTATTGGTAGGAAATTGGTTGATGTTAAGAACTCCTCAGCTTTCAAGTCGTTCGAGGAGCGAGTTGGCTCGACAATTGGCAAGACAGGACTAGCAACTGCTAACAACAATAACAATGGCAATAACAATAGCAATCAGCCGGGTAGTGAGCCTCAAACAACAGCCACATTGCCAACTAACGAGTAGCTTAGTTGTACGGTAGTAGTTGATAACTAGTAGTATTCGATTTGCCATACTAGTGTATCAATAATGTAAAGATGTTCGTGCACCCCTTTGATTATTATTAATATTATTACTATCACAACAACAATTACTATTAAAATTATATTATATATAAGTGCATACTAATACTATGGAACACTTATCAGGCAGCAGCACCTAATTGAAAACAGGAACTCCCGATTGTCATTATTTTGATTCTATCATCAAACCTGCAAGACTACCATTTCTACTCTCTAGGTGTCACCATCTCGTCACGTTCAAGGCTGGAAATGAAAACCCATAGTTTTGATAGTGGAACTGAAAGTGGGAGTTGTTATGTGAGTAGCAGCAGAACAAGAAAGAATTTTTATCGAAAAGGTTAAGCCAGAATCATAACACACAACAAAACAATGCAAAACAAATGGGCACTAATTAAGCTTGACTAAGCTATTGCAATTCATGTTTTTGGATACTTTATACACAACATACCCCTACTACGAGCAGAACAATGGAGGGAGAGAGAGGGAGAGAGAGAGCAAGAGTACAACAACCAATATCTGAAACTAGAACACGTACAATATCGAGGATGATTTAATCAAATCAGGAGTCTGTTGAAGAAGCAAGAGGAATAAGAGGAAGAAGCGAATTAATGAAGAGGAGTTGATATAGAGGAAAATGTTCGTTATCATTCAGATTCTCAAGCATGTAGATCGTACTAGATCACAGGCGCCCCAGAAAATCCCATTCATTACAATTGGCCAGGAAACATCGCCAATGCGATGAGGCTCCGCAAAACTCTCAACGTCACCTACATCTTTGCTATCATTTATACCCTCCACCACACACAAAATCCCACTTACCTATGCTACCACTCGAGTTATCAGCTCCACCTCAACATTTGCATTCATTGTGAGCTAACCACACCAACACAAACACACTTTATAAACTTGGGAGGCCCATAGAGGCATTAAATTATGTAATAAACCTTTCAGTTGCACCAACTAACAGACTCGACAGCAAACTTAACTAAACTATTATAAGCTCACTTACCATATCGTTTGCCTCGAAAAGATGGAGGAAAAATTAATCATGTTTGCACATCGAAGTGATGAACTTGATGTGTAGAGCCATCTTGCGGTAGCGGTGACTCGCCGACAGGTGAGCTGAGCTCATGCGCGTATTCTATGTCTGTCTCTTGTTAATTGTTTGTCTCTCTATATATTTTCTTGATTTCAATTAAATGACCGAGGAGAAATGATAGAATGAGTCTATACGTCAACATTACAATCTTTTCAATGCCTAAAATCCCCCGGCTTTCTGATCAACCAGGTAAGCTGAGCGCCGCTGCTGTCTCATCTTTCGCCTGGCCGCTGTCAGTGGTTTAGTGTGATACTGACATCGCTCCAGGTTATTGGCTGGTTACAAAGCTGCTCCGTTAGTGCGATCCATTGCACTTGCACACTAATTCAATGAGTGCCCAACTTGCACTGGCTACCAGGTTTCTCCATTGCTGCTAGCGCTACTACTACTTCTGCGGCCACTGTTTGCTGTGTGAGATTCACCACCGTGGTGCACAGTAACCCGCTACAAGTTGAAGCAGCAGCTAAGGTAACAACAACAACCATGGCAACGCCATTGCAACTTGCAAGCAACTTGTTGTTATTATACTGCCGACGCCATCTCAGATCTATTCTATCCAGGTGTATTTGGCACACACCAACAATCAGCTGATGCCGGCTATATATATTCTAGATATGAATGAGCGGATGACGAGCAAGATGTAAAAGTTTATTGATCGATTATTATTACCTATTACTTATTAATTGTTGCTTTGTTTCTCTCTCTTTCTCTCATGTTTTTACATACACTCTCATTCAAATGTATGCATATTAGAAATGTCACAAACCCAACAGCCCAAACTTGGCGCGCCGGATCGCAACAAAGTTTGGGCCTATTTTAAATATTGTGATGATTACCATGATAATGATGATGATGCTGATTGCGAAGCTAAATTTGAAGATAATAATCTAAATGATGAGAATTGTCAAAAACCAGCTGTGGGCTCAGGAAACTCAACCCAGGGACACCAAAGTGGAGGCGTAGTCGCCGTTAGCAAATGTAAAAAACCTGATGTGGAGAAGGCTAAACATCGCCCACCTGTTCAACGAGTTAGATGCATACTATGCAAGAAGGAATTGTGTAATACTTCAATACTTGACACTGGCGATACCGATTTCCACATCAAAAATGGGTCACTATCTCAGTCGACATTGTCACAAGCAACCACATCAACCACATTCCTAGATTACAAGCCCAAATCTAACGATACGAAACAACAGCAACAACAATATCAGAATCAGCATAATAGCATCGATATCCTTTGGAAACATATCAAATCCAAGCATTCGCAATTATATTATCAGTTGAAGAATAATAACAACAATATCACCAGCAACAACTACCACCACAACAACATTATCGCACCAACAAGTGGTTTCCATCCGAAACAAGCTAACGGTGACTCGCCATCATCATTGTTGAAGTATGAGTGTATCACAAAACAAATTGAACTCGGTACTAGTTCACCGAATAGAATTAACAACAAAACGAAAGCTATGACACCCACAAGACAACCGAGAAGAGAGTTGAAAAATCAACGCTTAAATTTAGATTTCATCGATTACAATGATCTAACTTTGACATCAATGAAACCATCACCATCCTCTTCTCTCTCAAGCAATCTTATGTCAAGATTAACGCAACTATCATCACCTGTTACTAGAAAGTTAAAATTTTGGAATAAGAAAAGTTTTCAAGTCAATCAATATGATCCAAGTTTTAAAGTCATCTATCTAGGCAACCTAGGTATGCAACTTTGGTCCAAGGATGAGAGTTGTCTCGATAAGCCATTGGGCACATTGTGGAGTAATTACCTTGTTAACATGAAAACTGAAATTGTTATGCGTTTAACTATTTGTAACTCTGGCTTAAAAGCTATAACCCGCCAACATGGCTTGACTCAGTATTGGTCGAACAGGTTGGTCTATTGTTGCTCCCATAAGAATTACCCCAAGATCTTTTCATGGATCTATCGACACGAAGGCAAGAAGATGCGACAAGAGCTTAGGTGTCATGCAGTTTTATGTTCATCGCCTGAAAAGTCAACTAAGATGGTGACCATGTTAAACCAACGACTTGCCTGTGCCCTTCAAGAATTTAGACGTGAGAAGAAGTCACGAGGGATGTCGGTTGTTATTGATAATCTTCCATCCTCGCAACAAGAGAAAATGCTACCAAGAACTGTGCCATTGAGACGCCAAATCCTAGCCAAGGGTTCGGCAAACTTTAGACCACCGCTAGAGAGATCGAAGAGCGCGCCCAAGTTGACTTCTATCATGGAAGATGAGGAGTGTGACTCAGAGAGTCTCGAAGAATCGCATGAGGAGTTTGAATATGAGCAATCATTTGGCGAGTTAGATGAAGATGAAGAGGACGATGAGAACGAGGAAGATTTTGAAGAAGGTAGCAATACTTACGTCGAGTCGTCATCATCGCGAGCTCGAGATGTTGATGATGTTGGAAGTCATCACTATGCAGATACACTAAATACGACAAGTTCGTCTACAACTAGTGATCACAATATAAGCAACACAATCACTACCACAGACCTTAATAACAAGCAACATGGACATGATATTTCCACTGACTTTCTTGCCAAGAGGGCCAACGATCACGAAACTGAAGTTATAACTCCAAAACCACCACCTGTTGACTTGCTAGCAGCAAATGGAAGTTCAGAGACCCTAGAATCTCGTCAATTATTCACTCAATCAGATTCACAAGAGCAACACCAGAAGCAAGCAAACAATATATCACCTACTACCAAAGAGGAGAGCGAGTTTGGAGTAACATCATCTGAATTCTCTCGTCAATCTCGGAGAAAATCTAGAGATTCAACCGCAGCCACAACAACTAGTGCACCACAACAACAACCAAAACACAAAAGCCATATTTTAAATGAAGGTGTCAATTCAGCAAACACAAGTGCCAATATGCGATCATCAAGTTCCTCAATAAATAATAAGCAGCATATATCACCGAATAATGGAGAATCGACAGTAATGTTATCAGAAGAGAAGAGCAAGAAAGAGGCCAAAAACAACAATATCAATAGCAGCAGCAATAGTACAATCAGAAAAACAAATAATGATGCAACCGAAGATTTAACCCAGGATATTGTTTCATCATGGTCAAATTTTGTTATCAAGTAAAGAACGTGACATAAGTCTACATATCTAAAAGGCACTGAGATTTTTTTATAAAGTTATATGATGATCATATAATTGATCACTAAGTTAGCATATAAGTAAAAGTATAGTGCTTCAATTTACAGACATGACATGAATCCAACTGGACTACTGCTATTACTTCTGATATCATTGTTGTCTTTGTATCTCTTTCTTATCATCTTTTGCTCTACCTGGTGGTGTTTGTTGTATCTATCCTAATAGTGTAAATGCGCCCGATGTTGTCGAAGTGGTGGTGCCTGCTGGCGTTGCGGCTGTCGTCGAGCTTGATGATCCGCTACTCGAACCCTCGTCCTCAGCTTCCTGGTCGCTTACTGTCTCACCTGATTGATTTGTGGAACCGGAAGTGTCAGAGTCATCAGATGATGGAGTTGTAGTTGTTGTTGTAGTTACTGTGGTCGAGGTAGCGCCGGTAGTTGTTGACGATGGTTGGGTTGTTGTGGTGGGTTGGGCGGTGGTTGTTGTGGTTGGAGTTGTCGTGGATACGCTGGAGGCGGGTTTAGTAGTGGAGGTTGAGGTTGTGGCGCTGGCTGGGGTTGTTGATTGTGTGGTGGTTATTGATGGCGAGGTAGAGGTAGTTGTGGGTCTAATGGTATTAGTCGAAGATGATGTTTGGCCAGGTGATTGGCTACTTACGCTTGGAGTTGTCGGCGTAGTTACTGTTGGTGTCGCTGGGCTGGCGCTAGTGCTGATGCTGCTTCCGCCGGTCGCTGAAGTAGAGGCTGGCTGCTCGTTGGAGGGTGTAGTTGGAGTTGTCGAAGATTGAGTGCCGAATGGATTTGTAAATCTGTTTGTAAACGGATTGGTGAGACCATTAGGCAACGTCGGCAGAGCTGGCAGGCCAGTTGGTACTACGCTTGGTAGGGAAGGTAGGCCAGTGGGAATGGTGAAGAAGCTGCTCGAGGTTGTAGTCGAGGGACTTGGGGTTGTAATTGTTGTTGGTGTGTCTGATGTCGCCGGATTGACTGATCCAGTTACAGTGGTTTGGGTTTGAGTTGTTCTTTGGGTCGGTTGCGTTGGTTGACTTGGCTGTGTAGGTTGACTTGGGGTTGTTGGTTGGTTTGGTTGTGTAGGTTGACTCGGGATTGTTGGTTGGGTTGGTTGACTCGGGATTGTTGGTTGGGTTGGTTGACTCGGGATTGTTGGTTGGGTTGGTTGACTCGGGATTGTTGGTTGTGTTGATTGACTTGGGGGTGTAGTTGGATTGGTTGGCACCGTGGGCACTGTTGCTGGTTGCGAGGGTGCTATACTTGAGCCGCTGGTGGTCACTGTAGTCACTAAGGTCGTGGGCGCCGAAGTTGAAGTAACTGTTGTTGCAGGAGTCGCTGTGGTTGATACTGTTGTTGGCATCGTAACTGTAGTTGGCACAGTTACCGTGGTCGGTGCCAGCGTTGTCACCGTGGTCGGAGCTGTGGTTGTTGTTGTAGTCGGAGCAAGAGTGGTGGGTGCCACTGTTGTGGTCGTGATGGTTGTGGAGCTCTCTGTTGTTGGCGCGAGTGTGGTTGTGGTTGTTGTTGGAGCAGGTGTAGTCACGGTGGTGGGCGCCAGTGTTGTCGTTGTCGTGGTAGTTGTTGTAGCCAAGGTAGTTGGAGCTGTAGTGCTCGCGGTGGGTGTGGTTGTTGGAGCTTCAGTTGTAACGGTAGTGGTCGAGGACCCACGTGTTGGTATCACAATTGTGGTCGTCTCCTCGGTGAATCTATCATCGTCCGGTTCACTGGTCAGGCGAGTCCACTCTCGAGTTACCGGTTCAGAGAAGCCACCTGGCGTGGTGCTACTGGTTGTTGGCTGTGTTGTTGGTGTTGATGACGAACTTGGCGCGACAGGTGCGGCCGTGGAACTAGGCTCAGTGGTCGCTGTGGTGGGCATTTTGGTGGTTATTGGCGCAGCGGAAGTTGTCGGAGCCTCGGTTGTTGTGGTAGCTGGAGCTTCGGTTGTGGTGGTTGTAGTAGTTGTTGTTGTAGTTGGTCGCTTTGTGTACTTTTTCCTAAACTTTCCTGGTGATCGAGTTTCGCTGCGCTCTTGGCAAGATCTCGTCAAGGGAAAGAACTTGCAAAAAATTTCCATCTTAAGGGCATCAAACTCACCAGCTCTCTTGCTGAACGACGACATTGAATCGCTGTCACCCTCCCTCTTGTTGCCATGATTGTTCCGTTCATGGTTATGTGACTTACGATGATGGAATCCAAATCTCTTCTCGAGTGGCTCGTCGTGGTCACGATCAAACCTAATCGTCTCCTGCTTGGGTCTCTTCGATACCACAAACCAAAATAAACCTGTCCTCTTGCTCACCTGTCCTGGCTTCCTCGATGTCTTGTTTCTCTTATTGCTGTTTGGCCTCTCGCTATCCTCACCATCCTCCGCCTCCTTCCTATTTATTGAGGACTCCTCGGTGGTGGATGCCTCGCTAACTGGCTCGCCTCGAGAACCGCCCTCCTTGGCAACCGACTCCTTTGCCTCGCCACCATCTTGCTCGTCGGCCTCCTCGTCCCGGACCCAAAATGGCCGCTTCTTCCATCTTGGTGTTTGCTGCTGAACTCGACTTGGTCGCTTGGCAGATTTAACGGGTTCCCTCTCACTCTCAACCTCCGGCTCCTCGCTTCCAACTCTCGCCTCGCCGCTAGGCGATGATCCAGTTGCCTCTCTTCTCTTGTTGTCCTTAAACTCTTGGTCAGGATCCTCTCTGTCCAAGAGGAAAAACTTGGCTGGCTTCCTGCGCTTGAGTGGTCGCTTCCGGTTTCTTCTATTTGGCCTCTCGTCGCTGCCAGCGACGGCTGTGGCTGTGGTCACTTCATCTCCCTCAATTTCCTGTCCTTTTTTTGTGGTTCTCTTCGACTCAGCCGCTTGATCCCTAACCTTCTTGTTTCCATTACTGATAACTGAACCCCTAGCCGACTCACCATTTACTGACTGGCCTTTAGATTTTTCCTTATCTCTCTGCTTACTGTCATCTTGATCCTCGGCTTCTTTCTCGCCTTGAATACTCCCATCAGTCTCGCGCTTCAACCTCGAGGATCGGATTCTAGTTGAGCTATCATCCTCTAATCGCATCATCTTCCACGACTTGTGATTTTCTCGGTGATTCTCAAACATTGACTCCCATGGCCAGAGAAACAAACGCTTACCTGGCCACTCGTTCTCCTTCTGGCCGCCAAAAAGTCTCTTGTTGTTGCTGCTGTGGTCTATACCACTGTCAATCTCCTCCTGAATTGTATCAGGCTCATTGTGTCTGCTGTGGCTCTCTGTAACTTCACTGGGTTGCTGGCCCACTACCTCTTGCTCATCGAGTGAATCTCCCCATCTCGATTCAGTTTTGTTGAAGATTTTATGGAAAAAGTCAAATATTTTAATGCCCTCCACTTGATTGTATGATCGATGTCTACCGGAGCCATAATTTTGCAGGTTAACGATGACAACGAAGGTGGCTAGGATTAGAGCTAGTATCTTGGTAGAACTTGATAAATTCATCTTCAATATGTTTGCATTTCTCTTTGCAGTGTGAAACTTATTAAAGTTACTTGATGATTTGCTAACCAAACTGCAAGTTCTAATGGATTTAAAGTCTAATCTGATCAAACTTTTCCTTTTATACTTTGAAATCCAAGGGCAACTTCCACTCGCTCGCCTAGTGATTGAGAGAAAAGTACGCTGGATTAACTACCGTTGAGTTAATTAATATAAATATATATATATATATTTTATTGTTTAAAGTTTGGTGGTCACAGTGACGACACTTCAAATTTCAATTTTACAAGACGAAACTTCTGATTTAATGCCACTGATACTTGAACTTGTAATTGTTTTGCAAGTCTACCAATCAGTAAATAATCATTTAGTAGTTGGATTACAATTGTAAACTATGCTACACCATGAGTTGCAAATTGATGTGGTCAATTCAACGTCTCATTAACAATGGAGTGAGTCAGACTTTAGAGCATTAATCGAATGGCAACAAATATATGAAGAGCGAGAGACAGAGAGTGCTTTTCAGCTAGAACAAACTATTAATTAGTAGGTAGATTGGTTTAACAATAGATTGGCATATAATCGCTAGGGTTCATCGATCAATTGAGCAGAGGTAATAGTCAACCTTGAGGAACTAGAGGCAAAATGAGAGCAGGTGCAGTGTTGGCAAATCTATGGCCTCTCGATGCTACTGTCGATTCTGCTATTTGCTAATTGGAGCATACGGGGGCAGTTTGGGTGGTTCAGCATCAAAAGAGATGGCACCAAGCTAGAAGTGAGCTGATGTTAACAGATGAGCGCTAATTTTTCAAATTGAAATGAATAAATAAAAGAGTTTTGGTCTCGTAAATGCGACTCACCTGTGAAACTTTTACCCGTGGTTTGGTAGTACGTGGCTACTGGGAGTTGTCGTATTATTGCGCAGGTGCCACTCCTCGCATTTAAATTGGTAGTGATGATCTAGTTCCAGGTGACTACCGTTGCACAGGGGAGCCAATCTTTTCTTTAAACGTAATGCAAAATAGTCCTTGAGCTAATTTGAATTTGCAACTTACAGGAGGAAAAGTTGAAACAAAAGTACAATATGCAAGCAATTTGCCAAGCGCAAGGGAGTAACTAGATTCCTCCTGTACACCAACTTGAGTTATGAGTAATTGAAAGCCACGAGATACTTGCGTCGTGAAAAAGGCTATCCGTTGCTATCATTATCCCCATCTCCACCTCTTTCTCGCTGCCACGACAGGATGGCAGCATTTCGAGTTTGAATTTAATCAAAAGAGACTGTCCCGTTGGAAGCAGTGACTAATGTTACTTTCAAATGCACCTGCACGCGCAGAGTGCTTTTTTGATAGGTACAGGTAAGTGGCTCATTGCAAACGTTGCACATGCTGACACAAAAAGAAGGAGAGAGGGTTCAAATTAATTGGCTGCACCACTGTTAACTTCCTCAGTTGAATTAATGTTGATTAACTAGCTCGTAGTAATAGTGGTGGCGTTAGTGGTGGTAGTTTAAGTGGCAGAGTGACAGTGAAATAAGTCCATCGGAACTATTGCGAGCTTTAGCAATGCAGTTGGATTCGTGGATGCTCCAGGCGATCCAATTGCATCATCTTCCTCCTAGAATTGCTTATTTTTACTGTTAGTCTTGATGTGTCTGTCGGACTTCCAACGTCACATTGCCCACGTCGCATACTCGGATGTGACGTGGATAAAACGAACGTTAGAGTAGACGAACGGAAGTGAAGGTGTCGGACCACAAAGCAATCGAGTCCTTCCTGTGTGAGTTAGTTGCGTCAGCGTGATACAACCGCTAAACCGATGGCCAAATAGATTGCTCCCACTGTCCACTCTCGTTTCCTCTTGCTCTTTTCAATTTGATCATAACTGTCGGTGATAAAGAGAAAATGTCATAATCGTCATCACCGTGTTCGCGCTCTGGCATCATAAAGGATCAAGCAAGCACCGTAGAGACATGGAAGTGGTTGTCCATATACGCGGTTAAATGGTTTAGTTGCGAAGAGTAAATTGCCAATGACAGCTCATGGCTACAAGAATCATTCCATCTATACTTCCGCCGTTGGACTGTCTGGTTAGTTGGCTGGTGGTCACTGGATAGGAGTTCAGTTGAGTCTAGTTCAGTTGAGTTGCTAAAACTTTTAACAGACAGCAAATTTCCATCCTCTTCTGGTGTTTTCATGTTATGACGACACACTGAAGCTTGGTGCCATTTACACATTCCACTTTGCTCGTCATATATAGTTTCAGGAGAAGCACGGTGACGTAGCTCCAAACTACTCAATTGCACATATATCATCCGTGGTGGTGGTGGTGGAGGGGGTAGCGAATGTGTAGGTGTCATTTAGCCAGCAGCTGGGAGCTGGCTAATGACCAGACACTGCGCAGTCTCGGTTGTTATTACAAAGCTTATGATAAATCTCAATGTGAGATTTCCTTCAAAGAGTTCAGTTCATCTTTAAAGTCAGATCAGTCCACTGGTCAGATTTCTATGCAATCAAATCAAGTTGTCGTTTCTCTCTCACCTTAAAAAGCGAATCTCGCCAAGTTTTAAAGAGCTCACAAACAAGCTGGTAACCGGAAGTTGTGGGTTCCAGTACAACAAGTAAGACTCAGGTAACATAATGAAGGTGCTAGTGTTGGCACTGGCGACGGCCTCCATTTTAAACGGCTCGCAAGATGTCCTTGGCCAGAAGTATCCCACAGCCAAGGTGACAGTGTTAGCAAATGAAGACGGGCAGCAGCAGCAACTTGTTGGAGATAATGGCGAGCGAGTTGACAAGTTGGCAAGCGCGGCGGGAGATTTGTACTGGCAACAACAGCAGTTACAACCACAACAACTTGCCGATTGGTACCATCAAACTCTAAACAAGTTACAACAGCAAGTCGAAAGCCAAGATCCAGAAACCGGAAGCGAGGTGTTAATCTTGCAAACGCGACCGGGAGCCAGAATCTCACCGGCGCCAGCTTCCTGGGATCGCGTTGAGAAGAGACCATTTGATTTCAACTCGATGCCAGCTTACCCAGTGAGCACTGGCGCCAATGGTAACATTGGCTTCAGTAGCGGGCCACCTGCACCTCGCAACTACCATACATTGGTCGATGATTACAAACACTGGGCCTCGAGGACGATGAGCTCAAATCCGATGCGCGAAGGTCGCGCATTTAGGCCGCGACTTATGTCCACAGCCCGCGGCTTTGGCAAGCGATCAATCGGTGGATACAACGACAACTTTGGCGGCCAGGCAAGCAGTGAGGCCAGTGGCCGCGATGGCAGAATGGGTCCAGCGGCGATCAGGTGAGTAGCCGATTTGTTTTTGTTTCCTCTCATCATTGAACTCCATCTTTGTGGATTTTGGCTCCGATGGTTTATTTGTTTTGATTGCGTGCGATAATCACGGCGCGCTAATTTGTTTTGCTGTCTATCTTACCAACAACAACATCATCATCACCCAAACAAATTTGACCACCTGGCTTCGCTCGTCAAATTTGATAAAAATGAAAACTTTATGATCAAAATAATCAGCACTAAGTACTCGCGATGGACTAGCTCAGCACTTGCCAGATGGCCAAAGATTGACAAGTACATCAATCCAAAGTTTTCCGACTACAACGGTCTGTAGGTTGTTCAGAGCTTCCAATGCTTTTGCTTAACTCTCCAGCTTAACTATGTTGATTATATGATTGCGTGTTGAGTATCGATGCTGCTGCGAGCGGCCCTTATATCAGCTTCCCTTATCTCAACCTCTCTGACCCCTCTACTCAACATGGCTTTGCATTTGCTTACACAATGAGCTCTTATCACCAATCTAACTAACCGATAATATTTTGCTAATCAAAACCTTAAACTTGAGTCAGGTGATGGATTGATCACAACTGATGAGCAAAACCAGTCGCTGTGAAGCGCATCTCGGGGCGACGCGCGCGACCGGAAGCGAAACAAGTGGTCGATATCATTAGTTTAATTGAACTGAATATATTGATCATTTGACTAGATTTCGATCATTAAAAGGAGACAATTACACTGGACACCGGATAATGATAACTCACCCACTCGTACATCAGACAACCACATTAGCTCTAAACTAAGTTGAACTCGACTGAACTATCTAAAAATACGACTTCGTAGTGCAACTCAAACTTTGGGGGACATACACAAATCGACGGCCTGATAGAAGACAGAAAGATACAATCACAAAAAAAAACTTAAACGAAACGGATGATTTACGGGAGGCGATTGGCCCGATAGTCGTGAATAGAATGCTGTGCAGCGGAAGTAGAGGAGCTCATAACCAAAGTGGGCTTCAGAAGTAGACACCTGCTGCTACCGTGTACAGAAACTCGCGGGCATGAGGGATGAAAGGTAACTCGGATATCCATTAATCGACAGATAGACAGACAGACATATGAGGAGACATTTGCAACGAACATGAAATATGCAGTAGTAATAATGATAATAAACCCCGACTTTAATCAACTAAAATCACATCACAAAATTGTCAATGAGTTCCAAGTGCATCATCAGGTAAAAAATGATGAAATGCGAACGAGTGCGTCCGTGTTTTTGTATTTTGCGCCAAAATCTAATTTTTCACTTCTGCGCAAGCGCATCACATGCCTATGGCTTGTGTAGCCTGCATCCGGCATGTAATTTGCCTGCAAAGCAAATGGGATTCTCCATGCGAGCGGCGCCGGCCGTCGCCGCGCACACAACATTGCGAAGCATGCACTTTTAACCTCATGCATGCGGCGCTCGAACCTCAAGGAAACTAAACACGTTGTAGCATTCACTTTGGCAAGAACTCATGGTTGGTTACTACCGCGAGCCAATATTATATTTATCCATTTATTAATTTAAAACTATCAATAATAATATTGATAATAGATATATATCAAATCTGTTATATTATCAGCACTTCGCACGCGGAAGTAGGTGTTAACAATTGTGTATAATATTACAACTAATTAATCTATTATTGATATTACCGAAATGGTGGAGAAGGTAGCAAAGTCGCCAGCCGCCGGCTCAGGCAAGGTGGCAACAGTCCCAGAGTCAGTACTCAAGCGCCGACAAGTCCGCAAGGCCACCAAGGAGGCCCAGAGGGTAAAGGCACAGCTTAGACAGAAGACTCGCCGTCTAAAACATGCCGATATCTTTAAGAGAGCAGAGAGTTACGTTAAGGAGTACAGACAGAAGGAGAGGGATTTAGTTAGACTCCAACGTCAGGCAAAATCGAAGGGTAACTTCTATATCCCTGCCGAGCCCAAGCTTGCCTTCGTTGTTCGTATCAAGGGTATCATCGGCGTCGCTCCAAAGCCCCGTAAGGTTCTCCAGCTGTTGCGTTTGAGACAAATCAACAACGGAGTATTTGTCAAGTTGAACAAGGCAACCATCAATATGCTCCGCATCGCCGAGCCATACATCACATGGGGATACCCAACTCTAAAGACCGTTAGGGAGCTAGTGTACAAGCGTGGTTTTGGAAAGCAACAAGGACAAAGGATTCCATTGACTTCAAACAGTGTCATTGAGTCTCGTCTTGGAAAATACAACATCATCTGCATGGAGGACCTGATCCATGAAATCTATACAGTTGGTCCACACTTTAAGCAAGCCAACAACTTCTTATGGCACTTTAAGTTGAACAACCCACGTCACGGATGGCGCAAGAAGACTACTCACTACGTCGAGGGAGGTGACGCTGGTTGCAGAGAGGACAGAATTAACCACTTGCTAAGGAAGATGATCTAGAATATCTAGGCAAATCTAATAATAAAACGCCTTATTCGCGTAAGTTCGTTTTCCGCCTCTTCATTTACGTTTTTGCTGTAGCCAACTATGCAGCGACACCAGCGGGGTTGTTCTTATAATTGGTAAGATGGAATCTTCAATTTTTCACCTCGTAAATAGACTCGCCGGAGAATAACCGGAAAAAGTGATTCCATCGTCATTTATTGCGGAAAGGTAACCTTGGACCGTCGTTATATACAAAATAAAAAACTCGAAAACCTAATATTGAGTCAGTCGTTGAAATACTCAAAACTATTTCAGACAAAGTGGTGTGAAATCACGAGCATAACGTAACGTAAGGAATAACATTTTATAAGTCTTTGACAAATTGACACATGCTGATACACCATCAAGTAAGATAGTGTTGGTTGGTTGATTGGATTAACAATGTAAGATCAAGGTAAAGGCAGTTCATGAACCTGGACTACCTGCCGCCGAGACCGAACGTCGGCCTAGCAATGAGTTGCGGCTGTAGGTTTTGTTGATAGTTGTTATTTGTTCTAGTATCTGGCATCGCGCTTAGTGTATAATATTGACTAGGAGCACTGAAGCGACGTGTTATTGATACAGATTGTCGGTCATTTGTCGATGCTAATGCCGTTTGGTCGACATTCTCAATTTCTAATTGAGGACTCGAGCTTCGTTGGCTGAACAACGAGTTTTGTTGTTGCTGTTGTTGCAGTTTCAGTTGTTCCTGCTGGAGTATGTACTCGAACAATGGTATCAACTGAGGTTGTTGTTGGAAGATATTATTAACATTATTGTTATCTAGAAGCGCCGCATTCAATGGCGCCGTGATCGACTCAGCAAGCGACTGGTCGGCTCCGACACCCTCAACACCTCCAACAGGTGGTATCAAGCCGCCACTGGCGCCTCGTCTTCGCTTGCCCTTAGTGAGGGCTTGCAACACTTCTAATCCTGATGTTGGTAGTGGGGCGCCTGGGTTCGCTAGAATGGCGGCCCCATAGAGTAGAGTGGTTAGCAACACCGAGCTCAATCCCAATCTCTTCGCCCATCCCTTATTTTGTCTTCCAAAGATATTCGAGGACAAGTTTGTGAGTCCCTTTTGCAGATACTGAGCAGCGGCTTTGGCGGACGGCGAGACTCCGCTTCTTCTCGGTGGTGGCGACATTATTGAGGTTGCGGTGAAGTTTGCCCGAGTTAGATGGTACAACGGGGCGCCTAGAGCCGTGGGTATTGCCTCAGCGGTGATGACTGAGTGCCGAGCGGAAGTTGTATGTGGTGAGGCGCCTTTGGTGCTCATTGATGATGAGGATTTAGAGCCACCTAGAGATGAGGATGAGTTATCGGTGGAGTTATAAGATGAGCTTCCATATGAGCCACCATCATCAATGCTATTGCTACTACCAGCCTGACTCAGTGACTCAAGAGCGGCCTGGGCCGCGGACGATAGAAGCGAGCTCACTGGTGAGCTAGTCGATTGATCCAAATCACTGGCCATGGGCTCCTCCGTTTGCGGTGACTCTGTTTGTGGCTCAGGTGTAGTCGTGGTGGTGGTGGTGGTGGTTGTTGTTGTGGTTGAGGTTGTTGGATGGTACTTGTGGTTGTTGTGATAGGACGAGCTGCTACCGCCGTAGTTGTTGTATCTATTTTGATTGCTACTATGCCACGAGCTGGGCGCAAATGACATCGCCGATTGAGGATATTGGTGCTTGTTGTTGATCTTGAACTTATTTGGTCCCAGCTGAGTAACTGAGACTTGCGGCGACTGTTGTTGGCTTGAAGGAACATGGAACGAGAATGGCGGAAGTTCGGTGGTGGAGGTTGTTGTGCTCGGTGTGGTGGAGGTGGTCGAGGGTTGCGTGACCACTTGTTGCTGCTGAGTCACCGGTAGTGGCGCTGGCGAGCTAGGCACCTGAACAATGTTCATGTCGCTAGTGACTGGCGTCAAACTGTACGGCGATTGTTGCTGACGTCTAGCGGACGAGCTTCCGCTCGAGGGCCAGGGTTTTGGTGATAGGTGTTGGTTTGGATGGTGCCTATTGGTGTGCACGTACTTTTGTTGCAATCGATGCTTCTGCAGCAGCTTTTGTCCAATCTGATTGGTGGCCGACGAGGACATTAAACTGGAGATTAATGGCGAAAGGTTTTGGGGGACGCCTGCTGAGTTGCTACTCTGATACGAAGAAGACGATTGTTGCTGATTCAATGGCGAGATTGTGGTTAGATTGTGGCCATGCTCGGCCCGTAACACAACGGGATTCTCGTCCAACTGACTGCTATCGGTGCTAACAAACAAACTTTGATCGTAACTCGGCTCCTTGACCATCATCCACGATGAGTTTTGTTGATTTTGTGATTGGAAATTGTTGTTATTGTTGTGGTTATTGTGCTGCTGATTAGCATGATGATGCGACGACGACTGAGAAGACGATGAGTAGACATTCGAGTTCTGCGAACCGGAGCTAAAGCGGAAGGGCAAGTGGCGCTGGTTATTCTGCGACTTGTCCATTGCCCTTCCGAACAACTTCCGGTTGTCGCGGTTGAACAAACTCTGAACGACCTGATGCACACCGTCGCTCACCAAACTCTTGCCTTTTCTACTTCCGCTCTTCGAGACACCTCCACCAGCACCTGGCATTGCCACTGTGGTCTTGGTGTTGGACGAGTCACTCTCGTTTCGAACCTCATCTTCACTTTGCTCAGCTACCTTTTGCTTTTGCTTCTTCTTCTGCTTCTGCTTGCTCTTGATGCTATCGGCTAAGGTGTCGACAATTTTGTCGGCTATGGCCTGAGTATCGATACCCTTAGTGGTTGAGGTGTCGCTATTCGACGACTTCGGCGACGATTGGACAACATTCTCAATTAATTTCTTGGCCACAACAGGACCCATTTGGTGCACAATCCACTCGTTGGACTTGGCAAAATCTAGTGATTTACTCATTAACTTGGCACCACTTGTGCTGAGTCTACTGGCCATTCTTAGCGCCAAATCCTGGTGGCCGCTTGTTGCTGCATTGGCGGAACTAACACACAAGCGGCTCATGACACAGAGTAGTAGAGCAACCAGGAGCAACAGGTGCGTTGTCGGCCCATTTCTATCAGTGGCTGCGACTGCTAGTGGTCTCAGATGATTTGTTTTAACTTTTGGTGGTGTCATTGTTGTCATTGAATCTCTCCTTATATCTCTCCTTTTCTGCAGATTACAAGAGATTCTTCTGTTCTTCGCAATTAAATGCTGACGCCCCCGATACTGGCGCTCAGGTGAGGAGTTCGTTTGGCTTAAATTGGCTAGTCGCTCGATTGTTATTAGCTTGCTGTTACCTAGGCTCTTCACGGCTGATGCTAAATCTTGCATTATGTGTCTTTAGGTTTGAGGATTGGTTTAGTTTTCAGGATATTCAATATAACTTCGCAAAATTGAAGCGAAAGTTCCCTTTTTATACCTGAGAAAAGGAATCAGAAAAATACTAGTGGTATTCTTGAACTATCCTCTTAGATTTGACTCTAATTCGAGCGTCTGATTGATTCAGATCGAGAACCGTTGATTAGATTACAATCTAGAAACAACCTGTTGAGTTTGCTTATCTAGTCTATGTCTTCTACTAGACTACTTTTTGAATGAGATGGTTTCTATCTCTTGTTGTTACGCAACATCATTGCCACTATTTCTGAACACGTTGTTGTTCTCTTATATCGAATGATGTATCGTAAAAGCCAAAACGCTCTCTAACTTTGCTTCATTACAAACTAAACACGACCGATGAGTTTCTTCGTTAGAGTCACAATCAACACTGAGGGCCATTGATACTCCTCGTTCCTCAGATCCCAACTCTCTTTCTATCGCAACCAGTTAGTTTAGTTTAGTGTTTGATTGAATCAACTGCTTGCTCAACTAACCCCCGTTGTGGTGGGGCAAACGCAAACAAAATCTCTCAATATTTTAGGCTCCTCTCTATTTCACCTGTTAACACACTGAAAGTTTTCTTCCTTCCTCTTTGAGAAAGAAGGTTGAGCTTAGCTCGCTGGAGATTCAGAGGGAAAGTGAGCGATGATTGAGGAGCTGATATCTGCAAAAGTGATACTTGAGCGAGTGAAGGAAAGAGCCAGGCGCTGCTCACTTTTACTTACTTGCTCACTTACTGAATATACCTCAGTGACTGACTCACTGACCGCCGCAATACACGCTTGCTAACCACTAGCCTGCTAACTAATCAACCAACCAAACCTAACCAAACTTGCGGTTCGGTTACCTGGAACTTTCTCCTTTTGCTTCTATCCAACTCGCTCTTGTTCTCGGTGCGCGCGCTTTACTCAAACCGGAGCGTTTGTTTGTCAAACTACCTGTTGGAATAGTGAAACTGATGACTTGGCTCTCGAGTATCTATCTCTCTCTCTCTCTCTCTCTCTCTCCTTCCAAATCTCCAGTCTATCCCATAGTCTCGCTGCAATATCAGCAGCAAAAGCTACAGCAGCAGCAGTGGCAGCAACACCGAGTTCCTCCTCTCACTTGCTCGCTTCGTTGCAGCAGCGGCGGTGGCTCCTCTTTGGGCAACGTATCCGGTGGCTAGCTCATTGGCCAGCTAGCTTGCAGGTGAAAGCGCGCGCAGATTTGGCAGCAAAAGGGGGATGGAATCTGATTGTGTTGCTATTGCTGGTTCTGTTGCTATTGCCAAACTGATCGTCCGACAGACGACCGACTTGCCAGTCAAAACTCATTGAGAAGAATGAGAGGCGAGAACAACTAACAGACACTATGGCGCAAGCAGTTCCGTTAAGCTGCCGCTCACTTTTCAACCGCTCGACTCGCAGCAGGACAGCAACAGGTGGGCTGGCCTGTTCTGATGTTATGAATTCCACTGCATTGCTGCTGCTGCTGCTGCTGCTCCAGCCACAAGTGTCTATCCATTGCGCAACCCGCTTCCTCTGCGGCGCGCAGCAAGTTAGCTCGCCATTCAACACTCAAAACTCTGACTTAGCCAACGGGGCAAGCGAAAGTTTGGCGCCTTGACTGCACTCGCTTGTCCATGGCAACCTGTTGCCTTCGTCTATCTCTTTCTCGCTTTCTTTTCGGCTCTCTCGGGAGTCGACAGAAGTGACGGCAACCACGACGTCAGTGGCGCTCGACTTCTAGGTGGCAAACTGCAGTATCCGACGGGATGGCGAGAGTTGCACCAATGTTACCTTAGTTCCTTGATGATTTACTGACGCAATCGTGGCGGACTTGGCACTGACGCAACGGACTGGACTGGACTGGACTGCACTGCACCGCTCCGCACTTTATTGCACTGCGATGCAATGCTACTCAATGGCGGCAACCAGCACTTGCCTCCGATAGGCGCGAACAAATCATGCCGCCCACGATTGCGCGCTAACTGAACGAGTGATGAGCAACAGGTAGGTTTACCTGGAAGCGGGGGAGTTTTTTCATCCATAGACTCGATTAACTCACAGTATTGTTGTACTAAGGAACGCTTCTTAGTTATAACGAGATTTAAGGGTTTCAATTTAGCACTCTTCCTGTTGGATTAAGGGAGAAGATGCAATCAGCAAGAATTAAATCGACCATTTTTAGACCAAAACCAAGAGCAAACAAATAGATTGGTCATCTTGTTGCTCGAGTCATATTTTAGTTGGCCAAAATCAATTAACATTCGCACAGGACCACAAGGAGTAGGCCTCGTCTCTTGTAAGCATCTTGGTGGTGGATTGGGTATTATTATTGGTAGTAGTATTCTCCATTGACTTCCACAACGTAAATGATGATTACAACTTACCTGGCCAACCACAAAGCTACCTGAGATTTATCTTCTCTTATGAGGATTCTAAAAGCGATTGCTTTTGTGGAGATGGTTCAGTTTAGTTTACGGAAGGAGAAGTGGAGGAGAAAAATTTGCAACCACCGCTACCTGCTTAGTCACAGTAGCCAACAATGAAGATTTTAGTTTGCACTGGAAGTTGCACCTTGAGCTAGCTGCTTCCGTTTAGTTACATCCATATGATAATAACCGCATATTATTATCGATGATTCTCTATCACTCTTTGCAAGTTTTCTCTCTCTCCCTCTCATTTCCAATTCATAGCCTCCTTTGTTCACAAGCAATTTGGTCAAGTGAGAGTGAAAAGCCCATTTAGTTTTGGCCAACCCGTAAGCCAACACTTAGCTTTGAGGAGAAGGAGGAAGGAGAAGAGGTAGTTAACTGTACAACTTTTGTGGCGACGGATGGTTTGGGCAGGAGAGTAGTTTGCGCGATTCGGCGCACTGATTAGGAGAAGTTGCCTCTGCCAAGTTACCACTTCTTCCATGATCATTACCACCGCAGCCGGTCGGTAGTGGTGGCGTCTAATGCGGACGCTAGGCTAATTTGGACACGGAGACATGGAACAGGCGATCTTTTTTCGTCCACTTGGCAACAGCAGCCGGTGACTGGGCTGGCAACAAGTGGCAGTGGCCCGTTGGTGCTAATAGGTGAGCCGTGAGGGTGAGAACTCGCATTTAATCAGCGACTTGCTTGCTACCGGCGACGATCGCGACGGAAACGATGACGAACGCTAAAGTGAAACTAACGACTAGTTTTGATTGGCCAGTTTACAGTGGTGAGCATCGAAATAGATTGGCCACTTGAGGATCATCATTTGGATCGCCTTCAATTAAATTTTCCGGCAGCAATAGTAGCGGCCGCATTGGTTGTGGTCTTAAGCAGAGCGACCAGGCGGGAGAGAGAGAGAGACAAGCGAGGGCGGAAGTAGCTTGCCAAGCAGATGAGCTCTTTCCGTGAGCCTAACTTAGTTCGTTCAAGAGAGCAGTTGGTGTGATTTACTCGCTGTTTGTTAGGCGAAAGGAGTAAGTGGGCAGCTGGACGGTCGAGTTGCAGCCGCTGCTGCTGCCGTTGGTTCAAATCAAGAACAAATCACCTGCCTCTGAGTTGCAGTTGCAGTTGCTGTTGTGGCGGCTGCTGCTTTTGTTGCTGTTTCTCCATGTAGCCGCTATAGTTGAGTTACAGGTAACCTGCCGCGCTAACGACACTTCTGCGGTCGCTCACTCGCTCAGACCGCTTATGTGGCCCGCCTGTTTGATCCCGCAAGAGCTCGCTCGGTGGCCGACGGATAGACTGGATAGCACATTCAACACCAACGCCATTCGCCATCCACCATTCAGCTGCCGCCTCTATCTCCTGTGGTCAGTGGGCGCGAACGAAGCCATTAGAGAGACTTTCTCTCTCTTTCTTTCTTTCCCTGTTGTCTTCCTTTCGCTAGAATGCGCCTGAGACTAGCCTCTGTAGTAGTAGGGGAAAATATAAGATTCCACATGGTTCATGCCTCTTGTCTAGGAGGCTAAGCTAACCAAAGACCACGACTACCAACACGGCGACAAAATTAGCCTTAGAATTTCTCTCACTGTGTGTGAACCCCGAGCTATGAGCGAGCCTTGTGTGTTACCATTACTGTTATTGTATCAAGACTGCAATATATAGCTCGAACAGGTAAGGCGCCAGAGGAGCTCATTCTTATGGAGACACGACAAGCGTCAAAGCTCCGCAAGCTGGACACAGAACCACCTGTGGAGAGTTCAACGGATCACTCAATTGTGCTTCGCTCGTCGTGTTCAATGTCTTAGACTCTCGCGTCGCCTTCTTCGTCGGATACGACAACGACGATTTCTCGGTAGCCCCAAGTCGAAATAGTGGACTCAAGTTTGCATGAGCCACGCTAATAACAATAACAATAACTCCATAACCACCGCCGGCGTCAGTGGAGAAATTTTTCCAAGAATTTATGAGGTTTTAGACGCGCTCTCTGGTAGCCAACTTGTTGAGCTGCTTCTGAGTCTTCCAAGTGGCGCTTGCCGCCAATGGTTTTGATGACGATAATCATGCCTCCAAAGTTGGAGAGATTCGTTCCTCGTTGGCTGTACGACGTTGACGCGGTCGACAGGGAGCCAGCCAGTGAGTGAGAAACTCGCGCTTTTAAGTGGCCAGCGGAAAGCTTGGCGCGCAAAGAGCTGAGCATTAAGTTAAGGTAAATCCGCGACGACGAAGGGTGAGCAGTCGAGAAATGGAGACAAGAGGAGAAAATAGACTCGCTGGAATGGCCATTTGCATGCGCCTAGGATAATTCGGTCGCTCACTCGCCCTAACCAACGAGAGCCAGGTGACTCAGAATTCGAGCTCAAGTTCCGAGCTCATTAAGTTAATTGTTCTTTGCGGCTCTCGCTTGTGTCATGATTATGATAATGGTGATAATAAATCCCGGCAAACAGTTAGTTAGTCGAATTCTTTCGCTTGCTTGATACCTAGCCAGTCAGTCGGGCGGTCGGGCGGTTAGTTATAACTTTTCCCATAAAGACACTAGCCTCTCACTCGTAACAGGTAGCTGCTGCAGTAGCAAGAGCCTGAATTCCACATAGGTTTTAAGCTGAGTGCTCACGGCCACACGGGACAAGCTCTTCTCGAGCTTGAGACCAAAGGATTGACGATATAGCTGCGATTACCACTTGTTGTCGCTTTTATCATTGAAATGAGTTTGGTTTTTCTCCACCGCCGTCGCTGCTCCTACTGCTCCTTGCCTTCGACCGATCAATTAGGTTGATTGGTTTTGTTTACTGCCAAGGGGAAAAACAAGCAAAGCTTTTAGTCCCACTTCGATAGAAGGATTGATGTCCGCTCGAAATCAAATCCACTTGAGTTGGATTCGATGGGGAAGGGAAATGAAGAAAGAAGAGCAAACAAATAAGAAAAGAGAGAGAGAGAGGGAGGAAATAAAATTAGACTCTCGCGACTGCCAACGATTGGGTTGATTGGAATCGAACGAATGATGGTTCGATTACTTCGATTGGTGGACGACAAACAGTTGGTTAGACAACAATAGACTCAACTAAACTGAACCAAGCTAAACTCTTCCTCTGATTAGATGGCTAGGAAGTTGGGAAAGAGCCGATTTAAATACTAGCAAGATGGTCACTTGTTGCCGCTGCAAAGTAAATGCAGCGAGGGCTACGACGGATTCGACCAACTCGGCGCACCTGTTTGTGTGGCCAGTGGACACTGGCCTCTAGCCAAGTGAGCAGCAAGATGGAGATGGAAATCATTCACGAGAACAACAAAAGAAGCCACTAAGATAGCGAATGCTCGTGATCTCGCTTCACAGCCTTTGAAGTTGCGTCGCAAGCTGCGATTCAACAACAAGTGGTCGAGTGGGCGAGATTCTCCAGCTCACCTGCGGCCACTTGCATGGAAATTCCTCTGCGGCAATTGTAACGACTCTTGTCCACGGCGGTTTCATTAGAACTCAAAATGACACCTGAAAGTACCTGAGATTTAGTGGGAGAGAATCCGAAGCCCGGAGAAATCAACGCGAACCTTTGCAAGCTTGTCAAATTCCCCTTAGAATCGAGAGAATTCTAAGCGATTTTCGATTCTAAGCGACCCTCCGGCGCCAAGTTGTTGTGTCGGCGAAACTGCGATTCTATCGCCAATTCGAAGTTTCCATTCTACAGTTGCAACTCCAAAATGGAAAGTCAGTTTCATATTTCACACACTTCGGCGACGAATCTCGTCGGCGGATCGCCGCCGCGAAAAGAATGCTCGCAAATGATCATCGCCAGTGATGATGATCATCATCATTATTTTCCTTTGGGCGCAATTATGTCTCGCCGGATCGCCGACTTGGCAGGATCGAGAGAGGAATGCTCTAAGGTGCGAATGAGTTGGCTGTGAATCTCGGGTTTAAGGTGACTCACGCGCCGCATTCTTCATGAAACTAACAGCCGCATCCGTAATTCAGCTTTAGGCGACGAAAAAGACCATGCCGACCGCTTGGTCTTGGTGGTGGTAGTGGTGGCGTCGGTAAGAGACTTCGCCTTACGATTGGCATTGTTTAAGTTTAGAGTGCGAGAAATTACTTGGCTTTGCCTCGCCACTTTGGGCAGAGTGACGAGGACAACTACCGAGACTTTGCGCGTCACTTATCCTCCTCTCCCACTTCTCCAATTGGCTTGAGATATTATTCTCATCAGGTCATCATGTCCACACCTCGCGCACTTCGTTTGGCAGCGCAGATGGTCAGCTTGGCAAATAATTTCCATAACTCATCTCATCTTAACTGCGAGCTCGCGAGTAGAGCGAGTAAAGTGGGAAAAGTGGCGCCAAAGTGTCGGGCTCAACTGGGCGACGATCAGATTTTTGCGCTCAGGTAAGTGTGCTAACGACCAAAGTGAACACGCAGATTATTTTACAGAAAGAAAGTGGAAAGTATCTTCTGCTTCCTCATTGTCTCATATGGTAGTGGTTGGTTCTCACTCATTAGTTAGCGGAGATGATTAGCCGGAACCTGGAAAACCGCCAGCTAGATTAAAATCAGCTAGAAGCAACGACGAGGCAACAAGTGGACAGCCGATAATTGAGCTGATGATGTTGGGGAGGAGTAACATAATCGTTGTTATGCTCTTGTTTCATGCGTTTTTTCCTCTTTTGTTGTTCTGCAGTTACACATTCAAGTAACTGACTTGATTGAATGAAACTTGAGATTTAAAGAGGCCATTCAAATTGTAACCATTTGGAGTGTGACTCTTCATTGTAGTTGAACTTTTGCTTTTCAACTAAACTTAACTCTTTCCCTCTGCCCATCTCTCACAGATACCTGTTAGATTAGGAGAGAAAAGGGAAGAAAAAACTCGGTAGATTTTGGAACCGAACTGAACAAAACAAAATACAAAGAAAAAACTCAAGTTGGCGTGAAGATGTTAGTCGGTCAGTCGGCCGCTCGCTTCGGGTTTAACTGCTCTTTCTTTTCCACTGCCAACTAACCAGCTGGGTGATAAACGTGCCAAAGATCTTAATTAACTGGACCAACGGACTGACTGGCTGGCAGAATTACTACAGTCATACAGACGCATCGAGATTCTCCGTTAGTCTCGCGATGACCAAATGAACAACTCTCTCATGTTGGGAGACTTGAAACCTTCTTGATTACCCACTCATGTTAATGTTGCGCCGCTTGGTTTCGGTGGATAAGAACGCAACTAGCATTATGTTTCTTCATCACATTGCATAATCTTTAGTCCCCCTGGAAATCGGACGCGGCGCGCGTAATTGCCCCTTCGAGGCTTCAATAAATCATGGCAACTCTTTCGTTTAATTCTCATTTGGTTGCCATCAGCGAGGCAAGTGGTCGCTAGGGCGAAATCCATTCCTCAGGTTGTGTATTGTATTGTTGAGCGGAAGGGAGACAACGCGGCACACAAAGAGGCGCAAGAATTAATCGGCTTTGCACCTGTTGATTGGTTTAGTATGAGCTTGTGAGTCCGCCAAATGAACAACCACCAAACTCAACGCCTCAGCATCATAGTGAACATAGACCAGCAGTTTTGATAGAGGATGTTTCATAAACATGACCGTCCAAGATATTGCCGCGAGGCGCACAGTCTTCCAGTCTTGCCAACTGCAAGCCGGGCGATGGATAGGCCAAGGCGCCAAAACGAGATGATCAATTGTTTAGTTGGCCAAACGCTTGGGGCGCAAATCGTCGCAAGGGCGGAAATTTCTCCATTTGCTTCCTGCTTGGAAAACCTGTTGATTCTGTGGGAGTTTTATGCTTCGAGACAAAGTTGAGAGCCCAAAGACCTTCACTCTAGCAACAGGTTGTCGCTTGATTCTCACACAGATGCCAATTATGCCCAGTGGATCAGCGAAAGTGCCGATTCAACTGAGAAACGACGAAAATGACGACAACAACGACGAAAAATCCAATCCAATTCAATTGATCGCGCTGAAGTACATAATTTGAAGCGGATTGTGAGAGAGGAAATCGATGATTGCGACGACAAGAGTCAGCATTAGAGCCTCCTTCCCAAAGCGCATCAACAGGTGTGCTGTTGGAGCATTCAAATTGCCACCCCTGTTGCCGGTGTAATGGTCGCCCTTTACACGATAACTTGGAATGTTGTGCAGCACATAACACAACTGAACATGCAAGTAGCTACCAATAGTCGCCACAACAAGCGATTGCAAGTTAGTTTTGGTGGCTAGAGATAGGAAGGCCACCAAGGAGGCGCATTGTGTGGCCAGTTCCGAGTGGCCAGTCGCTCGAAGCGTTCCGCTCTCCATTTGTATGCATGAACATGGCGCGCAACAAGTGGTTGCCGGTTAATGTGTGTTTGTGTGTTTGAGTAGCAGAAGAGTTTGGATGTTGGACTACAAATTTGGCCACCAATTGATGATGATGCGCGCATTTAACGCGCATCATCATCAATTACCCGGAGCGCGCGAAGCGAATCGATACACAGCGCAAGTTGGTTGTTTGGATGGTCGAGGTTGATTTGCGATTAATAGTTTGCATGTTGTTTGCGTAGACAAACACTCGGTCCACTTCCGGCCACCTGTGAGAACCAACCAGAGTTAGAGAGAATATTTCCCTCGCGCCCATCCATTAGAGTGACGGTGATGGTTCTAGTTTTGGTTCTGGTTACATAACAAACGAAAGACGCCAACAATAGACTCCAACCGCAAGCCTTTGCTTTCGTTTGTATGCATTTTGACACCCACGCGCTCGAGTTTACTTATTGGTCGTCTAACTGGTGAGTAGAGGTAGTGGTTGTCGTAGTTGTAGTAAGCAGCAAAAACTGTTGACTCACTCAGTGAAACTATCCATTGCAGCCTCTCTCGGACGTCAACTAAATTACTCGGCAGCAAGAGAACCGAGCGTTTTATGGTTGCTTACCTACACCTAAGCTCTCGCCTTACCCTTTAACTGTGAAAAACATTGCGCATGCAAAAGCAGAGCCAGAATCAAAAGTAAAGGCAAAAGCACCACCTAATCGATGCTCGTATTTATAGTAAAGCGAAGACTAATTGCCGCGATGATTCGATAGTCTAAGTTTAGTTAGCTGCCACTATTACCATCACTAATAATAATATTGCCACTATTACCACCACTGAAAAAGGGAGAAAGTCGGACAAACTTTTGAGTCGCAATGATCTCGCTTGCTTCTTCTTGACCATGCTCTTCTTAGCTGGTGATTCTTTATGGAAAACAAACAGACAAACCAAACGTTGAGAAGGTTGCGCTCGTTCAGCTTCCGCTTCTCTATCTCTCCAGACAAACCAACTTCCCCTTCAACTCGCAAACGCCAAGTAACCTTTTGTTGTCTTGGCTGCTTGGTTCTGGCGCCGTTGCTTTTACTCCAGAATCATTATTATGTTAATCATCATCATCCTCATCATCATCAAAGTTGCGGAAGAGCTTCGGTTGCGTCCTCAGTTGGCTAGTTGAGCTAACAATTGGGAGTAAATAAGAGAAAGGGACGAGTCTATCGCACACAGCGAGCCACCTGTTGACTCTGACTTTCCTTCCCTCTGCTGTTGTTGCCTCTATTGCCGCCGAGCGGGCTGAAGAGCGACAAGCTTGCTGGTTTAGAACAAGAGCGAGCATCAACAGGTCGCCGTGCTCTTGTCATGCCTCTTCAACGTCGCGTCCACTGTTCGATGCAGTCGTTTAATTTAGATTAAGGTTGCGCTACCTTTCGGAAGTTTGCCGAAGATTCGCCTTCGCCGCCGGAGACTTGGCAGCAAACTGGTTAGCTGGCAAGATTGCTGCTAGGGGAGGGGAAAAAGATTGAAACTTGCCATTTCATTGTTCTGCTCCACAACCTTAAAGAAGCAGTCCTCTTCTTTAAGTCCGCCTCTCTCTCTAGCTAACAAGGCAGTTCTCTAACTTGGGAGCGGGCAGGCGAGCGAGCGGGAGAAAGTTTTCGGCCGGAAGTTGATCTTCAGTTCGCGTTGTTGATGGGCTGGACTGCGTGGCAATTGGAGCAGTAGCACCTGTTGATTGACTCTCAAGTGGTTGTTGCTCTCGTTGTTGGACCTTCGCCGCGGATTTAAGCTGCCGCTGTAGTCTTAGTCGGAGCGGCAGTAAGAAGAAGAGAACAAAGGCGCCTGACACTAAGCAACCAATCAGCGACAATAACAAGTTTCTTAGTCTTCAAGAAACAAGTGGTCAGCGCGTTGGAAACATGAACCGTTAGTTGGAAGTCAATCATGATGAATCACGCGATGGACTCGGTGCTCTGAGTTGATTCAAAAACTCGACTAGCGGGCAAAACTAGAGGATAACTGGAGGCAATAACGCGGCAATAAAACTAATACCAATACTAATTCAGGTGACTAGTGCGCCAAGTCAGTAGCCAGCTTGCAGGTAATAACTAACAGAGAAACTGTAATAGGAAAAAGCAAGCGACACTCGCACAGGAAAAGGCTCACAGGAAGTGGAGCCAGATGCTTCTGCTGCTGTTGTCGTTGTTGTTTCTGCTGTCAGCGTCAAGATGCCGTTGTCTTGGTTAGACAAACAAGAGCGACAAATGCGCTTGCTTGTCTTTTCATTGCGCAAGCAACAACCACCTCGCCGCTCCACAGGAGGAAATCGAACTTTTCTCCTGGCCACTTGTTGGCGCGCTGAAACTGTAACTTCCATTGCCGCAGTTGTGCCGGCAAGTTACAATCGCAACAGCCGTTTGATTTATTTCATCGGCTCCAGTTCGCCTGTCGTGCACTCGTAAGTTTTGCCGCTTTGCTCTCGTCTAGTCGTCGTCGTCGTCGTCGTCGTCGTCGTCGTCGTTGTCCTCGTCACCGGCGTCGACGTTCTAGACCAAGACTCGAGATTGCCATTGTGTTTGGCCGGCTGTCGGTGCTGGCCTTTTGTGTGTTTGTTTGTAACGTTTTGTTTCACTCCATTCCATTTGCCGCCCGCCAGGACTCTCGGCTATAGCTTGAGCTTCACGGCGATCTTAGCCGAGAGAACAGGAAGAGAATCGGTGGCGGCCAGGATCGGCGACTGCTCACTTGGCCGTCTGATCGACGACGGACCAAGCAAGCTGAAGGACAAACGAAACAAAACCAAGTCAACCGAGAGCGAGAGGAGGGACAAATAAAGTGGCGCTAAAATGACATACAAAGGTAAAACCGAAACCACCTGTTTGTTTGCAGCCGGTAATCATGAGCGAGCATGGCAACTGCGAAATCGAAATTGAAATTGAAAATGAAAAGAGCAGCGTTGCTGCTATATCTCAGTTCTGTTAACACATTTCTAGCTGCTCTCACGTAACTCTCCTCTCCTCTCCTGTCCACCTCTAACTCATCGGCGGCAGTGGCAATCAATTGCCCGGAAGGTATTCCACCACCGTGAACCGTTGAAATTTTGAATGGCCAATGATTGCGTGTCTCGCTCGCCGGCAATTGAATGATTAACTCTTTACATTATAATGTTGGCGTCATCATCAGGTGGCCAGTGGCGAGGATGAGTCTCTGATCGTCAAGCGGAAGTACCACTTTGATTGACACCTTGATCAGCGATCATTGAAGGTGAGCGAAACATGATGATCTCTTCATCTCGTCGAGTTGCGCAACTCGCGTACAAACTTCCGAAAATACCGATGCTATTAGCAATCAGGAGTTTCAGCCTCAAATGCGATACTAAGATTGCAATGGTCGTTGTGGCCAAGACACTACCAAAGTGCCACTTGTTGCATTGTCGATTCCTGGGCAGGGGGCGAGCTTAGCCAAAGCTCGCGGCACCGCTGCCGTTGAGATGATTGAATGATGCGTATCAAAACGTCGATGTCTACTTGGCTAGATAACGGAGATGACGGACGAGAGCAGTCAACCATTAGTTCCAGCTAAAGTTTAAGGAAGAGAAGATACAGTGATTGGCGCACGCAAAACATCATCATTGATTTGTAGCGAACGATGGACGCACTTATATGGACCACACAACTACAAGCGGTTGCTACTCTCCATCAATCGATAAGTTTTTTGTGGATCCCTGTTGCCAGTTACATAGCCAGCCAGTGAGCAAAAGTATGCAATCATTTTGCTCACAAATGAAGGAGTTTACCCGGAGACCATATCTACTCCCTCCTCCAGGTAAACGTTATGCATGTTGATGCATGGCATCGGCGTTGTAACTGGAGAAGAGTCCAATGGTCGTCTTCGTCGTCGTCGTCTCTATCGTAGTGATCGTGATGATTCATAGCTCGCCGCGCGCCATGCCTCCGCTCGCTTGCCATTGGCCACCGGCCATTTGATTCAAGCGCGCGAGTGGCAAGTCGGAAGTGGCCATTAATGGTGCACTCTAGCCACCGCTTGCTACTCGTTCGTTTGTTCGTGATTAATCATCAAACTTCACTGTTGTTGTGGTTGTTGTCATTTTGTTTGCCGCTTCTGCCGCTGCCGCCGCTGGCAGACATCAGGTGATTCCGCCGGAAATAGGCGAAGGAAAGAGAAGCTGCAGCAGCAAATTAGTATAGCTACGCTCCGGACATGCAAACGATTTCCATGTCGAGTCCCCTCAACTTGCTCGACAAACTATCTGATGCTTTTAGTTCATCACAAGCAAAAATACCTTTTAAAGATTTTAACCACCTGGTGAGATCAAGCTGCTAACTGCCGACTCTCTATTAGTTAACCCGAATTATTAATCGCTTGTCATCATTATACCCGGTGACAGTTAACGTTGGCCATGTGCTTTGGGTTAGGACTATGCTTAGCCAGTAAGGCTGCGGGCATTTTGATTACCTGGAACTCTTGTAGTGGCTGCGGCGCTCTCAGGTTAATGAGCGACTCGCACGATAATAATGACGAGACGCTAAGAAACTGTCCAAGCCATTGAGAGCCGATATCAGAATAAAACGATGGCTTAAACACTGGCTCATCTAACGGCGAAAATGGCCAACTGAATGCGACCATCATCTCGCCGCAAGATTTTACTATGCAAATCGAGTGGTCAGTTTGCAGCCACTATCCCATCGATCGACTGTCTTGCCAGCTAGTGAATGGTGAAAGATTGCGAACGGCTCTAAGCGTCGCGTTGATTGATTCGTGCGAGATGCAAAGCGACTTGCAACGGTGGCGGCTACAACAATGCCGCAGCGGCCGCTGCAATTACCTGGCAATACTTTACATCGATGTAAAATATCGGCGACTAATGCTGCTTTTACCTGTAGATTGTCTCAAACAATTGGCCTGCATCATCACGACGCCGGATGTTGGCCGATCGTGACCCACCCCCTTCTGGTCGTCGCGACAGAGTAGGCTGCAGAGTCTATCCAACTTGTTGCTTTGTCTAGCGGCCGCTAAAATAAGGTTGCCACTCTTGTCGTTTTTGCTAGTATCGATGACAACAACAACCACAACAACAAAAACACCAAAAGCAGCTGAGAATGGAGGCTAAAGCGGAACATGAGAGTAACGTTACCTGGTGTTTGTTTTGGGGGAGAGTTAGACAGACGAACGGATAGAAATGATGGGTAATTTTGCTCGCGGACGACTACCTGACATCGACACGACTTTTGTCGCTCAGAAAGTTTCAGTGACAACGCGACGGTGACTGGACTACAACTACTATCACTATTATGAGCAAGATTTACATTGTCTAACTTTCGGGCAGCGTTATAGTCTCGCCGACAGCATAACAAAGCTTGGCGAGAGAAGAAAATTTCACTAGTCTATGAACCAAAACCATCAATTTCACCTTCGATTACCTGGTGCCACCATCTCGTTACTTTCAATTTACTATCGCATCATATTACAGAATGGAATTCAATGGCCACCATTATCACAGCAAACATCGAGTTGCCTTAACCCAGATTTCTCGTCGGCCAGCCATTGAAACTCGTCCCTTTTGTGCAATGAATTTGTAGCTCGCTTTTCACAAGCAACGTACGAAGGCAGCAATTACCTAAATGATCGGCAGCATCCATAAGGCCACCCAGTTTAACACCTTCAATGTCATACTCCATAGACTCACTGGCTATCTGGATGCAAACTTTGAGTCTGAAAAGGCGGAAATTGGCAGTCTTGAGCCGGCGCGTTTGGTCCTGTCCAAATCATGCAGTGGAAACTCATCGGTTACTCTGAGCTGGAATTATAGCGGACTGTTGAAAGTTTAAATCATCGACGTTGTGGTGATATCGAGGTAAACTTATCGAGGCAAACTATGGAGAGGAAAGACGAAATTGTGGAGCAAAGGAACTACATTCTCCGATAACCAATCCACAGGTGATTTGACTCAGAGGTTCGTGTGTGGCATTCATGAATATTAGAACATCAGGAATCCGCTAGCGATGTCGAGCTTAGTTAACTTCGTGAGTCAATGCAGATTACCAAATGACGAGTCGGAAACTGATGCATTCAGCAAGCTAAATTTAAACTGACAGGTTTTTATTTTTACCTGTCATCTCATTGGTCAAATACTTTGAGTTTAAACCAAGGCAGAACAGGTTGAAGTCGAAACTGGTCAATTGAATAATGCTCATTGGTGGCTCAGCTAGACCGCTCGCCATTCATTGCAGTAGCTTGGCGCGCAATCCTTGCTCCAGTGATTTACTATCGACCTATCCAATGGGAAAATCATCACCGATATGCCGGAATGTTTTGATTTATAGACGAGGAAGTTTAAGTTATACTCAGAATAAAGATGATGAAACTTCAATCTGAATAAGTCGTAATATAACAAATTCTTTTATTAGTGACTAGGTCATAGAGTTAACAATTTAAAAATTGGATGTATTCGTAAGTGCATTTCGTTCGATGTATTTGGACAACAACTTGATGATAAAAACCTTTTCTTTGAGCATTCTATGTTAGTTTGTGAATGGAAATGGAGGAATCACAAGCTCATGCAAGAGGAGCATGAGTTTGAGGATTTGTATACATCTGCATTTCTCTCGTATTGGTGGGCATAGGATGGACTTGAACCAGCAACGATGTCATTATCTAAATGATTGTGGTGCGATAGGTGGTTGGAATAATGATTTGAGTGATGTGATAACTTGATACTGTCAAATCTATGCGCCCGATTGGTTGTGGAGTTTGCAATTCTATGGGCAATCTTACAGAACATTTCGTCTACTGAGGGTTCGTTGGTTTTGCAACTAATCTGAAAATGCTCCTCTATATTTGGAAACTGTTCCATAAACAATCTAATATCCTCATTGCTTACCTCCTGATCATTGATGTCTACCTTGTTCGAGACTAGATATAATTTTGCATTCTCAGCTAGAGATAAAACCTCGAGCAGGTGTTGAGTAAGACAGTTGAAAGAATCTATGTTGTTTCTGGCAAATACTAATAACACAGCCTCTGAGAATTTATAATATGAGTTGCTAATAGATCCAATCCGCTCTAAGCCACCTGTATCAAATAATCGCAGACAAATGATCTTCGTATCTCCATTGTCCAATTGACACTCGAACTTCCTGCAATAATTGTCTAAGCCGAGGGTGGACTCTCGATATTGAGTCCAATCCATTCCAGATGTGTCGACGAATGTATTTTGAGAAAAGCGTCTAAATATTGACGTCTTACCAACACCAAATTCACCCAACAGTATAACCTTGGATTCAGGGTGCAAGGTTTGCATTATTGATTCTTGTTCCTCTGTTTAGGAGAAAAGTGAGTTGTAGAGTTGCTCTTTTGTTGCTGTATTCTGGATGACGAATGAGTAGGTAAAATCATCTGCGTTACAAGAATAATATCAAGGATCCAATATGACTTTCGTCAGTCAGTCAATTTCAAGTTCAAGTCCCCCTTAAGGACCCACAAGATGGTGAGTAAGATAAGATCAATAATTAAAACAAGATGTTGGTGGTGATGAATAATCTTAGAATATGGTTGATGCGGTGACTCAGTGGAGAGACGATGAGTGAGTTGGAAGTTCAATAACACGAGTTCGGTATGATTATCATTGACAACGGGGGTCTAGTTTCTCAAATCACAACACAAATATTGCGTAAGAAGTGTTGGCAGTTGCGCACTAATTCACGCAAAACACTGTCTAGATTTTGCCATCTCGTCGGAGCAAAAGTTGACAAAACTTTTTCTCGACGAACTACATGAGTGTGCTATAAGGGTGCAGATACAAGCAGAAAAGTCTCCCTTGCTGATCACTGGGAACTTCTGCAAGCGGCATGAGTGTGCATCGGGGAGCTCGGAAAGCAACAGTGCAGGAATCGCCATAGCCGATGGCCAGATTTTTGTGTGTGCGTTCATTCGTTCCTTCGTTCGAGCGGCCCACTCTGCCGATTAGAATCGATGAAATGAGATGGATGGTCCCGGTTGAGATTGTGTGGCGCGCAGTTTGTGAGTGTGAGTTTGTTGTTTCGGCCCGGTAGCCTGCAACTTGCAAGTTCTGGTTGCCACAAAATGCGTCCACTCTCTTGCCATCAACTCGAACGGGAATTTGTGTGCTTTGAGAGTTTCAAAATTTTTTCTTCCACACAACAACAGCAGTAGAATCTCCATTGCCCGTTTACATTGTGTGGCGCCACCTAGAACTGAACAGCGTCCAGGATACTACAAAATGAAACAGTAATAATACGACAGTAAGCGTCGTCGTCGTCGGTCTCATTTTCCCTCTGATAGCCATTGGCTCTTGTATTTGTCGCCGTCGTAGTCGTTGTCGACGTTGTTGTAGTGCCGCCAATGCAACCAAATGCAAAGTGTAATCTCCCTCTCTTAGAAGCTTACTTAAAATAATTCAATGCCAGGATAGTTCAATACAATCATAACAGGATTCAGAATATTAGCACAATTGAACGATTATTATAGTAAATTTTACCATTAATAACTAATTATCAATCACAATTATCATCTCCAAAGTACCAAAGTCAAGTGATCCTAACTTGAACCAATAAAATATCACCAGCATCATAATCATCATCGATATGGACACTCAAGCTTTGCCGCGCGGTTGGCGCCGTGAGGAATTCTCGAGGCCAAAGGGATTGTCAAATGGCAAGTACAAGGTGCACTATGTCAATGAAACTGGTCAACGTTTTAAGAATAAGTGTATGCTTGCTCGATTCATAGGCGGCGAAGTGGATCTCACGCCATTTGATTGGCGAACCGGTAAGATTGATCCCTTTCTAAAGAGGAAAGTTGAACGAATGATGAAGATTCGCGAATCGGCAGATGTAAATAGACGCTTGCGCAATGATCACACCATCAAGCCACCACTTAGACAAACTGTATCAAATTTTAAATTACCTGTAACTATCTATAGGATTCAACCCAAAGAGGCGGCGCCAGTTGTTGCACCAGCCAACAGTGTTATGACCCGTCATGTTCAGGATAAAATCAAGCAAGCCAACAATCATGAACAGCAAAGGGCAGCTTTGGCCGCCGCCGAGGCCAGAGCCAATAATTTAAAACCAAGGCAAATCTTTTGGGAGAAGAGATTACAAGGCCTGAGTGCCAGTATTAATGATATTGAAAATATTGAAAAATTTTACCTGCCACGCAATATAAAACCATTGATTCCTGACTACATAGCCGATGATTCAGTTGTTAGAGCCATTGTTGCCTCTTTACATGATCGCAACGTTGTAACTGGTCAAACTGCTCCCAAGAGTGAGGTCAACAAGAATCCAGCTATCTTTATGGACCCCTACCAACCACCGACACATCAAATCTCCGTCGACGACCAAGACCTAAAGAGGCAAGAAGAGAGAGTTCAGCATTATAGAAAGGAGTTGGCTAATGAGATTGCCAATATTAATAGTAATAATAAACTACTACCACCTAAAATGGAGTAAATGATTTCGATTTGAAGTCATCATAAACTCCCGACTTACAGATGGAGATATCCCAAATTTGTTCGCTGTTTTGAAATCTGTCAATATTTCCACAAGAAACTGTATACATTTTCCATGCATACATGCATTCATTCCTTGCTTTTTCTCGCGTTGCCCCATACAAAACACACGCATACACTATCACATACAGTGTAGCGAATGCAATTTTTCGGTGCATAGGAGTTGTGCACAGTGAGTTGCACTTGAGAGAAAATACAATACTGTGAATCAAGCCGAAGAGAGCAACAGAGTCTAACCAGAATATCAAGGTATCATATAGTTTGTAAGTAGATCAAACATGGACGAAATGGAGCTTGAAAGGAAAAGGGAAGTCGAGGAGTTAGTTAAAGAGCGCATTGGCCTGTTGGATGCAGAAGTCGACAGGAAATTGAATAGCCAGGAGGCTGAAAAAAGTTCTGAAACCACCGACGACGATTGCAAAGCCGGTGCTGGAGATATAACTGTTTCTAGAGACTCGTCAAGTAACCAGGAAACTGAGACAAGTTTAACTATGAGTCCTGAGGAGAATTGGCAAGGACATTCGGGGCTAGAAATTGCGGAATTCTATGGATCAAAGCAGGAGGAAACAAGTGATAATGGTAAATGCGATAATCAGCTAGAAGTTCCCGTTCCTATGGAGGAGGAAGAGGAAGAGGGTGATGAGGAGAAGGATAATAATGAACTAGTTGATACAAATTATCTTGAAAAACCAGCCGAGAGCAAGCTAAAAACCTCTCGTGAGGATTTTGACTCTCAAAATGGAATCAATCAAGAGAATTCAGGCTTAGGACGAAACAAGCGAGTTCGTCAGAAGAATAGGTACTTTGCAGATTTCCATTGCTCCGATGTAATTAAGGGCGCAAGAACTAGCCGAGATGATTATGATTCAGCTATATCAGGATCGATAACCTCAAGTGGTGCAACCAGATCATCGAATAGGCGAACAGCTTCAAGTGAGTCAAAGCAAGCTGATCTTGCGGAACCATTTGAAACAAAATATTGTCGCAAGTGCACGGTCAAGACGGCACATGATATCAATGGATGCCAGGCTTGTTTGTATCGAAAAATCATCGAATCATCAAAGAGACAAAAGACCTCTAGTCAGAGGATCAGATCGAGCAATAAATCAGGATCCCAATCACGTAATGATTTATCTAACCAACAACAGTCTAATCAGGCAACAACTCCTACCAACCCAGCGCCAACGGGACCCAGACGAAAGGGCGCTGTTAAAAGACGAGGTCGTAGTAATGGGTGCAACTCATCGATCAGTAATAATAATAGTGGAACTACTTCACCTGATTTTAACGACAAATCTAGCGAGAGCAACTATTTGAACAACTTGGAATTGATTCAGGAGATTGATAATCCAAATCCTTCATCATTACCTGTACCCTCCAACTGTAGCAACAATGAAGTCAATCAGCCAGTAGTCCAATGCGAAACAGTTCAACAGGATGACAACTCTCACACCAACGAGCCTACTACTATTGAACAGCAAGATCTAACTACTAAACAGGATGATGTTTTTAGTTGCGACGGTTCGGCGGGTAAATCCAATGATGGAAGTGGTAGTGATTATGTGCCAAGGTTAGATACATGGACACCGGATGAGGTGGCCGATTACATTGCCTCCAGTGGATTCATGGACGAAGCTCAAAGTTTCAGATTGCAAGATGTTGATGGAGTATCACTCCTTCTCATGCAAAGATCCGACTTTACATACGGACTCAAGATTAGACTTGGACCCGCCCTCAAGATCTATAATCAAGTCTGCAACTTGAAGAAAGAGTATTTCAGAAATCTCACAAGTCCAATCTGAATGCCTGCTTGTCAAACTTTATATACCCTCATAAGAATATTCAAACTATTGCTACTAGTGCTGCTAATACAACAATCACACCTTGTATTCTCTTCTGTTTTTGATATCCTCTATAAAGTTAAAACAAAGACTTTGTGTCTGATAAGTCGAGACTAATCAAACTCAATAACTCGAAGTATCAATATTTCTCTTCTCTCAACACATCTACACCCCGTCTCTTTTAAGATCGAGTATGGGTATGGTGCAGTGATGATAAAAGTTAACACAAGACACAAGTGCGATAAACATAGAGTTCAAATTTGAAATGAAGTTGGCATAGCCAACACTAATATTATTATTAATTAATGTCAACAATTCAATATATCTATTGATATCATTTATAAACTATTCATATTAGTTGCTTCGAAAGTTATAACATTAAATCATTTCCTTAAAAATCTTGCTCCTAAGTTTTTGTGATCTTGGATTTGATTCATCAGTCGATAGAATGATGGTAACATGAATATCTAGCTGGTCGCTATCATTATGAATCAAAGTTTCTGAAGTATGTTTGTTTCCCATCTTTGAGGATTAATGAAATTCGTAAAATATGTAGTTTTGATAATTTGTGTTTCAAGCTTATTTACGATATAATAACCTCTTGACCTCTAATCTCCAGCTAGTTATCTATCTTTCTAAGCCTGTCCACTGTGCCCCGGGATCAAATGACATCTCTAGACTGAATCATCGTGGTACCACCACTTTGTCTTCTTGGGGCTCTTAGAGCACGTCCTAACATAGAATGCATTGTCCGGCGGTCTTCTTTTATCTGTACAAGAGCTCAGCATGGACACGATTGATAGACAAACCGATTGCACACTAAGTGCCGGTGACCAATCTTCAGTCAAGATTGATAGGCATATATGTCCATTGCTATAGATGTGCGGATTCACTGGTATGTTTGGCCCGATGAAAGTTACCTCGGGTGACTCGAATGGATATTGTGGGCTAAATCTGAATTGCAATTGAAAGCGTTCGCCATCGTAGAGGGATTTTTCGGCGCCCTCAATGTCGACGATCCATCTGCGAAGTTAATTTGAGAATAAGTTGGAGTTTAGTAAGGCATTGCTCATACCAATGAGTCGAATCGAGATCTAAGATTACTTACTGAGTCATGTCGTTATATATTGTGATATTATTGAAGTCGACTTTAACACCTGGAGGCGAATCTTTTTGTATGGCCATGAGCTCTTTTTGGAGCCTCCTCTGTGATCGCATAAGTATATAACAGGATAGGTTTGCTCTGGTTAGCAGGTCCAATTAACTTCTAAATAAATTGGGAACATTTCCGATTGAGATAAGTGATGTTAACTTACCTGCATAGCCATGGTTCTAAAGAGATATAAATAATGTTTTCTCCTCGATAATATGCTAATTAATCGAGCTAACTGAGTAACAGTAATTATTCTTCGATGAATTAACGTTGCTTTCCTCCTTGTGCAAGGAACAACAAAATAGAGTTTTAAGATTCCGAATGAAGTCTACTGGAAAATATATTACAAATTGAATTGAATAGAATCCTATGCTAATAATTAGCTTGCATTACGCTTGAGTTTCACATTTGGCATGGAATTTTTTTATGAATTGGGTCGTGTTCGTATAACAGTAAATTATACAGAAAACAATGATAAGAATATCTATTTTTGTGTAAGAATCGCGTAATACAGGGTAAATATATCAGAACCTCTCGGGGATGTCAACAAACAATTTCGCACTGTGCTCTCTCTCTCTCTCTCTTCTTTT
>WNKI01000001.1:1308939-1353465 GCA_015350385.1 Aculops lycopersici | reverse complement strand
GTTAAGTAACGTACGTACGTAACGTAACGTAACGGTAAACGTTAATACTACTACGTAACCGTACCGTACCGGGTACGTACGTACTAACTAAACTAACTTACGTCTACTCGTCGTCTCTCTCTCTCTCTCTCTCTCTCTCTCTCTCTCTCTCTCTCTGGCTTTAACATGGTTGCCTCCTGCCCTCGAGTAGACGCCAGAGGCAAATCGTGTTCTCTTCCTCAAATTCTGCGGCACTCTGAACGTTGTGTGATGGCTGCTTTCTGTGCTACTAACGCTGTCTTTGGTAGGGGGTCGCAACCTAAGCCACGAGTGAAGTAGCGAGTCCAACTTGTTGGCTCCGTAAAACACTCAAGCTAGGTACTAGACGAGTCGCCAAGACACTGGGGAAACGAGTGGGTCACAAGTAGCCTGCAATCACATCCTTGGACGCACGACTATTAGCTGCGTGTTCTAACTGATTCCTGAAGTTGAAGTTCGCCTTCAGATGACCCTTTGCTCGATCAGCAGACAAGCGCAACTTGCGATGTGGTTGTGCAAAATTTAATTCTTCATCCACTACTGCGGAGTTATTCATGTCGAGCAATCGCTACACACTCGCCGAATGTATGCAGTTCTCCACTAAATTTCTACAAGCAATCTTAGCAGCCACTTGTTTTATGCTCGAGTCGGCCTGCATAGACGTGCACCTCCTATGCACGTGGTTGCGTGAATCCATATCAAAGTAGAACAAAGAGAAAATTCTTTTTCCCCAAATCAGTATTTTATGATAGGAGAAGAGGAGTAATTGATCAGGAGGGACCGAACAGAAACATCTAAACTCGCAGATGCCTACTTCCGGTTTTGTTCGGTGGAGCTGGAACTATGATACTAGTTGTGGAGTGTTCTTGAATCTACCACTTCCAGTCCACGATAACATCCGGCGTATTGTCCGAGTCGACGAAGACGGTGCAAAAGGGACGCGCCGATCTCGAGACATAAAATAGAAGGTTCGATGTAACTTCTTGTGATTTGTAATATCGACTTTCCCTAACTCAGCAACCAAGCCACCGGATGAAAAGGGTCTTTCCAACCGGCAGCTATTGTTGAGCGCTTAGTGGGAGGTCTATCGTGGTCGTTCAAGTCGATACTCATATCATCGAGCTGGATAACCATTGGCTCTTGGACTAGGCGAGCGACTGTCAATTCAACTATCCCGATGGTCAAGCTTTGAGCAAGTGACCATTTTGCAGGTTGTAAGGCTACTTCTCAGATAGACGAGAAAATGATCTAGAACTTGATGTACAAGCATGACGAAGTAACGGATTTGAGAAGATTAATTAGCGTCATCGAAGGATGTATCACCCAAACGGAATGCCATTCACGATAGAACGAGTTTTGAGAATAATGAAGTTGCGTAAATACGAGTTCCAATGCCTCACGAGAGTTTAGTTCGGATGACTATGGAATTTATTCAATCTATAACTATGCGTGTCGGGAAATCTTCTTGCTGTTTGTTATTTTATCATTAACTCGAATTTTCTTGAGAGAGCCTTGAGAAAGCGGATGTTGTTCATTGATTGGCGGATTTTCTAGAGCGATATCAATTGTCCTCTTTGCGCCTTTTGATTCGGCTGCTTTGGTTGGATTAGGTGGGTTAGGGTCTTGAGATGGGGGGAGTTGCTGCAACGGATCTTGCTCGAATGCTTGGTCTTCGAATGCCACAGGAATGAATTCTAAGTTTTCTGGATCCTCGCAATCTTCGTCACTACTTAGTAGGTCCACCTCTGGCCTCACTTCAATCACATCAACATTTTCCGTTTCATCCACCTCGTCAACCTTCTTAGTGTCATGCTTGTTGTCTTCATCATCCAAGTCAAACTCAGACTCTCGTTCATCGTACTCCATATTTTCTTCCAACTCTTTGAAGTCTGGCGCGAACGCAGACCAATTTTCAATTTGGGGTCTAGCCCATATGGATATCAGACCACTGGATATGCTGGCAACAATTGGCCTAAGTGGATGCCATTGTATATCAAGTAACAGTTCTCCTTTAGTTCCTTGTAGCATTTTCTTGATGGTTCCATTTTCTGTTTCCCAAATATACAATGCATGCTGTCTGGATGAGCCACCACAAACATGTGACGCCCGGACATCTCCGGAAAAGCAACACCTCCTCCAGACGGTTTTGTTTACAAGATCCTGAAACTTTCTAACCTCTTCGCATGTTCCATTAATGCCAGCCTTCAGGGCACTTTCACAATTATATAATCTAATGGTCCTATCTGATGAATTGACTAAAAAGTGTGTCTTATTTCTAGCACCAAACTCAATCTCTCTTATGGCAGCTGGACTTGATCCGGTGTATTGAATGCGAAACGAGGAAACGATCTCTAGCTCATCGTCGTTTCGCAAACTATTAGGGCATTTGATGATAACTATTCGACCTTTTGCATTGCCGATGTAAATATACTGCCCACGCTTGTCGAAAGAGGCTGCCATGTTGAGGTCGGCGTCGTCTTTGTCGACAGGTAGAATTCTATACTTGATATTGTTAATCTTGTAGTCTATATCAACCAAAATGGGCGCATGTTTCATGGGTAAAACTAGCACCAGTTGATCGTTCCTTGGATTGAATTGTGCCTTTAATATGGGAGAGGGAAATCTCCATCTCATCAGACATTCGGCTGTTAAAACTTGCCACACGGCAATGGTGTTGTCTGTTGAAGCTGTCACAATTTTGTGACCATTCCTCGACCAACTAACTGAACAAATGGGATGTCCAGCGTGAGCTAGATATATGTTCTTAGCTATACCCCTGGTTAAAAAGTCCCAAATAACAATTCGTCCATCATTGCAACCGACGGCAAGCAAACTACCGCGCCGATTGAAGGAACAACAAATAGCAAGACTCGAACAATCTAATACACCATCAAACTCTTCGGGGACATTGTCCAAACTAGATGGCTCTAATAAGGCTAGACTGGCTGTCATTTTAGATGATATATACAATATGAAATATGGCTTTTATTTTAAGTTGAAGAATAGTTTTTGGACATTTGGAGAAAGACACACACGCGCTCACGGGATTGCAACTTTGACTGACAATGCAACACTTGAGATTGCGATTGCATGCGCAAGTGTTTACAGTTCGCTCGCCGAGGTCAGCGTTGAACGCGCGCTACGCTCGCGAAAAGTTCGCTGGAGACTAGCGAACTTTTGAGTCAAATTTAAGATCTTTCTGTGATAACATATTGACTTTTGACTACCTGAGGTACTAATTAATCTCTGAACAACCATCAATTATCACAAATCAACTGGAAGAGGTAAATAATATCGAAAAAATGAGTGAGCTTTCATCATTGGACATTGAGGCAGGTAACACTCCCAAGCCAACCGGAACCGTCAATGACCTGGCCAAGTCAAGGATCGATAATTTCGACTTCAACTCTGCGTTGGCCGAGCTCAAGGAAGTATACGAGGGAACAGCGAAGATGTATCAACTTGCAAAAAAGGTGAAGTTTGACTACATAGGCCTCGCAGGTGATATCTACTCCAGAATGGACATTCCACACATTATTATCTTGAAGGCCGAGGAACGAGTCAACAACGAAGTGCCGAGCGCCAGGGAGATAAACAAAATGTAGATAGATCTGCAAATAAACATTTATTTCACTCGGACCAATCCAAATTGTATTTGTCCTCTCGTTCTCCACCTAGTTCTTCATATCTACTTCACTTTGCTTGTAAATCCTCAACAACAACAAATCAATCCAACTTTGTTGGCTGGGGTCTTAACGCAATCTTCCTTGTCTTCAATTGAATCCAAGTATGTCTCTTCCAGTACCAACAAGCTGAAATAATAGGTATTGCGACGAGGAAAAACTTGAGGGCCATTAATTTACGTTCATCGTGCTCAGGCATTGAGCACCAAGCTAAGAAAGTGGTTACATCCTTCGCTAACTGACTAGCACTAGCTGGTGTGCCGTCGGTATATTCTATCACTTCGTCGTATAATGCTTGTGCCATACCGATAGCTCCATCGGGGAAATATGGATTAAAGTGTTGGCCTTCCTCCATTTGCATACCTGCTGGTGGGTCAGTGTAACCAGTCAACAATGAGAATATGTAATCTTCGCCACCGTCACGTGCAATAACAATTAATGATAGATCTGGCGGGTAGGCTCCGTTGTTCGCCGCTCGAGCAGCTTCTTCATTTGGATATGGAGCAGGGACACGGTCTGATAATTTACCCGGTCTCATGTACATCTTTCCTGTGTCGTCTGGTCCATCCTGAACCATAATGTCAGCAGCCTCGGCACGAGCCTCGTCCTCTGTGAGGAACACATCTACCATTTGACGATAGTGTACATAATGTAAGCTGTGGCAAGCGGCACAAACTTGCTTGTAAACTTCCCATCCACGCCTAATACTTGCGTGATCAAACGAGTTAAACAGCCACTTATGCGGCCAGTCCATCTTAGGGGGATGGGCAATTAATTCTGAGGCTTCCAAGGGCTTGCTTAGAGCATAAGCAACGGTACCCGCGCCAACACCTGCGGTTGTGAGGATGGCAAGCCTTTTGCCCGCCCGAGAGAATACACGCTGAGCTAGTCCGATTGCCATTGTAATATAATGAGATATTTGTGTTCCTTAGGAGATATATAATTGATGAACGATAGTTATCTAAAATCTTATGAGGTCTTTGGCATTAGGTAATAATATTTAGATCTCCAAATATCTTTGCCCCAAGAATCTCGAGGTTTCCCTATGTGTTTTGACTGCATTAAGTGAAGGTTATTTCTGGAGGACGCACGCGCAATGCGTGCAGCGCGCGATTCGAACTTTGCATCATGAATTATCACTGCAAAACATGTGCGATATGTTATCTTTTGCTACCCAAACCAAATGAAGATTTTATAATGACCGACAAAGTGGAATTTGTTGTACATGATCACTCTTTATTATGGGATAGAGTGAGGTGAAACCTATCTAACATCTCACGATAGGTTTAATTACAGTATGATAAGAGGCAACTTCTTCGGGTGGGACGGTCGAGACTTGGAGTTGATTGCTCCCAAACGCATCCTTATGGGTGTTGCCATGGTAAATGCCCACTTCAGCTCTAGAATGATATGGAGCTGTTTAAATGTTGATCAAGTTATTTTAAAATGACAATGGTCAGTTTGTCTCCAATCTTTGGCCAAATGGTACTCTCTCCGAGATCGAAAGTTGATCATGGCACATACTAAACTATGGTTTGTATTCTGTGACTTTTTCGAACCAATATGCAAAGTGAGTCTATTCCATGGTAGGGATGATTACGTGTGAGCTCTGATATCTTGACTGGTACACGCGAGTAATCAATCTTGTCTTGCAAGATGGCAACACTGTCTGGCAAATCGTTGCGATGAGTTAGAGTCCCATTGAGATATAAGACGCTGGACGCTTGTTCATCTTCTAGCGTGATTAGCTTGTAATGAAAAGATGCCTCTCTCTCAATCCTCTTCAACATGACCTGAGCTTCTTGAGATCTATTCACACACAAAATATCTGGTCCGGCCATAGTGATAAATGACTTAAGACGCAAGTTATCCTTTGGTGGTACTTTGACCGGGGTGACCGGATATTCGGGAAAGGCCGCGGCCACGGCACGTGCACCGGCCTCATTGGTTTCATGAGACAAGCCTACGAATATCTCACGCCCAGTCCAGAGGACGTCGCCTCCATTCAACAAGGCAGTTTCGTCATTGATTTCGATAATAGGCAAGTTAAGCTCACTTTTGATGATTTGCTTCACTTCGTCAATCTCGTTCAACCTATCTCTTGATCTGCATAACAGGATAAGGCCATTGACACTAACAGCTGTGTCCCCAATGAAAACTGAGTCATACTTTAGCTCATCATCTGGGCACAATTCAATAACATCAACATTAAGCATTCTAAGAGTAGCAATAAAGTTGCTTAATTCTTCGTTGGCTCGTTCGTAATCAATAGGATGCCGGGTCAATACGTGTCCATTTTCGTTACCATTCTCTTTCTTTGCATTCTTCTTACTCTTTTTCTTGTTTGTTAAATTAGTTGTATTTCCATTTGCGGTTCCATTGTTATTATTAGAATCCTCAGCTAAAACCGAATCTCTGGCCACCACTGCCCGAGACAAGCGACGACAAATAGCGTAATTGTATTTTCCAAAGTGCGCCGGCATCTTAACCTTACAAACTTAATTCTAAATCCTAACAATCAAACCATAAATATATGGTTCTATGACAAGTTGTGCGAGACTAAGTAGATGTAGAAGGCAATTCAATAAGTGACCCATGTAATAATGGGTGGTGGATAATTCCCTTCATACAAATGTAGCCAATGAAATGTAGCTGTTGTTATTGTTGTCGTTCGGCAGCTACTTAGTCGTGCCGACACACTAACAGTCACAAACATTAGTGTTAGCACAGACAGTCGGGCATGGGAAAATAGGCGCAGTCTCTGACGCACCCTCTTCAGCAAGACAGAATTGAAGGCCGAGTGATACACGAACTGATTCATTCTGCAATGAGTCAGCTAAGCCAGCTGTTGTTGTTGTTACTATACTTAGTTTGACTTCGTTTTGGATCTCATGAACGGCGGCGATCTCCACTACCACCTGTCGCGGCATGGAAAGTTTAGCGAAGCTGAGATAAGATCCTACGCGGCTGAGGTTGTTTTGAGTTTGGAGCATAAGCACAACAGGCACGTCGTCTATCGCGATTTAAAACCGGCCAACATTTTATTGGACGAATATGGACACGTGCGAATATCTGATCTCGGATTGGACTGCAATTTTAGTTGAAACTCACGGCTGCATGGCACTAGAAGTCTTGTGCGAGGGTCAATCGTATGAATTGCATACTTTAAAAACTGCTCAGAGGGTAGGTGGACTTTTTTATTTCTGCTCTATAGCGAGCTCCCTTTACTCTCGTAGAATAATTAGTTAGTTTAGTTGTCATGTGAGATTTATATTGCTGTTGATGGTGAAGATCTTCATTTCATATGTTAGTGATGCGCTTGATCTAATCAGTCGTCCCAACCTCGTGTAAGTTTGTAGAATAGGTCCTCGTTCATTGTTTGATTGTTGTTCTTGGATCTCATTGATAGGAAAACATAGCCTCCGATAAATTCGTGAGGTATCTTACAATCGGCACTCAGCGGTGAGAAGGACATTTCGCCATCCTCTGACTCTATTGAGACTAGCTTGCTATCCCAATTGATGCGCCAAGTCTTCATCTTGTTGTAGGGCCAAACTCGTAGATGTTCCCCGTTGTTGGGGTCGATTCTAATTAACCTATCCGATGCAATACCAAGAATCTCCTCCTTGTTATTCCCTCCAAACTTAACCACAAACATGTGGATTCCGTAATCAGGTAACGATTGCCACGCCTTAATATAGTCCAACTTGCACTCTGTTGCCGAAGAGCTCCTGCTGCTTCCGGAGTCTTGATAGTTCTCGAATGCCCTGTAGTGTGTAGTTGGCACTCCGCGGCCTTCGAGTTGCATCTGAAGCTCTGTAATGGCAGCATCAATGTCGTCGTTGATGTCGCCCAATCTCTCTGGTATTGGGCTGCTGGCTTGCTGCTCGACTTGATGTTGCAATGAGCTAAATCTCATTTTGTCGCTTTGCGAGCATCTAGTTTCTTCGGTCAAAATCGACCATTTTGCCTGCTCGTAAATTTGATTGATACGAGCCATATCCAACTTTGGATTCAGGTCATAGAATTCGCGATACTTGAATCTAAGCTGCAGAGTGTCGTAGTCACGCACGTTTTGTTGATAGAGCGACAGGTGCGAGTCAAGCCAACCAGCGTTGAGTCTTGCTTTCTCAATCAACGACTTCGGATACAATAGAGCCGAGCTGGAGGTTGTCGAAAAGCTTGAGTTGTTAGAAATTTCGAGGTTCTTCAGATCGTCACTCAACATGGTTGTGTTTGTAGTGGATGTAAATCCTCTATACGATGCATGACGCGATAGAGTTGATGTGATATCCGGTGAATGGCATCTAGTGTCGATGGTGCCCGTTCCATCGCCGCCTCTAACTGGTGGCAAAGTTCCATAGGGCGACAATTTGGGTTGCTGACCAGCGCTAGTTGGTGCCCTTTGGCCAGTGGTAACGCCAACTGTTGCATGGTTCTTCTTGAGATGCTCCGGGTTCAATGGACGAGTAAACGACAGCTCCTCAGAGTGTCTAATGCCGAGTTCCTTGCACAATAATTGCACTGCTTTCATGCATTCGACTGAAAAGTCGATACGAGCATCAACAAATGATAAGTCAGGCAGTTGGACTTTTAATTGTTTGTGCATAGGGATAAAATTCAAGTAAGAGTCGGCTGCAACTCCGCAAAGATTTAGAGTTTGTCTGGTCTTAGTCAACCAGCAATTCTTCTTTGGCCACCAGAAGGCAAAGTCTGACCAGTCGATGGTAACATCAAGCTCCTCGACTAGTTTCAACATTATACCTCCAATGTGCATGTTGCCATTTACACGGAGCACCCGTTCCACTTGTAGATTTGGAACAAATATCCTCAAATCCCATGAGGGTTCAGGCATCAAATATCCCACTTCTGGCATCTTGTTGCGCTTTGAGTTTCTGTTGTCTTGTTTTCAAATCCGTTAAGTTATAAAATATTTGATTGCCGTCGTCTTAGCTCCAAAAAGAGATAATCTATAATATTATGATAAGTATTATTATTAATTAGTTCAAGGTAATAGTTTGGGGTCTATAAGGGAACCATAGAGATGCGCAACTCACAGAGATACGGACAAGTGCAACAGTTCGCTCAGTGAATGTGAATGCGAAAACATCGCACGCATCAATGGCAACAACAGCAAGAAACACAGCCGCTGCCAAGAAAGCAAGCAAAGCGCATAGAGCATGTGTTTTGCGTGGGAGTTTGGTTGCAGGCGAGCAGCAAACAAGAGAGCGGATTAAGGTGAGCGGAGCAAATTGAGGAGAAACTGTGCGTTGAAGAGAATACACTTGCTCCTTTTATGGCATTGTGGGCGTCGCTTGGTTGCTGCCACCGCTGGTGCACTGTTTTACTTTGGTTTGGATACACACACTCTCTCTCTCTTTATCCCACAAGTATCAAGTTTGTTTGTTGATGTTGTTGTCTAATGGCGTTGACTTTGTCAAGTAAATATATCGATTATTTCTGATCATGGTGATGCAACGCTTTGGATATGTCATTCCACTACTTAAAACAGACTAGATTCCTCGTATATTTTAACTTTAATCTATATAATCGTACCAACTACCATTACAAGTTCACGAGGAGCTCGTCTAACTTTTGACCAACTTTTGCATTGGTCCAATCGTTTGATATGTCATTGAAGTGGTCATCAAAATCTACAATCTGTTTATGTAGTTTGTCTCTCGAATACAAAACTTTGCAAAATGAATCCATATCCTCCTCTGTACTAATGCATTGCGATGATTTTCTTCTTAGTTTTCCATCTATTAAATGGTGGACTATCAATTGAGGTTTTGCCTCCTTAAGGTCAAAGTGTGGAACGCATAGTATGGCGTTTGGATAGGATTCGCCAAGTTTCTCTAGAATTCTTTGCTCAAAAATATCGGTGGCATTGGCGTCGTTCAATGGATCGGATTGGTAATATCCTGATATGACAAGATTTCTGTCTTTTGCATAGAGTTCTATGCTATTTAAAGCAATCTCGAACCCCGGAGCTAGACCGTGGGATGCATGCGAGACTGGAATTGTCTCTGTTACTCTTATCTCCTCGGATTCCTCTTGGTCAGCTGGTGACAATAAATAACCGGAGCAAATTGCATGAGGATATCTGATGGTATGTAGTAGAATTTTGCCAACAGCTTGAGAGCTAAACTCGAGTTTGCGCTCCATAATTTTGAAAGTTTTTAGTAGTTTAATACTATGTATCAATAATAATGAGAGATGTATAAATGTCAAGCTGCGATGATGTAATTTTGCTACATCAAAATTGAGATAATACAGTCGGTGAATTTTATTTTGCGAATTTGTGTTGTGCGCTCGTCGGCGCGTCGTTCAAAGCTGCAATGCAGCTTTACATTGGATTGGTACGCGTTATCTCGCGTTCGTTTGCACGAGATACAATTCGCTAGCGAATTTGGGTTCCGGTTAGCGAATTCTGGTTAGTTTCTGCTTGGTTTTGTTCGCTCGCCATGCTTGTTGCGTTTGTTCGCTCGCCTCGTTCGCTCTGGCTGGTTGTTAGGTCATTCCTTCATCTTCATTCGACCAGACAACAACAGCATCAGCAACAGCAACAAATTGACGACGGCTTCGGCCGACGAGCAACAACAACAACAACAATAGCCAACCAAAGTGACTATTGAAAGGATAAGTAAGTTTCTATGGGCATCTCGTCCGACCAGCTAATTGAAATTTTAATCAGAATCGCTAAGAAAGAGCCGGTCCGTCAGATTGCGCAACAGTTCAACTGTCATGTTTCAACTATCTATCGTCGCGTCCAAATCTATCGTGAAACCAAACGAACAGGGAGGAAAAAGTCAACACGAACCAAAAAACTAAGCCTAGCACAAGAGACTAACATTGTAAATCTGTGGAAGTCCAATCCATTCCTCACGGCGGAGGAGATAAAATTCCGGTTGCGGCTGCAGGTTTGCAGTCGCACTGTTGACAAGTGCCTCCGACTCCGAGGCATCAATCGCCGAGTCTCAGCTAGAAAGTTCTTGATAAATGAAGCCAACAAAGAGCTGCGACTACAGGTTGCTATCCGGCGGTCATATTGGCCGCAAGCGTATTGGAACAAGATTGTGTTCACTGACGAATCCGGATGTGACAACTCAGGTTACCAAAGGCGACATGTCTATCGCAAGCGAGGGGACAGATTCAATAATGATTTCATCTATCATCATCACAACAAAACCGGACGACTCAACTACTTCTCATGGGTTTCAATTAATGGAGTTGGTCAGCTTTACTTCTATGAGAGAATGGATCAGATTCTTTATTGTGAGATTGTAACTGACATGGTCCAAAAATTGAGACGTGAATTTGGTCACGATGACTTTTTGATAATTCACGACAATGCAAAATTTTCTGACTCTAACTATACAGTTCGCTTCATGAGGCAACGCGATCTCAGTCGCTATTTTGTTAGAATCCCTCCATATTCACCGGATATGAATATTATTGAAAATATGTGGGCCATTTTGAAATCACTACTCAAAGAACATTGTTTCACTTATGGCCAGACCCAATTTGGCGCCCCATTCCGCCGTTTGGCCGAGAGAAAGTGGCGACAGATACCACAAATTACAATCGATAACTTGTATACATCACTTAACACCAGAATGAGAAAGATAGTCGAAGCTAGAGGTGCTTCAACCAAATACTAATCTATCTAATGTAATCGATGCTCACTTCAAACGTAGGCGCCATTGTGTAGTCGCTGCGTGCGCGAGAAATTCGCAAAATAAAATTCACCGACTGTACGATCAATAAAGAGGTAAACACAATGATTTTCTACTGGCGCACACTTTGCGCAGCACGAAACTTATCCAACTTGAATGGACTCAAAGCGCGCCAACAAGCTTGGCCGGTATCGAATGCAAACGCTCAGAACCCGAGCACTTATGAAAGATCCGTCGACTTCAATAGAATTTTGACATTTGGACTATATGTCCATTTCGAACATGGTTAGCCTTGGCATGCTGAAGGCCTTGAGTGTTTTTATTTATCGATGTTGATCTTTGCAAAACTCAACTCTGCTCTGCGAGACAACATGGACATCACATTTGCAATCTATCCTAATCTTTTTCCTTCCAATTTATTAATATTCTACTATCACGAGGCAGTCAAATATCTCGGTTTGCCATTGGATTTCAATCTGAAGCAAATGTGCCTCAATATGTTCGTCAAAATGGGATCCTTGTATGGCAGAGAATTCATTAGGGGTATTATAACTCTTCTAAGGTAGTTCACGCAGAAATGCTTGTTATCCAATTGTAAAGCTGCTAAAGCGGCGAACAGGTGACACATAACCTTGAGTCTCTCGTCGCCAAGGAGTTCGGCAAGATGAAGTTGTTGGCCAAGAGATAATGCCCCGGCTCTTAAGGACCACTTATCATCTCGTTCGCCGAGAGCCGAGAAGCCGCCGCCTACAGTTGAAAGCCAAGAAAAACTTTCCATCAATCTTGCCTTGTTTCCAACTAACTCGAGTATCTTTCTGGACCATGAATAACCTATTGGCGTATAATCATATCTAATTCTTCGGCCCTTGATCTTCTTTCCATCCCCATCCTCTCTGGTATCAAAATTTGGAACGCATAGGATGGCTTTGGGATAAGATCCGCCGAGCCTTTCCAGGGCTCTCTGTTCTAAGGCCTCATTGGTATTTTCGTCGTTGTCCGAGGGTTCTGATTTGTGGTGGCCTGATATGACAAGGTCTCGATCTCTTGCATAGTCTTCGATGCAAGTTAGTGCATTCTCGAATTCAGGTGCATGAGAAAGGGGTATTGCCTCCGTGGCCTTAATCTCCTTTGAGTCTTCTTGGTCGGCTGGTGACAGTAAAAGGCCCGAGCGAGGCTCATGAGGATCTCTGTTGGATTGTTGCAATATCTTTCTCACAGCCTGAGAGCTAGAGTCAAGTTGGTGCTCCATAATTGTTACCGTAACCGATATACTAATACTATGTTATATGATTAGGATGGTGGATAAATTACTTATCAATGTAGGTTTATTTGAGTTTTGCAGTGAGCGAACACTGCTTGCGCAGCATTTTTCCATTCGTTTCTCCTGCCCTCGCAACGTCAAAGGTTCAGCCGCTGAACTTCAGCGGCATCGTTGAGTAGAGACTAAACACAGAGTCATCATAACAACAACAGCAGATCCAACACATTATTCATTTACCTGATGAACCTGACAAAACAAAACAAGACAAATTCCGTTAGAGGTATTGTTAGTTATTAATTCTATAACTGCGTTCGTTAATTGAAATATTACTCAATAATCATATCTTTATTCAGAGAGAAGATACAGGAGAGAAACGGAACAAAGAGGTATGGTTTATATTAATTCTCGCGGCGAAGTCATCGATGATTCGCGACCCTCGCCAACAAATATTTTCTGGAAAGTTGTTACATTCATTGTATTGTTTTTCAAATCGTTGATTGGAATCGAGGATGCCACGACCGCGAGAAAGAAGGATGATGATTTAGGGAGACCAAAGTATAGCTTTCCCTCGGGAGGTGGCGGTGGCTCCGGTGGAAGTGGAGGTAGTGGTGGCGGGCCAAGGAAATTTGGACCGAGAGGATTCAAGAGTGTAACAGATTTGCCCCCGCCACCGATGCCGATGGGAGGCTGCGCCGGCGGAGCCTGTGGATAATGATGATCAATTGCAATAAAGACCAACATTCAATCAACATTTCACCCATCACCCACACACACATAAACAATATGAGGCCAAGTTCTAATCCAAATCTAGAATGTTGTTGCTGGTGATGCTATTACTGACGTCGACGTCGTCTCGGTCGTATATAGCAGCACTAATATTTGTGAGTGGAAGGGAAGAGAGCGTTCTTGTCTGGCGCAAATGGGACTGAGTTTGCGACCGAAAGAAAGCCAAGATCGAGACTGAAGAAGTACCAGTATCAAATTCCGTTTGGCACGTCAAATTGATTACTCTCGCTGCAGCTCAATTTGACGTCGCTTGACGGCGCCACTTCCATTGCGAGTGTTAAAACAACGGATGAGTTTTTCTAGAGCATCAGAAATCCAATTGCAATTTGCACAGCCAGCTAGACTCTCCATCAGCTTTGGTCGTTTGTGTGTCGCTAGATAGCATCACGTCGCATCACATCACAAAGCAACACCCAATCGACTAGCGACTCGCCAATAACGCCGCTAGGCGCCAAGTTTGTGACTCACTAGGCCGCTTGCTCGCTGACGAGACCATCGAGCGCCGAGCGATTGCTTCGACTTCCGCTGGCAGCTGGCCACTTGAGTCGCGCTAGCGGGCCTCTTATTTGCAAATACCGCAGCCAATGCTATTGCTGATAATCGCTAAAGAGAAGGAGACAGAGACGAGGGGTAAACATTCGGTTCTTCTTAATCTGCATAGAGAGTTAGCATCTCGAGGAGTTGGATGAGAGGAAGACGACTAGCAGCTAGTTTGTTGGGTAAAAGTCATCAACAAGAGAAACTAGACAACTCGTGGATTGTTGATGTTGTCTCGCCTCCTCGTTTGCTTACTACTCTGTCTTCGTCTTCATCGTCATCGTCGCTTTATTCAATCTTTTGCTCACTTTCGTTTGATCGCATGCTAGAATCTTTAACTCTATCAACTCTTGAGAGGGAAAAAGACAAGCAAGTTAAGAGACTGACTGACTTGGCTAACTGCGGGAGGCTTCCTGAGGCGATGCAGTTTGGCGAGAGTTAGTGGAGAGAGTTGTACGAGAAGCACTAAAATCAGCATCAACTGATAACATTGGCAATCCATTAAACTGATGGCCGAGCGGCTTTGGTGAGACTTTGAAGAGGGTGACGCCGGCGGCGAGGATCTGCAGATTGGGGAAACGCAAGCTCGTTTGTGTTTTTGAGAGATCAAATCTAAAAAAGAAGCGCTAGTATTGCTCAACGAGTTCTCTAGATTTCGCGAGTGATTTTGCTGATGAGGCAGCGTAGTTATTGTTATTGTTGCGCAGCAGTCCTTGTTTCCAGCTTGCGGTTTCCGCTTCCACTCGCTACTTAGCTAGCTAGAGAAATTGCGCGTCATCGCCGATGCTCTTGCCATCTCTCTCGCTAGTTTGCCGAGTTTCTAGATCCTAGGTTGCGAACTGACGTCGTCATCGTCGTCGCCCTCTTCATCGATAGACGTCGGCTTTATTTCCGTTTGCGAAATTGGTTCGTATAGCGGCCACCAAAATCGTGAGAAACTCATTGTTGTTGTTGCTCAATTCAAATTGTTGTGTTCCGATGTCTATTTGCCTATCCATCCACTCGGTTCAACGAGCAGAGATTGTTGGCTGGGTCAAAAGGCGTTGAGGTTTCCTGAGGTTGGATCTGCTTGCTGCAGGAATGGTATAATCAGAGACAATAGCATCGGCGACCATAGATACCAATGCGCATGTGAATGGGAACAGAGATCTCAGCAACCAGCAGAGGCGACGGCGACGGCAGAGCAGAAACAGCAGCGGCGCTAGCGACCAGCAAACTCGGTCATTCGATAAACGGGAGTTGAAGTGAGCGGAGCTAGCGACTCCGTGTCTCTCTCATACAGAAACGCATTCACAGAGAAATACAGCAAGCGAGCGAGACGAGGCGAGGCAAGGCGAAAGTGCGAAGTGAGTGCGAGCGAGCGAGCGAATGAGTGACAAGCACAATGGGATTTTTGTGTGCAGTTGGAATCAAAACAAGTAATTTTAATGAAAAAAACATGAACATTATCAGCTGATTTTGGCACTAACTCCCGGCTAATCTGGCACTTTGACTAAGATGAGTTTGTTACCAAAACTAGACCACAGACAACTAGACATAAACTAGATCAATGAAACGAAAAGACCAGTCAGCTTGAGTCCTCCAACTTTCGATCGAAGAGAGAGAGAGAGAGGCGAGAGTTGCAAAGTTCAGGGAGAGAGAGGCAGGCAAGCAGGCATACAAAGTTTGCGCATGCTGCAAGGATAAAACCGACGCTAGTTACGCAAGCAAAACAATAACAACATTCAACATCAAGCGAAACAAGACAAGTTTAGAACAAATCGACATACTAGCAATAGACACAACGATGCTTGCGATAGATCACTACGAACAAGACCAACCATCGAAGAGTCATCACCTCAACAACAACAAACCAAATTTGTAACTTGAAGCTAGCGACAGAAAGCCGGCAACCAGAAAGTAAGACAATCGTTTAATCACAACATTGAGTATGTTTTTACTATTATTATTGGATAGGCCAAATATGAAGCTAAAGATCAAAGTCAACTCTATAACTCAATCAAATAAAACAAAGCCAGAGTGAAATCCAAGTGTTGGAACGAGGAAAGAGAAAGTCGCTAGCTCTTGTCAGTAGCCTAGTGGCTCTTTTTATTGAGCTAGGTTGGAATTGCTCAAAGTCCGCCAACCTGTTTGAGTGGCTGTCAGTCTAGTCAAGGGCTAATATTATATTATATAATATTGCATAATACCTCCCTAATAATAAGTCTAGTCAAGTTTCAATATACGAAGTTATAAGATCAAGTTAACGAGAAGTAAACAAAGATGGCCGATCTCGAGGCCGTTCTGGCCGACGTCTCCTACCTGATGGCAATGGAAAAGTCCAAATCAACTCCAGCCGCTAGGGCGTCGAAGAAGATTGTTTTGCCCGATCCAAGTGTCCGTAGTGTGATGCACAAGTATATGGAGAAAAACAATGAGGTATCGTTTGAGAAAATATTCAACCAAAAGTTGGGCTACCTATTGTTCAAGGAATATTGTGAAACTTTGCACGGTGAGCCAGTGCCACAATTATATTTCTATGAGGAGATTAGAAAATACGAACGATTAGAAACGGAGAAGGAGCGTGAATTAAAGGCAAAAGAGATTTATGATACTTATATAATGGGCGAGGAATTGGGTAGAACCGATAGGTACCCAGCTGAAGCCGTCGAGCATGTTTGGCGTCATTTAAAGAAGAACGAGGTGCCAACTAGCTTATTTCAACCATATGTTAAAACTATCTTCGACATCCTAGAGTCGGTGTATGAAAAGTTTTTAAACAGTGAGAAGTATACAAGATTTTGTCAATGGAAAAATTTGGAGCTCAATATACAATTGACAATGAACGATTTTAGCTTCCATCGGATCATTGGCCGCGGGGGTTTCGGTGAGGTTTATGGATGCAGGAAGGCGGATACGGGAAAGATGTACGCAATGAAATGTTTAGATAAGAAACGAATTAAGATGAAACAAGGTGAAATGTTAGCTTTAAATGAGCGAATTATGTTAAGTTTAGTTAGTACAGGTGATGATTGTCCATTCATTGTCAATATGACCTATGCTTTTCAAACACCCGAAAAGTTATACTTCGTTTTGGATCTCATGAACGGCGGCGACCTCCACTACCACCTGTCGCAGCATGGAAAGTTTAGCGAAGCTGAGATGCGATTCTACGCGGCCGAGGTTGTTTTGGGTTTGGAGCATATGCACAACAGGCACGTTGTTTATCGCGATCTAAAACCGGCCAACATTTTATTGGACGAATATGGACACGTGCGAATATCTGATCTCGGATTGGCCTGCGATTTTAGCAAGAAGAAACCTCAAGCTTCAGTTGGAACTCACGGCTACATGGCACCGGAAGTCTTGTGCAAGGGCCAATCGTATGACAGTAGTGCCGATTGGTTTAGTTTGGGTTGCATGCTATACAAGCTGCTCAGAGGGTAAGTAGACTTTTTATTTTTGCTCTATAGCGTGCTCCCTTTACTCTCGTAGAATAATTAGTTAGTTTAGTTGTCATGCGAGATTCGGATTGCCGATGAAGATTCTCATCTTTTGCTGCCTCTATGGCCGTCAAAATAATTCATTCATTAATTTAACGGCACAAGGCAGCGGCCAGTTAATTTGCTACATGATATTGGATGCATGGATATCGGAGTAAGGCAACGGAAATTTCTCAGAGTCCTATCAAGTCTCCAAGCAACTGGACTAGACCCGACTAATTAGGTCTTGCTGCCGCTCGTTTGTGCGAGAGAAGGAGATCTAGAGAATTTGGCAAGCTAGTAAGCAGTCGAGCAAATAGTCTTGTTAGCTAACCAACTGGCTGGCCAGCGAACGAGAGAAAGAGAATCTTGATGAATTTGTCTGGTGCAAGTTTATTGGCAACAGCACTAATAGTGGGAGCCTATTGGCCATTTGCGTTGCACTATTGCAATCACTCTCGCGCGTCATCCTCCTCTACCTGGTGGCTGGTGTTGTGTGTGAGTGTATTGGCTCACCACCCATTTAGACTGCCACTAGCGAAGACGTCGACTGATTGAGAAGTTCCTTTATGGAGACGAGACGAGACGAGACGAGACGAGACGAGACGAGACGAGACGAGACGAGACGAGACGAGACGAGACGAGACGAGACGAGACGAGACGGGACGAGACGCGACGCGACGCGACGCGACGCGGCGAGACTTGCAGGTAAACGAGCGCCTGGTGCAAATTCACCACTCACTTTCACCCGACTGTCTACCCGGCTGTCGGTCGTTTACTCTGCTGACTGGCTGGCTGGCTGGCTGGCTGGTCTTAAATGAGCGGCCAATTTGAGATTCGCCGAAGGTTAGCAGGTAAAAGTTTGCAAACTCTTTCGACGTCCATCTAACGTCGGCTTGGACTTGGATTTGAACCTCAACCTCAACTTCAACTTCAATCTAGACCATTCGTCGATCGCTCCATCTAGCCGACGGTAGATAGTTGCTATCCAAGTAGCAGCAACGACTTCATTCTCTTCCACCCAAAAGGCTAGCGATAGCGAGCATTTAAAGCTCGCACTAGCCAGCCGCCAGTCTCTTTTGGTCGTGAATGCACTTTGCGCTTGGGGCTCCCAAATGTAGCACTTTGCACCACCACACAAAGGTAAACTGAACTGAATGAACCAAAACAAACTAAACTAAACTATACTCTCTCGGTTTCTTACAAGCCAGCTCTCAGTTGCCAAGGCAGTGGAGGAGAAGAGAGAGAGAGTAGATTGAACTCGACGCAAGCTTGCCAGTCGAGAAGAGGGTGAGAGAGGAAGTTTTGGTTTGTTGGGTTCGCTCGACTGTCATACGCTCACTTGCTTTCCATAGGCCAACAACACGAACACCGCCTGCCTCAACCATCTCCGTTGACTGGCTCAAATATCTCATGAGGCCTGGGCCGCCGCAACTGGACGAGGAACTTGAAGGTCCAGCGCGAGTTTGCTCGCTGGCTAGACCCATTAATCAAGTGAGTGGCGGCCAGCTAGCTGGGCGGTCGGCCGCCAGAAGTGGGAGAGGAAAGCCCACTGGTATATGTTTTCGGATTGAAGCAGCAACAATAACAACACTGCCGTTGACACAACTCAACCTGACTATTTGGTGTTGCGTTGAGCCAGTGGATCTAGTGCGTGTGTTGAGTTGGGGATAAAGTTGAAGTGAGGTATCCTCTCGCTACATTTCCATTGACAACAAAGCGCCAGTGTCTAGTGGTAATACGAGAGCTTGGCAACCTAATGTCGTCAGCGGATGTTGATAGCCACTCAGTTCCCTCGATAGATAGACAGACTAACGGCTGGCCGGCCAAGATAACTGACGTCTTCGACGACTGCCGCCGTCACTGATGCCCATTGACATCATCAACCTCAACTCAAGATGGCTCCATCTCATGAAACTGGAAGGTGGGCCAAAGTTGATGGTAATAACTCGTCGTCTTCGTCTGCTTCCTCATGGTAAGTTCGTGGCCGTGGCCGTGGTCGTCGTCGTCAAGATAAATTACATTTCCTCCCTCCAGCTTGACGACTACTGTCTGGACGGCACCTAGGGTTGCCCAGTCTTGTAGGTGTAATAGTTTAGCATGCAAACCAGACGAGACCCACCAAACTAAACTAAACTGAATTAAACGACGACGACAACAACAACAACAACAACGACAATGATCACGATAAACTTTGCCGCTCTCATTCGCTCAAAAGTTTGCAGACTTTCAAATGGACGACGAAGTGTGAAGTGACCATTGAATAGGATCATTAGTCATGCATTTCAGTGGCCTTCGAGCAGTCGAGTTGCATGCCAAAGTGGCGTAATTTAACTGAATGTTTGAGAGCGAAACAAATACTCGATACAAAGGACTTTAGCGCTAGATAGCCAGCCGACCCAGTTGAAGCGCTTAATGTCTCATTGAGCTCTAGCATCGAGTTGGTATGCGTTCGTGTCGTGTGCCACTTCCCGAGCTTCGGATGGCGCCTAAATCTTCGCTTAGGCAGGATACTCGGTGTTGCTCTTGTTGTGGACGTCTGAGTGTCATTCCATTACTATCATTTCCACTTCCACATTCACTATATCCACCGCCACTACCACCCCCAAAACTACCACGACTACCATTACCTAGATCACCGCCAACACGGTAGCAGCAGTGGCAGTCAACTACGAGCCACAAAGTGAGTGCTCAAGTTAACTCATTTGGTCAGACTATCAGCTTGCCAAGGTTTGGGTAGCAAGCCAGGCGACTGCTTGCCTACATAATGATGACGTAAAGCTGAGCGTTTTTGTTAGCTAACAAAAACCCCCTCGTCTCAGCATCGTTGCAACTTCTCGCTCTTGGCATTCCCATTTGGCTTCCCACTTTTCCGTCTTGTCGCACTTCTTTCTCCAACTATTGCTCCTTCTGCTCAACATGGTGATCGTCTCCTCCATCGTAGTAGTCGTAGTGGTATCCGTTGTTGTGGCGCATTTGAGCTGGTCGGTACCTAAACTCCACATTTGAGTTCATTCTCAATGGGACTGTCGACACAAACGTTGCCCGTGGCCCTGGAGCGATGGCAGCAGCTAAACTCGCTGGTGGTCTTAGTGGCGGCGACGCCAGCAACCACCAATCGCCAGCTGCTCGTGTTATTGTTAATCTCCTCCCAACTTAGAGCTGATAGTGGCGAGCTAGGCGCTGGCAAGCGAGCAACCACTTTACGCCCTCACTCGCTCAGCGCGCCTCAAAGGTGCGCGCAGACAAAGGCGCCAGAGCCACGGGCGACTTGGCACAGAAGTAGCAGTGGCCCAACTGGTTAACCACCAGGTGAGAGTTTCACGTTTAGGTTTTGGCCAAGTTTTCGGCTACTTCTCTGTCAGTGAGTCCGCTAAAACCGTCGCTGTCGCCACTCACTTGGTTGGCCGCTTGGCTCGCTCGCTGGCTGGCAGATGTTGTTAGGGGGCTCAAGTGGCGCCATCATTGGATTACCTGGTCGAGGCGCACGCTAAACTCTGCGCTATTTTCAAAGTGGCGGCTGGATGGCTGGCAAGCTAGAGCGAGTTTCGAGAGCGCCAACCCGCGAGAAGCGGAAGCGCACGGCTAGCGGCGCTCGCACTGGAAGTGGCACACAAAGTGCCAACCGACTCGCTTGAGCGGGAAAGCAGACGAGTATGGTGATGATTTGCAACAACTCCAGTCGCGGGCAACGACGACTACGACGTTTAACTTGATGGTTGGTTGCATTGACGGTGGAAAAAGAGACAAGCTGCTAAATTAAACTGCCACCGCGAAGCAGACTAAGCGGTGGGCTCCACTTCCGCCCACTCGCATGCAGCCACAGCAACTAGCTTGCCAACCAGAGAAAGTTGCATCACTGTGGCGCGCAGCTCAACAAAGTCGACAGTCTAACGACAGTTATAATAATAATAATAATTGTAGTAATGGTGATGGGATGTCGACCGCAACAAATAGCGAATTGGCACAAATTGTATGTGTTCCTCTCTCAGTCTAAGTCTCGGGAACTGGGAAAAATATTGGCTAATTTTCTCTCCTCTCGATCCGTGCTCGTCGTCGCGGTGGGTGGTGAAATAGTAGAAGAATAAGGATCAATTCCCACTCTCGATCCAATGACATCCGACTAAAATCAGCTCAGCCGCCGGCCGACTGTCTCCTAACCGGTCGCTAGGCGCCCACGTTGCGAGCCATGGAAAGGGAGAGATGCTCCATTGGCGGCATCATATGTTGTTGCTATGTGTTGTCCTTGCAAGTCGGTCCAACGGCTAACCAACTTGGCGGCGTAAAAACTATTGGCCACCAATAAACTAAAGCGGGGAGCAGAAGCCAACGACTACCACCACGACGATGAGTCAGCGACGAGCTGGCAAGACAGAATTGAATTCATTATTATTCCTCCTACTAGTTTCTGTGTGTGTGTCTCTCTCTCTCTCTCTCTCAGAGTTAGAGCAGCGGTGCCCGTTAGCCAAGTGGCTGCCGACCAGTCGGACTAACCAGCAAGACTTTTGCTCTGTCTCTTCCTTTTGCCTCGCGGATGTCTCCGCTGCCACCACTTGCGGTTGGCCTCATTGTATTGGTTGGTGGTGGTTGCGGCAGCTAGACCAGAGAGCTATAGTATCGGCTGCGGCAGTAGATGTTTCGGATGGGATGTGGTCATAAATTGCGCCAACCAGCCAAGCGACTGACTGGCCGTTAGTTGCCCTTGCCCTTGCAAAGCTTATGGAAACCTCCACTCTAGTGGTAGATGGCCTCGCAAAAGTAGAATGATCACCGCGAGCAAGTGAGCGAAAGTTCAGCTGGCCAGCTAGTCGCCTCCCACTGACATGATATTGAAGTTGTAATTTAGGAGATGAGCCGAATTCTTTATGTGTAGCAGTTGTGTTGCTGTTGCTGTTGTTGTTGCTACTATTGCTATTGCTATTGCTATTGCTATTGCTCTTGCTCTTGCAGTACTAGAAGTAGTTGTTGCTGCTGCTGCTACCTTATTGCCAATCCATTCAAATGGATACCGTGATAAAGTTGGTGTTGACGTTGCTGCTGTGTTTCTATTGGAAAACTTGCAGATTTGGCTGCAAGTTGAGGTTGCGCTGCTATGCTATAATAAGCATTCCACCATTAGGAGTTACTCTGATAAACGCGCCTCCGCCGACCAGTACGGAGGGAGAGGCACGTAGACCGAAAGTGGCCCTAACCCAAGGGAGCGAAGGGGGTTAGTTGTGCGACGTGGGCGCAACTAATCACCGAGTCGCTTTTTGGAACCGCATTCGCTGAGGCTGCTCCAACTACGGCTGCCTGGCTACGTGGCTCCTATCAGCCAGCTTCAGGGTCAACAGCGACAACCGGCTGCCTTCACATTTGGCTCAGACTCTCGGATGCTCACACAATTGATTTGGAATGCGAGCAAGTTAGCTGGAATGGGCCACTGCTAAGCCCGGTGTCTTAGCAGTGTCTCGGCGCGGCACCTAATTATTCCGGCTACGCTCGGCCCAACATGCACCTCTGCTTTTTGAGTCGGCTCGTCGACCAACTGGTTGGCTGAATAGAGACTCTCAAGCTCAAGGGGATGCGCCTGGCCATGAGATTATTTGTGACGCACCAGAGTCACTACTAGACATTGATACTGCCACCACTACTACCACCAAAACTACAGTTGCAACTTTGTCTTGTGATGTGTTAATGATCCTGCGAATCATTAGTAGTGCGCGCGAGAGAACCGGGCGCCTGGCCAGTGAGTTGGCTTGCCAGTGGGAGCGCACCTAGGCGCACGCCGTTGGTCTCAGGTGGTTGCACTTTGGTTGTTGTAAGGGATGCCATCGACGCCTCGATGTCGCACACGTCGAGTGCCCGCAAAGCCCATCACCGGCAACCTAACCAACCGGCCCAATCTAAAGCCGTTACTCCAGAGCCGATGCCAATGTCAACCGGAACTAAACCTACCAAACACACAGCTGGCTGCTGGTTGGAAAGACTAGCCTGCCAACGGGACATACTTGGCCACTCGAGCGCACGAACTTTGTGACAATCTCGGCCAACACAAATGTTTGTGACAGTTATTAGCTAGTTCATTAAGCTCACTGCTCGCCAGTGTGCACCGCAACCTCGACCTCGACCTCAACCATCACCAACACCAACGCAGCGACAAGCTCGATTCATGGCTGCTACGAAATGCTCCTTTTTGGCTGCAATTGTCATGGTTGTTGTTGTTGTTGTTGTTTTTGCTACCACTTTTGCCTTTTGTTATGCGGAATTCCGACTGCCAACTCATCGTTGCATTCGTCAATCGCAAATCATCGCCAGTCAATGCGATGGGAGCGCCGACCTCTTTGCAGCCTCGGGCTTGAGCCATTAGTAGTGGTGTCTGCGATACAAACACACAAACAAACAGAGATACTAGGCGACTGGACATGGACCGGAAGCGACGCAACATGAGCAGGCATCTAGCTTGCCAACCGCTTTGAGTAGGTGAACAGCCGAACCGGAGTAGATTTGCATTAATGAGTCGACTAATCTTTGGTCGGCTATGCTTTTTAGACGAACTTGCTTTCCAATCGGCCATTGCTCTTTTACTAATTTTGTAACTCCATCTTAGACTACCGTCGAGCCATTGGCGCTGACTCACTTTCACCACCAGTCCGACTACTGCAATGATTCCTAGTAAGCTCCAAATCTGCTCTTTACAACACGAGGGTCCCTCTCTTTTCGATAAGTGGCTAGCACTGGACTAGTGAGTCTGAATTTGGAAGTCGAGTGACAAAGTCGCTTCTCACGCAGAATGCGCAACTTGGAGTGAAAGTAATAAATTCTACTCCACTATCCGTGTAATAGCTACCCTTGATGTCCAGTTTGTTCAATGCTAATGCCGTGCTAATGTTCTTATTTAAAACTACTGCCTCAAGCGACAGACAGACACCAAGTAGAAGAACCAATTGCTTGTATTCAGCCATCAAGTTTGTTGTTGCTGTCACAATTGCTGCTACACTGCAAATCTAAATTCTAGCTCTCGCTTGTTTCGCCCCAAACTCAACCAGTTTGTTTGCTTGTTTTTCCTGCAGGCTCCACCAACTCGCCAACCAAACTGGCCGAGCAAGTGAAAGAGGGATAAGCTGAAACAATCGCTTAGTATCCAGTCACGTCGCTTGTTAGTTGGTTGCGACTGGAGCGGCGATGGTCTTTTGCAAACTCGCAAGCTACTCGCCTCGCAAACTCGGAGGAGACCCGGCGCAAATCTCCGCCCCTTTTGCAGTGGCACGCGCAAATCGATCTTCTCTAAGTCTCGTCGACGTCGTCGTTTTCCGCAAACCTACACTAGAGTTGTAGCTCCATCATTTTCAGCTTCACTTCCACTCACCACCGCGTATCTGGTTCTCTAGACTCTCTTTGCTCTTACAGTTAGGGATGCATCCTTTCGACCAAGTGGGAGTGGATGCAAAATCTATCGCTCGCTCACTGGGGGTCCGTCAGCTAAACTTACAACCTCTAGTAGGTCGGCCGTAAGGGCGAGCCTCTCTCTAGCAGGAGGGAGCTTCGAGAGTAAAGTGAAACCGGCTCCACTTCAGCGGAAACGTAAGGCGAGCCCGTGAAACATAAAGCGCCCGCGAGCTTGCTGCTGCTCCTGCTAATCGGTGGCAGCGCGGCCGGCAAAGCGGAAGTTGTCGGTCGCTGGTGGCACCATTGAAAAGCAATGGCATCGGTGTTGGCGGTAGCAAAGACAACAACAGCAGCAGCAGCAGCAAAGACCAGTCGGCCGATGCGATGCCAGCAAAAGGGGTCAGAGTGGGAGAGTTAAAGTGGAACTGGAAACTCTCGAGCCGACGAGACTGTCCACTCGAATGCGCGCTGAATATCAATGGCGCATCGACTTTGGTCGTCTCTCGTTGCGTAGGGCCGCCGCCGACACGTCGACTGTTTTCTAGTCTTCGCTCGTTTACTACTCTCCTCTGTTCTTGTTGTTGTTGTTGCCACTTACCTAAAAGCGATGCGCGACCAGCAATTTTGGCGTCGCCTTGGCAAGCTAGCTAGCTCGCCAACTTGGAGGCGACCTATCGACAAACAGACCGGCACCTAGAGGCGCCAGCCTCAACGACTCCCGTTTCCCTCCCCCTTGCGTACAGCAACAACAACTAGCTCTCGCGCTGTTCCGTCAAATTTGGCGCTGAAGAGCGGAAACCGACGCATCGATCGTTTATTCTTTCCAAAATTGACAACGAGAATGCGTCTCGTTTTGGCAGATTGGTAATAAAAAAAAGTTGCGCCTCCCACTTCTTGCTAGTGGCCAAGATAGATTTTGGGTTTCAAAAACGTGAGCAATAGAGAGAGAGAAAGGGAAAGTAAACGGTCGACGTTTTTCTAGCTTTATGTTTCAATTCATCTTCTTTCATCACCCGGTTCAATGATGAATTTGGGTGATGAATTCTCAATCACCCTTCAAGTTTCCCCTCTCCCTTTTCTGCCGGAAGCTTTCTGTTCAATCAACAGATTCCATTATGATGACTGTTTGCTCGGGAGCGGAAACCGATTGAGTTGCCTCATTGCTCCCATCGCTGGCCAATTTTATTTCCTCTTTTCCCCGCTTTGGTCAAATTGGTGAAATTGAAATGGAGGCAGAAGAATCTAGAAGAAGAAGAAGAAGACGTTGAATGGCCACTGAAAAATCATCGTTTTTTGTTGAAGCTTTGAAATTTTCAACCGATCTTTTGGCTAAGTTTAAATTTCCCGCCATACCAAAAGAAACTTGAGTAGAGATGCATTTTTGTATCCGGTAACTTCCTCTATGAGGTCTCAAGTTTGGACAGTGGAGAAAAAATCTTGTCGTTCCGCTTGCTCCATACGCGAACCAACGACGCATCCAACGGAAGTGTTATTGCGAGAGCGCAAGGTGGTTGCTTTTAGCACAGCTGTTCTATGTCTCTCTATTTTGCGTTTAGTTTCTCGACTGTCGGCGGCAAACCAAGCGAGACGCGCGGGCACTTTGTCTTGAACGGAACTTAATCCTGGCGCGAGTTGCCAGGTTCAAGTGACTGAATACTCCAGAGGCAACTCCAATGACTAGCTCCAGTGAAGACTAAACGGAAGCTCTCGCGAGCTTCAAGAGGGACACGCGTCGACCCTTGAGTCCGGAGAAAACAAAACACCGGAAGCAGGCGCTAGCTTCTCGCGTTGCAATTTATTTCCGCAACAGAGAGGGAAGATTCAATTTTGCGCGCCTGTGAGATTCGGTGTAAACTTCTGTGTGTTTTAGCCTCGCAAATATGAGTTCACTTAGCTAGCTGGCCAACTGGACATGTGTCTAGATAGACTACAAATAGAAGGTCTCTTTCTCTCTCGATCTCGCTTCAGCCACAAATCATTTTGGAGGGGCAACAGGAAAAATCTGACACTGCACACACGAGAGGGGAGGAGGAAAAAACTGAACTGTGACTTTTTTGTGCGCGTTACCCGGCGCAACCCAAGCGGTCGGTCAGTCGGCGGCTGCTAATATCTCGTGAGTTTGTGTTTGTATTGGAAGCTCGACGAATTGGTATGGCAAATTATCACGAGCAGGCTGCATTGACGACGTTTATTGCTGATATCGTTGTGGGGTATAAGAACTAGGCGTTAAAGTGCGAGCGCGACAAGAATCAGCGACTCGTGTTGGTGCTGATGTCAGCGCGTGGGACGGCTTGCAATCTGCCATCTCCTCGCCGATTGCTATTGTCATCACCTCACCTGGTGTTGCGTTGCCTTGGCCTACCTGTTTCTAGTTTTTCGGCAAGCTAGCTATCCAAGAGCGAGCTCGACAGCCAGCTGGCTAGATGGCTAATGAGGCCGGCAGCCGAGATCAATTTAGTGTCTCTGCACTCGTTTGCCTTGTAGAGCTGTCCATCTTGTTGGTTGGTTGGCGGCGCCTCGCGTGTTTGCCAAGCTTGCATCCGGCTGCTACCTGGCGACGAAGGTAGCGCTGATGTCGCGCTAGGAACTGCGCCCAAGACAAACGCTAAGCTGCTTATCGTAGGGCCTCGCGCGTTGACTTAAGATTGTAAGGCGACAACTTTGCGCGCTAACATGTTTGCGTTGCTCCTAGTTATAGTCGTCGTCGACCTCTCACTTGCAATGCAGTTGGCAAGCGGGAAAGAGAGACAGAGAAACACGGAGACAGGCAAGCGGATCTGGCGCACAAACATTGCGAGCAAAAACTACCGAGAGGATCTGATGCAGCAAACCGACCGACTTCTTGCTCCCCAACAAATAGGCAAAAGAAGTCTAAGGCGCATGAAAGCAACGTTTCGATCGAAGCGACAACGGGATACCGACAAGATAGCGCGCAACAATAGATAAAACGCGACTGCAATGACGATGCCTAGTCTGCCGAGGCGGCCATTGTGTTTGTGCAAACACACAGACACACAAACACACGTAGGCACAGGCGACGGTCGGTGTCGCTAGGTGCCCGGCGTCTCTTCTTTCTTTCTCGGGAACACACAGTAGCTGGTGCCTTCCTGCCAGCGGACACACGGAGCGACTAGTGCTAGTTTATCGCCATCGTCGCCATCGTAGTCGTAGTCACTGGCTCGCTTCCTGTTTTGGCCAGCATGTCGATTTCCTCTCTCGTTACCGTCGTGGTTGGTTTTGTTAGTTATTAATGTTATAGTCCACCTACTTTAATACACTCTGTATAGCGAGCGAGCCTCTTATCGGCCTCTCCTTTTTGCCACACTGTCGCCGCCGCCGCCGCCGCTGCTTTTGTCAGTGTCTCTTGTTCCTTCTCCCATTCTCCTCCTCTGCCGCCGACTTGTCCTTTTGTCTGTAAGCAACTTGGTGGTGCAAGTTGCCAGAGTTTGCGGCAAACTCTCGTCCGACGACGTCACTTGCACTCGGCTATCGCCAATCGTAGTGAGTTGTGTTCCAAACCCAACGACGAGGCAGCCATACGAGTGAGCTGGATCGGATTTTAAACGCAGGTGGTTGTCTAGGCGCTAGTCGTGGTCGTCGTCGCATTTGCATCTCTAGGGCTGCCTAAAAAGAAGAGGAAGAGGTTGCATTGAACTGTGAAGTGTTCTGAGGAGGGGGGGGGGCACGACGACGGAACGAGTGTCTGCTTTGTTGGCGGACCCAAATGTCCCGACTACTTGTTGTTGTTAAGTGACCCAACTCCAGCGGTTTTCGTGTCGCTCCTAACGAGCTCGTTTTCTTGTTCCTTTTTTGTCCTCGATTTGCTCACATACTTGCGCATTATTGTATCAATAAGTCGGCTAACTGGCATCTCAAAGGTGAGATGCAATCCCAGTGCCAGCGAGTAGGTTAATATTAAAGTTGCGCAAAAGAATAATAATAATGCACTGTATTGAACTGAGGGCAATGGCATCAGTCGAGTTGTTAGTAGGATTATAATTTCAGTGTGAACTAAGAAGGCGCATAATGAGAGTGAGGATAAAACTGACCAAAATGGCGAGTTTAGCAGGAATAATGCAAATTTTGGCGCCTTTCCAATGCAAACTAAAAATATTAGCAGGCAAAGGAATAGGTCAACTCCAGTTGCGGTTAAAATCATTAGAATTACAGTGACGTCATGAGAGATTATTAACTTATCCTTGGGATATAAAACTGGCAGAAACATTAATAAGAATCCAATGGTTGCCGCAATGGACGTTATCTTGCTTCCATGTTGTTGAATAAACTTTGGCAATCTGATCAGATTAAACTCGTGCAAATATAACAAATGGCCTAGGATTAAACCAAAGGCAAAGGCTCGAAATCTGAACACTGAATTGGTGTACATTGCAATGTTTTTCGATAGAACAGCAACAGCGTGGGGTACAAACTTTAAAATGTACCCCAAATCCAGTTGGCTCATGAAGATTCCATAGATAATTGCGAGAAGACCTGATGCTAGAGCCAGTAGGACAATGACCAGGTAGCCGCCAATTAGTCGGCGGTCGAGCTTGATTTGGTTCTCTCGGTTAAATCTATCTCTGCCGCTGCCACTGCCATTGTCATTCCTCAGCTCCATTTGATCCGAGACTAAAGCGTCCGGGCTGGCTGATGGCGAGTTGGTTTGGCTGTTGATAAATGTGAGCTGTTGCTGTTTTTGCGAATAGGACACTTGTTGTTTCATCGAGGAGTTGTTTAAACTAATGGGCGGAAGTACCTTGGACTTGGCCGAGTTCGCCGAGCGTTTCCGCTGGCAGGCGGCCAGTAGTGCCAATAGTGGGGCAGCCATGACCATAAATTGCATGTCCGCAGACAAGTACCAGCCGCCAACGATGCAGTGCCGATAGATATCGACAAAATTTGTTGTTAAACTGAGAACCGGAAGCCAGGATTCCTGGACGCAGGCGCGCCGCATACTATTGGCCGACACCGCGTAGTCCCAAGTCGGTCCATAGCCGCCAACGTAAACACTAACCAGCTTAACCCAAGCGTAGACCACCAGGTACGTGGGCAGAATGCGCAGGTACCTGTTAATTATCATTAATAGCCAGAAGGGCGCGCGAAATATCCTATGCTCCAGGTAAGCCAGCTCAGTTTCTGGTCCAGATGCACCACCGCCATTTGTGGATCCAGTGTCACACTTTCCCTTGAGACTTGCGCCTTCCTCTCCCTCCAGGTTGGTGCTCTTTGTATGATCTGTACGAAGATTTGTACGAATGTCTGCACGATTGCCAGCGTGAGCCTCGAAAATATCGTTATCCGAGTCAAAGGGAACGGCCAGCTTGTAGGTGTTGTACTTGAAGGCTAGATAGGCGCTTAGACAGCCGGTGATTACAAAAAAGAGTTCCGTTATGTACATAGCTCCGTTGGCTAGAGCAAAGGCGACAATGTTACGCACGTACTTCTTTAGCATGGCCCCGTTCTCGATGGCGCCCACCAAGTAGAAGATACAATGTCCAGCGATGATCCAAACTAGAGCAATAACCTTAAGTGCATTCAATGATGAAGTGTCCACTCGTTTCTTGATGGTATCCGATTCCATTTCATCAACCTCATCCTTGACCACTAAACGGCGACTTAATTCTCGATCAAAGTCAAAGTTAGCACTTGGCGCTGATCCATTGTTAACGTTGCTCGTGCTGGGAGTGGTTTTTCTCAATTGACTGGTCGTCGGTAATTGACTAGTCGTTGTTGTTGCTGCTGCTGCTGCTGTATCAACTTGCAACGGCGAGTTTGCAAAGGCAACTGTCTTTTTAGATCGCACTCGCTCGACCAATTGCTGATTACGTAACTTGATTCGCGCGCGCCGCTGCTCATCCAGATGCAACTGGGCCACCGACAATTTCAACTTGTTTGTATACTTGAGCCAATTGCTATACAAAGATAAACACTGGATAAAATCCACACCCGGCCACAGACTTCCCCTGCCACCTGTAAACTTGTCCCACACGAACACGTTTAGTCGAATCCAATTTTGCTTAAGGTGCAAAATATCGCTTTCCTTAAACTCGTTAGCTTGATTCTCGCCATCCATCTCCCTCTCCCTAATGGAGGCAGCTGAAATGGCAACTCGAGTTTCCTCATCGGATTCATTTGCAGTTCCATTTTGTTCGTAGTTTTTAATCAACTCGTCCATCTTTTGTTTCCTTCGAATCTCTCTCACGGCTTTAGTGTAAAATTTCTCCACATTCAAGTGTATTGAGGTGGCCAAAGCAATGAGTCCCAGCCAACCGAGTGAAACGAGGATTAATAATTTACCAAATAGGGGAATTGTACGTAGTGGTGACCTTAAATCGGGTAAACAGTAGAGATCCGATAGGTAGTAGTGGTCGCTATTGAACGGTTTGAGGAGATTGAATTTAAGCAGCTTCTCAATGGTCTCGCCATTCTCCTTGCTAAACTCCAGGACACTCGAGTCGCAAGATTCAGGTAAACACAAGCCAACTCTGAGGAAATAATTGTCCAATTTGTTATCCAAATCGTGAGTTCCAAGCGAGTAGCTCCTCTGCTGCTCTTCCAATTGTTTACCTGCCCTCCGCCAATTGATTGACTTCAATGAACCGAGGCAATATCTAAACTTCATCCTTCTAGTTCCTCCCATCGAAGGGTTGGCCTTGAGCTTTGTATCCAAACATCCGTCGTATGATCCGTACCACTTGACATTGCCGCGCAGCAGATCGCTTGGCACGTGGCCAAAGGTGTCCATGTACCTGAGCATCTGTAAGTCCTGCGACTTGTACAACTGATTTGCTTCCAAATTTTCAACAGGTGTCGCCCGATGCCTGGGGGCCTGGCCCGGAGAATCAACCTGAGTATCAATTGTTGGCGACTGAACAGAAGTCATGATTGAATCCAGTCGCTGGCTCAACTGATCCAAGTGCGCCGCACACCTTGAATCGGACTGGACCGGAAGTGACGACATACGCATCTCAGCGCGCGACTCGTAGCCCCAACTTGTGCTCAATGGCATGGGCGCTACACGCAGCGCTGCCTTCACCGAGCTCAATTGCAACTCTTCCAAAGTCATGTTGTTTGGATACTGTTCAACATAGTAGTTTTCGACATCCGAATCCAACTGAGCGGCTGGAAATCGGCGGCCATAGTTGAGGGTGTAGTTTAAATTGACTGTAGGCATCCAGTAATCGATATACGACAACACAATTTCGATTAAATTAAACTCGTCATCAGTATCGTCATTGAGTTGTGGTAATTGTTTTTCGTAGTAATTGTGGTTGTTGTTGTTGTTGGTGCTCGCTTGGTCCAACTGTAAATTGGAACCTCCTCCGAGAGACTGCGGTGGAGTTTGATGAAATTGATGATGATTTTGATTGTATCTCATGCTGTCCCAAGGATTTGGCTCAACGTTTAGTTGATTGAGATTTCGCGTCTGGATTTCCGCCGCCTTTGCCAACTTCACGCGCATGATTTTGTTGCTGTTGGCTAGTCTGGAACCGGAAGTGGGCTCTTTATTCTCGATTAAATTCGAGCTCAAGCCAAGCCTTCTCCAAATTAAGTAATCCAATTCGCCGGATAGAAGCACAACCATCAGGCAAAGGACCAAGTGGCGCCGGAAGTTCAAGTGGAATGAGCCCGCATCGCCGGCTAACGGCGACGGACGCATACTGTTCAATAGGGTTATCATTTTACGCTTGATTGATGTTGAGTATTGATACTGTTTCTCTTGATAGCGGCGTTGTTCATTTGGTTGTTTCAATTTAGAAGTATGCCGGAGAGTTTTGTGAAGAAAATTTGTTAGATTCTTGCTTGGTTTTGTTTTTTGTTTTCTCTATCCTCTAGCACAACACTTTGAGTTAACCGCAACCAACCGGAAGCGAGACGAGCGAGGCGATAGTCGATATTGTTGATCGATCACCTCATTCCATTCTCATTCTAATGATCGTTCATCTCGTTCTTTCTTCAACTTGTCAGATCAGCTGTTGAATTGAGACGATTGAATGGATCGACTTTCCACTTGATTCATTTGAGTTGATTTTATCCAAAAACTAAGGCCACAAACAAGTGGTCGATGTGCTGTAATATCAAGATTGCAGAGTGAGAGGAAAATCAATGCCAGGCTCATTTGCACGCCATCGAGCGCTCGAGTTTTTCGTCTAGTTGAGGCAGCTAAAGTCTCGGAAAACTCTGGGACAACAATCAACGGGAAATCATCAGGTGGTTTAAATAAAGTTGAGTGCTCCAAGCGCATCTCGCAACACAATGCGACAACTTTTCCTCGTCGACTGTCGACAACTTCGCATCTCGCACAGGTGACATCGCAGGTAATATCAACAGCTTGCGCGCCCACCGGCGCCTGACGTGCCGGTAATGAATTCCGCCACTCAACTGCTCGAATGTTCATGTGTTTGTTTGGGGCTAGATTTCTTTTTTGACGTTAGTTATGTCGTCCTCAGGTGAGAGTCCTTGAGGGAAGGTGTCGGTGAGGCAGCCAACAATTGACGCCCGGAATAACAGCAGCAACATTTATCCCGGCGACCAGCACGACGATGACACTAGTCTTTCTCTACCTGTCGCTCGTTTTCTCAATGCGAATTGCGCAACGAGGAAGTCGATTACGAGCTGCGTGCCGGTTGCCGCTTGCTCACTTCCTCAACAACCAACTGAGAGAAATCCTCGGACTGTCATTGATGTGTGACGGGCCGAAGCGAGATTATACTGACACACCCACCAGCTCCAAACAAAGGCCCGACCCGATGGCGACGTAACCGCGAACGAAGCCCTAGGGGGTTTGTGTTGGCTGGATCTATTATTTGAGTCGTTGACTCGATAAGACAAGACGCGGGCATTTTGCTCGTCGCCGTCTCCGTCTGCATCACCATGATCATCGTTGTGGTTACCCTCGTCGCCATCCTGGAGGTTGTTGGTGGCGCCGTCAACTGCCAGTGCCGGTGGCAAAGCAACGAGAAAACAATAGACATCTCAAGGTCTCATCCCAATGACACAAGCCGAAGCCTAGCAAACTCCTGCTCCCTGCAAGACCGCGCCGAGACCATTGGCAAGACCATTTCGGCTAATGCGCTGCCCCGTTGCCCAGTAGTTGTGCTTCCAAAGGCCAGTCTACAAAATGGCCTTGCCAACTAGTCCACTGCTGTCTAGCTCTCCTCTTGTGTCTTGCGTCCATCAGTTTGTCTGAGCGACCGCTTGGCAGCTAGTCATTCCCGCGTCGTCCTCTCTTTAACCAACTAGCTAGCCACGCAACCTCCGCTGCCTAGACAAGAAATGTTAGCGTAGGCAGGGGACTCGTATTCGTGGTCAAAGCAAAATCAACGAGAAACTTCATCCTCTTTAGCCTGACCAAAGAGGAGACGACAAAAGGAGATGACCAAACGTCGCCCCCTACTTGACTATAGATGATTTGTTAATGTCAACACGGGAAAATGCACAACACCAAGATGAAAGCTGGACGATCAAATCTCTTGAAGACTCTATCATTTTGCCGCAGGCTTAGAGCGACACATTAACTGCAATTGCTTCGGTTTTCATTTAGCTATGGGCAACTTCGGGAGAGTTTCGTTTATATCGTAGATATCGGAAGCCCTCTGGCCTGTGAGTTGGTTGTCGACTAACGTGCCTCCTGGTTGCGTTGATTGGTCGTTGCGCAATTTGTGGGCGGAACTCGATGCTCGCGGTGGAGTTAGGGTTGGGGTTGAGGTTGCTGCTTGGGTTTAGGTTGTTGGATCATATGGTTGCCGCCCACTCGGCTGCCACCATCACACTGAGCACTCAGCTTCGGGCCAGTCGCTTGAGGTTTTGGTAAAAACTACTTATATTCATATACAGCTTTATAGTACCTCAAAGCGCGCAAACATCAATTTTGACCTCAAATGGCATCCTCAACTCAGTGGTCCACGTCAAGATTACTGTCTGCAACATGACACCAAACTGGACTTCTGTTCCCGCTCGTCAAGCCCACCTGGTGTCGAGTTACGAGTGCTGCACTCCAATCAAAACGACAAGCCAACAATTTGGAAGAGGCTCAAGAAGAAGACTTGTAATTCTAATTGGCTAATTTGCACCTACCGAGTTTTGCGGACGAGAAAAAGGTTGGATTCTTTGCGGTCGGCGGCTGCGCTCGCTAACCAAGTCGATGTGACGTCGTTGACCTGCCGACTTGTGAACTTTATCCTGACCAAGCGAAAGAGGGGGTCGAGTATGAAATTCAAAATCAATCGACCGGATGCGAGAAAGGTGAGGCCGGCGGGCGATAGACGGAAGAGGTCGAGTCTTCGGAGTGGTTGGATATTCCAGTTTCTCCTTTAGCCGAACTAGCTGGCCGATAGCAAAAGTGGCAACTACTCTGTGGCGAGCAACACGATCTATACTAAGACGACGACGACGACGACGACGACAGCACCAGCTAGAGAAACGAGGGACAAAGAGAGTTCATTGATTTACTGCCTTCTGGGGTCGATTGGCGGCACTAGGAGATGCACATGTAAATGCTCGCTTGCCTCGCTCTGTCTGGCTTTGGTTTCCAAAACTCTCAAACTCTTGTCTTGGTAGCATTTGAGTACAAGGCAGCCAGGAAGAGAAAGAGAGAGACTTCCAATGAGACGACAACTAGAACGGAATCGACCAGATTAGATGGAATTTGGCCTGAGTGGAAGGGAAAAGTTGTGGGACTTTGTGGACCGCCAAGTGGGAGACATAGATAAGTCGATATGCGATCGCTGTGTTGGCTTAGATACCACACTTGCTCACACCCACGCTCTCAAAAGGAAACATATATAGCAGCGACTACTGGCTGCTATTAATCATTCCTCAATGGAGACACTAACTCACCGCGCACATTAGGTAGCCAGCAAGCTAACTGGCTGGGCCGAGTTTGTCTGTCGGCAAACTTAGCGACAAGCAAGAGAGAGAGAGAGAGAGCGAGACCTTGGGATTCAAAACCATCGAACTTTGTGACTCATTGGCTGGCGCAAGCGAGTAACGCGAATCGTCTCGCTTTTGGCTAGCTCAAGTCTCTACTCGCTCCTCCAACTTCCGGCCCTCGCCGCTTACATTGCGCCAAGAGGGTAGTGGCAGCTGCTCACTTATTTGTCTGTTATTTTGGGTGGCCGCCCACAAAGTTCCGCTACGCTGGGGCTCACCCCTCGGTAACTCGGTGGTTGCATTAGTTTTAGCATTGCTTACTATTCAATTCAAGTGGATGGATTCCCTCTCGCGGGCTGGACAAGCAAGTAAAAGAGTGAACGCGGGACGCTGAGGGGGTGGGGTCGCCAAATTCGCCGCCCGAGGGTGGAGTGGCGAAGTTGGTGGAGCACTCGAATTGCAGAACCAAATAGACTGCTACAGCCGCCACCACCCCTACACCCTTTCACCACATTCTGTTACAATTGCAATCCTCGAGAAGAGCCACTTGATTGGGTCCAAATTAAGCGCGCAGCTCTCCCAGAGGAGAGCTGGCGACTTTCTAGTGTGCACGAATCGAGTTACCAGCAACCGGAAATCAATGTTTACTTCTCGCTACTTAGTTGGATAGCTACCAAAGGCAACCGCAAGGCGGACGTAAGTCTCAATGGTGGCGGAGCAAATAATCGAATTTCGCACATCTACTTGCTAGTCGGCGTTAATTAGTCTTAATTTGGCTAGGTATCCCAAGCGAGAGCCCAAGCAACTTCCGGTTACTGCGATTCAATTTTCTCTCTCGCTCCTGCACCTCCATTTGCTCGATGCTTTCCTTTCTATTGGAAACTTTTTTCTCCTATTCTCACCTCTCGCATAGATTGTTTGTGCAGTAAGATGTTACGAGAAATGAAAACCTTGGCTTCAATGGGAATAACAGAACGGAAGGAGGATGCCAAAATTGAATTGGCCACCACCAACGGTAGCTAGGCGGAGAGTTGGACGGAACACAGCAAAAGTAGCAAAATTAGCAATAGTAGAAATAGAAAGAGACAGACATACCGACACACAAAACGCCGACCAAGACCAACAATCAGCTGGATTAATAAAAGAGTGAGAGAGAGAGAGAGAGAGACGGAAAGTTTGTTGTGGCAACGGGTATTTTCCCGCAACTATAAGTCGGGACCAAATAGTGGCAACAGTAGTGGCAGCAGCAGCAGCAGCAACAACAACAACAACAACAACACAGCGGCCGAATTCCGAGTCCACAATCCATTACGCAACTCGTCAGTTCCTGGCGCTGGCCTCTCACGTTTCATTTCCTGTTTGCGCGACCGGAAGTTGCTCGCCTGCTGCCAGTACAACGGTCGACGCGTCGTCCACCGCCACACGGTACACGTAGCAAATGCGTAGAGGCCGGAGGGACGAGGAAACTGGAGCGCGCTTTTACTGGTTACAGGAGACGGACCGACCAACCAACGACTTGCACACAATCATTGGTGGCGGCTACCTAGCCACAACGCGAAGGGTAGCGGTTTGTCTGGGCAATTTTGTTACTTTAGTGTAACACCCACAACTCACAGTTGGCGCAACTCTCCGCACTACAGCACCCTAGAACCACCTGGAACTCTAGCCCATTGTGTGGCAAATGAGCACTGACTTTTTGCTGGGCTATCGGCGCAAATGGGCGCCGCTCCTACGCTCTCTGGCCCCATGACGACGATTGATTGAATCTCCAAAGGTGAAGAGAGCAGCGGCACTTAAACTCATTACACTCTCATCAGGTCAGCGTCAACGTCGAGATCGTAGCAGTGGCTGTTGCTGTTGTAGTCGTTGGGTGCTACAGCAGCAGCTATCGGCGCTAAGTGGCGAAAGCAATTGAGGTTTTCGCAAAGAAGAGGAGCGTGAAAATCTGGCTAAAGAGTGCCACCAATCAACTTTATCGCTTTTCCTCTCTCTCTCTCCCAAGCTAGTTTTTCTCGTTTTGTTAACTCTCCTCGTAATTTTGCAGGAATGTTACGCAATGGCAACACTAAGCCCTCTAAATTTGCGCTTCCTCCTCTCACTGTACGCCTTTCCCTTGAGTCGAACTGTATAGGAAGCGCACTCTACCGCTACTTGAATCCGGACGCAGGAAGTTCATTAGTGGCGAACGTCGACGACGTTTTTGTTGCCGTCTTTATGTTGTTAAACTAAACATTAATTTCAAAGTCAATTGAAAATTAGGTCAATGGAACTTTTCCCACTTCCAGTTGCCTCTTTCAATCACACGTGGTTATTTCATTACCATCCACAATCTTATGAAAATTGAAACTTCACCCGGGTGACAATGGCAAGCAAAATTAATCGACTACTAACCATTACTTAATAATGCCTGTCTCACAAACCACAAATACACGCAAATCCTGATTAAAACAATAGTCACAGTCCATTTAGGCAACACAAGACGCGTGATAAACACGAGATCGATCGCATGACAATGACAATGGTAAGTCTATTTTCTGGTAATCAATTAGCAATAAATCTATTAGATTTAATTACACTTGGTTATGTTGAAGACTGTAAAACTAAAAAAGACATTAATCACCACTCAATTAACAGGTGGTCGAGATGCCCGACTCGTTCTCGCTAGAGCTCAGGTCGTTGCTCACGGGACTCCTCCAGCGGGATGTGCACAAGAGACTTGGTTGTCGGGGGCGTGGCGCCGAGGAAATAAAATCACACCCCTTCTTTAGGGGAATCGATTGGCGCGTTGTATTCCTGCAACGTCTCTCGCCGCCACTAATTCCAGCTCGCGGCGAGGTGAACGCGGCCGACGCCTTTGATATTGGCTCCTTTGATGATGAGGATACAAAGCATATAAAACTGACCGACGCCGACCAGGAATTGTACAGGAATTTTCCCGTTGTTGTTAGCGAAAGGTGGCAGCATGAAATTGCCGAGACCATCTTTGATTACATCAATCACGAGGCGGATAAGGCGGAAATGAAACGTAAGAACAAACACAAACTCGGCTACCAAGAGGAGGAACAAAGCGATTGCATTCTGCATGGTTATATAAAGCGACTTGGTGGTACCTTTACCGCCACCTGGCTAACGCGCTACGTTAGATTGTATCCAAATCGTTTAGAGCTATGGAGCGACTCAGGCAAACAGCCTGAGTTAATATTTATGGACCAAATTGAGGAGGTTTGCAACGATTATGTTCAGATCAAAAACGAGCAATGCATTGTAATCAAATTGTACAATCATTCCAAATACGTGTTTACAAATTCGGTAAGTTTACCTTGTGTTTGTATTTGTGTTCGTGCCTCTCTCTCATAGGAACCTTGTATCCTTTGCTATATGGATTTAAATTTTTGTTTCCACAATCTAGGTCGTCGCTTGAGGAACTCCTCTCGGGTTATATGGTCAGCTGACGACGAGGGACTCTCTTGCCATGGTCTCTCCGCTTGCCATTCCGGTGACCGTCTAGATGCTGACCATTAGGTCGTGGAACAAGCTGATGAACAGGATGATTAGATTAGAGCTAGTGTTTGTTGGGAGTCTGGTTGCGCAACCAACCAACCAACCAATCACCTGTCCAACTTTCTAACCCGTCAACTCACACGACTACCGCCACCAAACTTCATACTTCACGCTCGCAATACTCCAATGGAAAACCTGCAACAAAATGGAACAACAACAACTGCCACGACAATGCCGCCGCCCACAATGTGCTTACGATAACATCACCGAGTAGGACGAGATAGGACTCAAGGAGTGGCACGTCTCCCTGAAGGCCGCCCACAAGGATTCAATGGACATGATGACCACAATGGCCGAGAAGGCGACCAAAATTTACGGCACGGAAATTCCGCTTAAGCATATGGGCAAGCGGAGGCAACAGCTTCAAGCGGAAGCGACCATCTTGGCGGCAAACAGCAACAATGCGAGCAACCAGAACGCAAACGCCGCTGCAGTGGTCGCCGCTTCGGCTGCTCCTGGTGGCGTTGGCGGAAAGTTGAGTACGATAGCAAATTTGGAACAAAAGATTATACAGAAAGAGCTCCAAGCTTCCACTTCCGCTAGTAAGGCTGCCGCGGCGGCCGCAGCCGCTGCTGCTGCGGCTGTGATGGCCCAGCAGGCTCAGATGGCGCAATCGTCCGCACCAACGACTTCCGGTACGGGCCAAGATTTGGGAGCAGCTAGTGGCGGCACCTCTGCTGCCGGCTCCTCTGGAAGGTCAAAGCAGGAGCTGGCGGCAGGTACAGGTAATGTTGGCACGAGCATGGGAGTTGGCAAGAGTCGTGGGCCGCCTAGCGGCGACTCGTCGTCAGTGGGCCAGCCGGACCATAAACACCATAGAAGTCACAGCGGTCGAACTCATCACCACCGACACCATCATCATGCGCATGGTTCCTCGTCCGCCGCCCAAACGCCTGGCTCAATAACGAGCGGGTCTGGTCAGGTAACAACAACAAGTGGCGCCCATCACCATCACCACCATCATCACCACCATCACCACGGACACAACCACTCGACGCGCTCCTCTACTTCCGCCTCACGAACCTCGGCCTCAATTAGGCGAGTTGTGCCAGCGGCAACGGCGACAACGGTGGCGGCCACAACAGCAACCACCGCAACTACTTCTGAAAAGCCCTCGGTCCAGTCAGCTGACGCCAGAGTTCCGCTCGCCGATGGCACTACGGCTGTTGCCCCAGATGACCAGGTGCAAGCTACCGTCGTCACCGTCACAGATGCCGCTAGCACGACCACTGGACCTACGCAATCACCGGCTACTCAACCATTAGCGAGCAAAAAGATCGACTCGCTGGCTAGTAATTTGGCTCAGGTTCAACTGAAAGAACCAGAGGTGAAGCTAAAGGAGAATGCGCAAACTTTGCAGGCAACAGATACGACAACTCCGCAACAAGTGGACAACAAGGTGCCCAATACACAGGTTGGCGCTCTAGTGGGAACCGAGTCCGAGGAGAGGGCTAGAAATAACTCATCCGGCAGCATAGCCTCAGTTCTCAGCGGAAGCGGAAGTGGCTCCAGCGGCTCAAGCTCCAGTAGTTGCTCTAGTAGCGGCGATATTAGTGGCGACGAGTCGGCGCCCACAAGCAGCAAGGCCGAGCAAGCGAAACGAGCAACAGATAACCAAACGCCAACAATGGCTTCAAAAACCATCAAACCAACAGAGCCACTTATTGTTCAGACGCCAACACCCACTCCAAATGAGCAATGTGGGGGCCAAAACATGGTGGTTGATTCAAATTTGGAACCAAGAATCAAATTGGCCGTTAGCTTGGAAAATGTCTCCGAGCAACAGGAGGTTTTGAGGGATCCATCGAAGAGGATTACAAGTGATAATAAGCAGCGCGAACAGGATTTAGTGGCCCAATATGAGAAACTCAATGTTACAGCACGCAACTCGAGCTCCAGCATCGAGGAGGCAGATAATTGAGGGCCGAGGGTTCGCAGTATACTCTATTTCTATTTAGCTATTTAGCTTGCTAGTCGGTGTCAGTGATCAGGATTTTAACAAGACAAAACGATGGATAAAATAAACAATCGAAAGTCAATTTATCAAATATCGTCATAGTTAAAAATTGCAAATAATCGAGCCAATTAGTTACCTGATGAAATTATCGTCTTTTATGATTTGCCACTAGTGTTCCTGTCTAAATGCAGGCTAATGTGATTGCTGCAGCATTTTACTTTGCTTATTATGTGGATAAAATGGCCAATCTTGTCATTGGTTCAAGTCGAGTTGTTTTTAGTTCATGGTATTTGATAAAACTCAGGGCTCCCAAGATATTTTAGTGATATCGGATAATAAGATGATTGAATTTGCGGACTCATGCTCAATAAACTGCATGCAAAGATTGCCGACCAAGTTTGAATATCCCAAGAGACTCGGGCACCCCTTAATTGCACTTCACATGTATAGCCTGGCCACTTGATTATATGGTGTAATCTTTCACTATCTCTGTCAAATGTACAAAGAATTAAGGCTTCGCAACACAAAGAACATGGCAAGTGAGCCGCGTCCAACAATTACAATAAGCACCCAAGTTATGCTCTTTAAAGTGATAATGAGGCCTTGGAAAGGTTTTGGGTATATTTCCCGAACCCTGCACTTGACCGACTCGAAAGAAGGTACGGCCTGATAGCCTAGCTGCCGCGCAGTAGTGTGCAAAATTTGGTATCTACTCTGTGTCGGGGTCGCCCCCGGCACCTCCGACCACCTAGCGCCGCGAGTTCGGATGTTTCTTGCTGAGGAATGCCAAAGCCGTCAATTGCACCTAGAATCGATTTGTCTAGTCAAGCTGAATGTACCGAAAAAAACCGCCTCTAAAAGTCACCTCTAACTCCGAAGATATGATAGCTAGAAGGTAAATGAACCCTGCAAACGACTCAGAAGTTGGATTCTGAGCATCCGGTTGCCTTAAATGTTTGCAATCGAGTGTATCTTCTGGAATATTGATGTCACTAAAGACGGTTTTCTTTGACTTAATCAGAGCAACTTGTAGGTTCGATTCCGCGTACATTCCACAGTGCTGGCCTCTGTTAACGAGCTACATTTCGCATCAGGTCGCTAGGTGGTCGAGGGTCCCGAGGGCGACTGGGACGTTTTGTGGATAGCAAAATTTGCACACTTCATCGCAGGTCCGTCTCAATGATAGCAAACCTTCTTCCTAGTCGATAAGTTCCAGGGTTCCGGTAACAGGCACGCCGCCCTTGAAAGGCCTCTAATCACTTTGGAGGCCATAACTTTGGCATCTGTTATGATTTTTAAACGCGGTTTGCAATTTTGTGCTCTCAAAACTCTAGTCTTGATAAGTGGAGGTGCATTTCAGTGCCGAAGCACAGTATTTAGTCGCATAGAGGGATCCATGTTGATCCCAGTCGAGGCCTACAGGGCTCCATAAAGAGTTGAATAAATAAATTTGATGACATGCACAACTCCAATATATCATTTGGATGCATTTAATTGAGTCAAAATTTATTCAGTGGATTTAAATGTTCTCTTGTTACAGTTGTTTATAAATATAATGCTTTTCTCTTTCTTGCTTCTCAATTGACGAGTAGTTGTTCTAGTAACAAATTGGCCACTTGTTGCTCGCCAGAAGAGGATCGACTGTTCATTTGTCCTGGATTTTTCTCTTTGTCAATTATATCATATGATTTGATCTAATTTCTCCCTCTCTCTCTATCTCTCTATCTCCCTCCCTCTTTATCTAATCCCTTTACATTCCTCTTACGACTTGACATCTCTCCTACTTTTGTTGTTGTTGTTGTTTTAATTAGCATACATGTAGCCGCCCACTTGCATTTGATTGGATGCTTGCTTCTGGTACTGGTGGTGTGTTGGCACTTGTTGCTGCTGCTGATGTCTCATGGTTCCGCTGGAGGCGCTTGAGTAGGGACTCGAGCAGGTAGATGAGGAGCTTGGCGAGTGTGGCGATGGGACTAGTAGGAGTTTGCCATTTCGCTGCTGGGCGTAGCTTCTCTGTCTCAGGTACAAGCTAATGGCTGTTAGACAGGAGCATAGAAGGATAAGTAGGAGAACCACTGAGGCCAAGACGAAGGAGTAGGAGGACATGCAAATTTGTTGCGACATATCAACTCTGGATGTCAATGGCGAGGCAAACGTTTGGTCCAAATCAATGGCTCCATTCTCAACGGTGGATTTCTCCTTCTGTTGCTGCTGTTGAATGGCAAATGCGAGATCCCCTGAGCTAACGACTTGAATAACTCGGTTCAGGCCAACCGTTTGGGTTAGTGGCTTTTGAATTGAGAAGTGACGACCACCGAAGAGAGTTGGCTGAGATCCGTTCAAGTATTGGTTTCGTTGCGAGGCTAAATCACGCTTCTCACGGGTGGAGCCAAATTTGCGCAAATGAACCGACGAGGCCTCGCCGGCAACCGCGCCAGCGGCTCCATTTGCCGAGTTGCCCTGGCCGTTGATGTTGAATGTGCCCGAAATGGTTGATTCACTGTACGATTCGGATCCTATTCCCGAGGCGCCCGAAGCGGAACACTGCTCTGGACATTGATGGCGGCAAATTTGAATGGTACACTGGAAGTGGACCTCCATTGAATCGGGGAACTTGAAGGCTTGGAAGTGGGCGTAGCTCAAGACGGTTGCCGAGGAGCCGAAGTTCTTGATCTTTGTAAAACGAGACATTAACTTTGGTCGTGTTATGCAACCACTCTTATCAACCAACTCAATCGGTCCCCGTTTTCCATCATGAGCAAAGCAATTCCTAACCAACATGTCGAATTTGTTCTCCTCGTCCTTGATGGCCAACACCATGGTCATGGTCTGGCCAATCTTCACGATACCGGCCACCTCGCTAGCCCATGGACCTGTGTGTTTGTATTGTGTGTGTTTTGTGTTATGTTATTGTTTGGATTAGAGTCAGGCGGTTAGTATTGTTGGTCAGGTGCAGAGTTATGCTGATGTCGACAGGTTGGTGGTCTCGTTGTGGGCATAAGGCTCACACGGCAAGGATCGCTCAAGTAAGAAAAGTTTTGCCAAGTCAATCAAGCGAAGCGAAAAGAAAAGAAACCCCGACAAGAGAAAGGCAGCCATCAAAGTAGTGGTAGTTTTTATCGGCTAGTTTATGGCGGCGGCGGCGGCGGCCAGTCGATTAACGATTCACTGCAACCTGTTGAGTGTCTCGGGCTCTTCTACGCAAGAGAAAGAGGTGGACAGAGTCAATCTGATCGGAGAGGAGAGGAGAGCAGAGGAAAGGAAAGGAAAGGAAAGGAAAGGAAGAAGAAGAGAGAGAGAGAGAGAGAGAGAGAGAGAGAGAGAGAGAGAGAGAGAGAGAGAG
>WNKI01000001.1:1195109-1308919 GCA_015350385.1 Aculops lycopersici | reverse complement strand
AGANGAGANAGAGAGAGAGAGAGAGAAAGGAAAGGAAAGGAAAGGAAAAGAAAAGAAAAGAAAAGCTACTTTCGTTTGGTCAATGGCAAATGAGCTTGCCTCTTATTCATGAACCATGGAGTCATAAATGAGAGAAACTAAAATCAGCGTTGGGGGTGATTGACATCCATTAAGGTTGATGCGCTTTTGTGCTGCGCATCTACAAAAGCCCATCAACCAAGCGCTCCAATTTTCTCCCTCTTTCGCTGTCGAGTTTGTGCGGCACCACAAACTCTCTTGGCATGCAATCCAGAGGTTCCTGCAATGAAACACTCCAACTCTAGCAGTTAAGATCTCTTGTTCCGATGGACGGAACAAGAGAAGGAGAGAGAGAGAGAGTTTCTCTCTGTTTGTCTTCATTCTAGTCATCGGGCTACGACTACTAATGGTACTCATGCCACCGCAGAGCCCAAAAAGAGAAATCAAATCAACTTACCCTTTCCAACTTGGATCTGCATCCAACAGCCAACGTTGTCTCCGGCAAAATCGGCGCGCACAATATCAAGCATATCAACGGGGAAGGGCCTAAAGGTGACTGCCTTCTCGTATTGGTCGTGCCATGTGCAGCGCAACTTGCGCGCGTGGTCATAGACCTCCTGAACATTTGGATCGTATTGGATCACAATGGTATTCTCGAAGTAGGTTCCGCTTCCGGTGTTGCCGCCCATTCCATAGAGTCCGTTCTGTGTGTTTCCCTGGGTGCCACAGGAGTTTATGCTTATATCAAAGTAAGCCTGTTGCTTGTTGCTATTCTGGTTCACGTGGATACATTGGTTGTGACTGTAGTGGCCCTTGCTGAAGATAACTCCGTTGAAAATTTTGTCGAATTCAATGCTAACCTTCATTAAATTTTTCTCGCACTTAACCTCCAAGTTAACAATCTTAGGAATGTCTGGTGCTTGCAATGGCCAAGCTTGCGCGCCCGACTCCATCATTGCAGTGCTCGCCGAGGTGATCACTGGGTGCTGAGCGCTTGCCGCGGTGGCTATTTGCTGGCTTCCGGTTGGCTTCAATTGCTGCTGTTGTGGTTGTGGAATCATTGCTGAATCTTCGATCGAGTTTGAGGATTGGTCCTGGGCGTTGAATTGCTGCGGTGGTGGCACTATGTTACTCCTAACCGACGACTCCTGCACGGCCATTGGCTGACCAGCACCCGGGGCGACGGCCTGTTGCGCCTCCGAGCTAACAATTTGTGGGCCCACCTGTTGCACTCTAACCATTTGGCCGCCTGGCTGCGCCTGCGACGGATGGGCGGCAAATGGGTGGCCGGCGGCGGCCGGATGCTGGAGAGCGGCGGCGCCGGCAAACTGGTGCAACTGTTGCTGCTGATGTGGTTGCATTTGTATCTGCTGCTGTTGGTGTGGATGCTGCATTTGTTGCTGGTGGCCGGCTGGTGGTCCCATTTGCATATGAGGATGGTGACCATGGTGTTGTTGCTGTTGTTGCTGGTGCATGGCGGCCGCGGCGATCTGTTGCTGCGCTGGCCCATAGTTGCCGGCCAATGCGGCGGCCATAAAGGGATTGAATGGCTTCTGTGGTTGTGGATGCTGCATTCTTGCTTGGATGGCCATTGGATGCTGAGGTTGGTGTTGTTGCTGTTGTTGTTGTTGTTGCATTTGGAATTGCATTTGCTGTGGTGGCACTTGCTGCTGTTGTGGCGCCACTTGTTGTTGTTGTTGCTGCTGCTGCTGCTGCTGCTGCTGTGGTTGTTGCGGGTAGACGATGGGCGCCACTGAGGCTGGCATCTGTGGATCCTGTGGTTTGGATTTCAACATTATGATTATCATAAGAGTTAGTCACGGAAACTTGTATGAAAAATTTCCATGGAGCAATGAAGGAATCGAGTCATTGATTTCATCTCTGATCGGAAACTTACCTGTCGGATCACCTGGGCGCTTGTAAATGACTTGTGCTCCGCGGCTTCCGGTGACTGCGACGACTCAGCAGCAATCAAATCATCGCCAGCCAGCGCAGCCGAAGACTCCAACGCCGAGCTAGACTCGCTGCCCATCGACAACATGGGCCCAGTTGGTGGCTGGTTGGCGTCGGCCGCTGGCGCTGCGGCCACGTGTTGCTCGCCCGCCTGAATGGCCGCCGTTAGTTGGAGTTGGTGGGTGAAAGCTAAGACTAAACATAGTGGCAGTAGGAGTGTCAAAAATTTAGTAGTCATTTTGTTGCTTCTTTGTGTGGCGAGCCCGTTTCTTAATTGGTTTCTATTGCTTCTAACAATGTGATTAAATCTTCTCTTGCAACTTGATTGGCAACAGGTGCTAGTGGTGGTGGTTTCTTGCTGTTGACCAGTAACTTGCGGCCTCAACTTCATAATGTGTGTGGCGTGATCAGGTAATAAAATAGAAAATTTTCAAATGGTACTAATAACAATGATTGAGCTTACGACAAATTCTGTCGCCTTAATGGTTTTAGTGGTTGTAGTTGATCTTGTTCTTGTTTCTTTTCGTTTTGTTTCCCAAGATCAAGTCTCACTTGCGATACCTTCAACTAAATGAGAGGACAAAAATTGTCAATTTCCAAATTATAACAACAACTCGAATGAAATTCAGTTAGATAGTTAGTTATTCTCTCTACTTCTCTTTTGCTAACTATTGCCTACCTCAAACGTTCCACCAGCAATCAAAACTTACACTCTTCTTTGCGCCGCTGGCATTGACTTTGACCAATACTATTGCTGCCGGTTGACCTGCTCGTCTGCTAGCTCGCCAAACGAATGCGCTAGCTTGCCAGTTTGGTTGCGGCGCAAGATGATGATGATTATGATTACGATTATGAGCAGCAGCAGCGGCGGCGGCGGTGGCGGCGTCAACGGTAAGGAGTCTTGCAGGTAAGAGAGAAGAAACTGAGCTAAGCTAACGGAAAGCTAACGGTTTGCGCGCCGCGGAGAAGCTGGACCTTCGAGGCAAAGAAGCGCCACAGGCTAGAGCTCACCTGTTGCCTTTGGTACTATGCGGCTGCCTTCCCCTGAGCTAATCGGCGCGCCGCGGCAAAAGTCGCCACTGTATATAGGTCAGTGGACTGGACGACGGCGAGGAATCATTTAGTTGCTTTGCGAGGTTTCCCGAGGCGAAGCGAAACTAACGTTAGTTTGGAGGCAGGACTAACGGCGAGCTAAGAACGAGAGGGAGAGAGAAGCAGCAGCAGAAGGAGGAAAAGGAGGAGCGCGGAGGCTAAACGGGTAGTTTCGCTGCTCGCATCTCTCAGCGAAAGGTAGTTTCGCTACGCTAGCGGCGACCGCTTCAGCGACAAGCGAGTTCTCTCCTGCGGCGGCAACGGTGGCGGCGGCTTACGGTGAACGAGCTTGCCAGTGCAGCGGGAAAACTCACTAGCTTGCCATCGCTTCATTAGTTGCGCTCTCTGCTGCTCGGCCACTCGCTACTTGCCAGTCAACTCAACGGCTGCAACGAGTTTTTGGAGTTATCCTCAGGTGCAAAAGTAGTTGCGATAGGAGAAGCCTCATGTTCGAAGCATTCAAATGAACACAGACAGCAAACCTGCGTGTCCTCCTGCTTCTCTCCGTTTGGCGGCCACATTGAATTGCTCAGCTGCAAGAACGAAACTAACTAACTAACTAACTGCAAGCTAGCTTGCCAGCGAACAAATGGACCAGCAATGTTGCTCGCCGGATCGGCCGTTCAAACGGATGTCTTCCCCTTGCCGTTGTGTAATAAATTAGCAACCAAGAAGCCGGACGCGCAACTTTGCCAGCTTCAATGCTACAGCAACAACAACTCAAATCTAGTAAACAAACCAAACGACTCACTGAACCACTGAGATAGAAAGCCACCGACTGACTGGCTCACTTGTTGGCATTCAAATTATTTGATGACGGCCAACGTCAAGAGGCAACTCAGTCAGTCGGTTAGTTGGTCTAGCTGGCCGACCGATTGGCGCTTTTCTCTCAACTTCTAGGTGCCTTTCTCCTGTTCATAGAAAGTCATTGCTACCATTGCATTTGCCATTGCTTCTTTGCCTCTTTACGAGGCGGCTCCACTCGCGACCGTCGAGATTTGCGGAGCCTAAATCCGACTTAAGAGTGGTGCAAATGTTCCGCCTCTCCATCTCTCTACACCCATCAGTTGGCCAGCAACCGATTGGCGGATCTTCATCGACTGGCAGCTGGACTCATCTTGTAGCAAGATAAACTCTAGCAGAGACGACCTGTCGACTTACAGCCGAAGCTTTGGGGCTCAACAGGAGACTGGAGCTTATGGGAAAGTTTAGTTGGTTTGTCGGGTGCATCAACTCACTTGAAGCCAGGTATTAGCAGGGAGGGATTTAATCGACTTGTTGTCAACGATCACCTCGTTAACATGTTGGTTGCCTATTCTAATGAGCCCCGGTGATGAGTCAGTGAAGTTGATGCAACAAGTGGTGGACTTGTTGTTGCTATTGGCACGCAAGAAGGAGGTCACTCGTTTCCGTTTACTTTATAGCTCGCGTAGTTACCCTCTCCCCTCAGTTTATATAGTTGAGTGACTGACTGACTGACTGGCGCCCCTCTCTCTCTCTCTCTCTCTCTCTCTACCTCTCACTCACCTGCCAGTGCTGAGGTCATGCAAACAATTGGCCACTTGTTGCTGCTGGCCGCTCATGTTGGCTGTAACTGCAACTTGAGACGAGTGACAAGGGAAATGCAAACGAGGAGACAACCACACTCTTAGTGCTGCGGATCGAAGTCGAGTTGAGTCACAATGATGAACGATTTGATCATGACGCCAACTAGCGAGAGTTAAACTCGCTTGCTCCATTAGACTCGATGGGAAACCGAAGATTATTTAGTTGTGTTGTCTGGGTAGTAAATAGCAATTTTGGAGTCGAAATCTTAGAGAATGCCCCGGAGTTGAGCAAGCAAACTGACCGCTCCGAGTGCAGGTTAAATTTCTCCAAACTCTACACTTTAAAGTTAGCGGTCAAAGGTAACTCGACAGAGAGGAGATCACAACAACCTGTGGCGAGCTAGCACGCTTGCTAGTTTGCTAATGGAGATCTTAGATCGGACTATTCAACTATTGCCTTCTGGCCAGAGCACAGCAACGACAACAAGTTATTGCGATTCTTTTTACTACCCAAACAAAACCAAAAATAAGCTCCAACGAAGAAGAGACACACGACAAGTGAAATGAACTCGACGATAGTCATGATGTCGTCTGCTTACCTGGAACTCTCTCTCTCTGCAGGAACCGAAGTTTTGCATGAGTGTTGTGTTTGCGCTCAAGTGAAAACGATCTAGTTTCTTCCTCTTAACCTAAACTTTGGTTAGATAGCTGGCTGGCAATCTATCTCGAATGTCTTCGTGTTTCTCTGGCTTGTTTGGATCTCAGAAGCTCGAAGCTCGAATTTAGAAGCAGAAGAAACTAGACAGAAAATAAGGAGAAGGGGAAGGATAAGAAGAACCGACAGCAAATCCAAGTTGAGACCACAAAGCTCCACTTGATTATTCAGCAACTCTCACTAAATCAACCAACTAGAGAGTCAAGCGGCAGTTCGACCAGTTAACTAGACGATGGCTTCACTTTGGTGGTGGTGGTGGTTGTTGTTGTTGTTGTATTAGAAAGCAAACAATGCGACGTAAACGCAACTCCCCAGGTGACCCTTCGAGAGCAACGATCGACAAGATATCCTTCCTCTCAATGATGGTCGTCATCCTCGTAGTCATCTTCGCTAATCTCCCGCTAGAATCTTGCTTAGTTTCTCTCTCTCCCTCTGTTTGCTTAGACCAATTGCCAGTGACGGCAAATAAGCATCGTCTATGTGTGGCTTTAGTCTTGTGCTACAGTTGCAATGCGAGGATGCAAATCATAACCTTTAAAACTTCTCCTCGCTCGACGCTCCATCCGGCGCTCTTCTGAAAGTGTTTGCTCATTCGACTTTCTTCCAAAAGAGAACAACGACTTCTAAGCAGAGGATCCTCTAGGCTCTATTAGTTTAGCGAGAAAAAAACAAGCTCTTGCATCACGAGGGTGATGACAGTAAATAAGTGGAGGAAAGTAAGACAAACGGAGAAATCACTTATTCGCCAGGTAGACTCGTCAACAGGTGGATAGGTGCATTCATGTAAACTACTAGTAGCAAACTAGCAAATAAACTCTCTCGCTTCGAGTGTCTAGTGAGTGTTGATTTGCTTGTTAACAATGCCAACAAGTGGCTGTCCTTTTTATTTGCCAAAGTCTATCGCAACTAGCTGTTGCCACTGCTTATTCTTGGGACAAACTACAACTTTTGAGATGCGAGGAGTCCAAAGTATACGTATTAGAAGGAGAAGGAGAAGGAGAAGAGAAGCGGCCGAGTTTTTCACTTGTGTTTCTCTCACTCTCTCGGCTTGAAAGCCAACAGTTCAAAGGGAGGAGGGAGAGAAAGAAAGAAAGAGAGAAATTTCGGCAACATTATAATTTCTTCAAGTTACGAGCTGACGACAGGTGAAAAGTCGGCCTTGCTTTTGAAAAATAAAAGAGATGATTTGTGTCAGTCGTTCGCTTGTTTAGGCTGATTATCTATTTCAACCTCTACATGTAGACGTTGCTTGTTCTAACAGGTAAACGCGTTCGAATATGAAGAAGGCCATCGGTGGTGGTGGTGGTTGTGGAAGTTGTAGCATCAACAACTAGAAATGAAAACTGTCAATGGTTGTTGTGGCTAAATCCGTTAGACATTCGGTTACACAACAACTTAACTGGTTGCCTCTAGAACTACGGTGACGATGTCGATAGTCGCTGCAACCTCAAAACACTCAGTTTTTGACCATAAACGACCATTAACACACTGCCTAAAACTGAACACCCGTCTCAGTCAACAAGTGACGTCTCTCCCTCTATCTTTCTAGTTGAGTTAGCTTGAGTAATCCTGTGGCCGACTGGTTAGGCTAAAATTTCTCTTCTCGCCAGATGATTTAGAGACGCGACATTTTGGCAAGACCAATGAGCCAGACAAACGATCGCCTCTTGCCGCTCTGTCCACCTGAGAAATGACCTCGTCCCAGTGGCAAAACCAAAGAAATTTAAGCATAAATATAAAATATACACATATACATATATATATATATATATAAGCTAAAATATGGAAGTTAGATGGGCAGATGCAAGTTTAACTTCGGCTAGCGAGATCACCAAGCTCGAAACTCGCCAAACTCAACGCTAATCTAATTCTCGAATCTCTCAACTCATATTTCCTCTCTTGTAATCTAACCTAAGGTTATAGACTGAATAAACACCAAAATTCAACGACGAAGATACCGGTAAGTGTGTCACACCTCATCGGTATCACGTTGTCCGCATGTTGATGATGCTATTGCTGTGGCAGTACTATCGAAGCCGTAAGCTCCGATGGTATTTTTAAAGTCACTGAAACTTCAGGGGAGACAAACGGATGCCAACAAGAGATAGCGTCGACATTGAGATAACCGGTTGCTTTAGACTGACAACAGTAACAGCATAAACAACACCAACCAAAAAGTTGCTTTCCAGTTCGAGCTGCACGATAATAAATTGTCCTCTCGGTGGTTTGTTCGCTCAAGCCTGCCGAACTTGACTCTCGGTTACCTGTTGAGTCCGAATGAGCTTAGCCGCGACCACCTGCTTGAACGGAAAAGACGATTGCGCTTGCAACTGTTTGCAATGGACTATCAAATTGCAGGGGAAGTTCATTAATGAATTTCAATGTATGGATTCTGATGGCGGAGTCTAAAAAGGAAAAGAAGGCTTTGCGACACATGAGACCATTTAGTCTCTCTCATTTCTGTCTCATCAAGCAACAGTTAGCGATATCGACTAGAAGGCGGAGAGGGTTATTAATATGCGTAAAGTGTCGTCTCCATATAGTTGTGGTCGTTCGCTTCTACCACATCTTTCGTTGGTTTTCCCCTTACAAGATGAAGGTTACAAAACTCGGCTACATTATCAGCATTACCAGTTGCAACAGGTACAGACTGGCTAGCTAGATGCCCGACTGGCCTGATTGCCCATATGCAACCGCTACAACACGACGGCAGCAATTATTTGACGCTCAATGAAAATTTACGGAGGCGGAAAAACAAGTGGTTGCCGCAAGTTCCGTATGGCTTCTCTCTGTAATTATTCTAGAGAAAAGACAACTGATCTTGCCGCCATCTTAGTTGTGTCTACCTCTCTAGCCTCTAGCGCCAACTGGTATCTTTCCGATACCCAAGTTTATCAACGCTCATCAAGCTTGGATTTAATCCAGTTTGAGTTGCTCGTCCCGAAGTGATATGAACCTTTTCAAATCTCTGACTGATACCGAAGACTTGATCGTTTAGCTTCAAATCGAGGTGATGCTAGCTTGACTAATGCTTTTCAGCACTGATTTCAAATTGTATCACCGGGTCAGCAGTATCAATGACTAGTTTTGCTTGTGGAGTTTAATGCACAATGAAATGGAGTTTATATCAAGTCTAGCAATCGGCGGATAAACATATATTGCGAATAACATCAATAAGTGGGAGTTGCTAAATATACAGTTCAATTCAATTGGTAGTAATAATAATAATCAATACAAATCGAGTAAACGATTATACAATCATGCCGAGTTCTTTTTCCTTTTCAGCAATCCACTTCAAAGTCTCCTGTTTCTCCTTCTCGAAATTCACCTTCTCTTCATCTAATGATGCCATGAAGTCCTCTACCTTCTTGTCCTTCATATCACGAGCATAGTTAATGGCTAACCGACGCATTTGTATTTTTCTATAGGGCATCTCTGTTTCAAGATTGATTAAGTTATCTTTGGGTTCTATGTCTAATTCTTTGATGATCTTATGAAATCTATCCTTGTGGAGTTCTTGCAGCTCACATAGGTAACGGTATCTCCTACCCATGATTGCAGTTGCCCTCTGCTTTTGATAGCCGATGAATCCTGACCTACTTACATTTCCCTCCTTGACCAAAGCTACTACATGACGCAATGCATGCGTCAATTTTGTAATCTTCGCCTCTAGAGAGTTACAATAGTCAACTTGGTGTATTAAACCCATTTTCTGAGTTAGCGCAAACTCTCGAGTTTTGTTATAGTGACTCCTTTTGGCATGATCTAGTGAAAATAACTTTCTCAACTCGTTATCTGGATTTAACGATTTCAATTCTGAGGATAAACCCAGTTCCGGAGGGAGCTCATCTTTCTCTGGCTGCCCCAAATCTCTCAAATCACCTGTATTGAAGTAGGATGGAACTTTAACGGGCCGATTCCAAACAAATGGAACCCAATCGTTAGGCCATGCTTTCATAGGCATTCTTTTTTTTCTCGTGTAACGTTTTGCTGTTAGGTTAATACCTGTCCTTACAATATTTGAGAAAATCATGGTTATAATTGAGGTCAATATACCTGGAATCCATGGGGAACAAAAAGTTCAACTTGCTTTACCTAAACAAAAAACATGTGGACTTTCTTCTACAAAACAAATTTTTGAATCTTGCGCGCTACTTGTGATGCGCAAGCGCATACCACGTTTTTGCCCACGTCGATCCGGGAAATCTATGGACGGAGCTTTCGAATGGCATGTGTTTCTATAGACTGCAGCGCAGAGAGAAGTGAAGAATACGGAATTATCCGGCATACTATTAATCAATCATCATCTACTATCGATCTAGACAGATTATTTACCCTATTGGACTCTTAAATAATAAGCATCTTTATCCTAGCCACCAGCTTGGATAAATTATATATTTATATTGCAAGACATATATAATAGATTAAATCCTCAACAAAATGCGTTACGTCGCTGCTTACATGTTGGCCATCCTAGGTGGAAACAAGGCCCCATCTGAGGAGGACATTAAGAAGATCCTAGGCTCAGTTGGAGTGGAGTGCGATGGAGCCCAATCGAAGAAGGTTGTTTCGGAACTCAGTGGAAAGAACCTAGAAGAATTGATTGCCAAAGGTAGCGAGAAGTTGGCTAAGATACCTTCAGGCGGAGCGGCGGCGCCTGCTGCTGCTGGAGCTGCTGCCCCAGCCGAGGCCAAGAAGGAGGAGAAGGTTGAGGAAGAGGAGGAGGATGACGATGGAGACATGGGCTTCGACTTGTTCGGTTAGGTACCCAAACTGTTAATTAAGAGTAAATAAAAACCCTCCCGAAAGTATGATGTAAATTTAGACTTTTGTCATCAACACGAGATGAATTCTTTACCATTGCTAGAGCCTAAATTTCAACTCACTTTATTAGTTGTACATGAATTACAAGTTCGAGGTATGCAAGTGACAAGTTACTATTGATCCATCTAAGTACCTATCTCGGTGTATCATAAAGAACTGTATGAATGATTTAACTATATGTGATCTTTCAAGTTCCATGTATGGCCTCGAACGGGAGTAAGCGTCTCGATATGCATTGACATGTAGTGACCGCACTCTGATTGCACGCTCCCATCACGCGAAGCCACAAGTGGTTGATGTTGGGCGACTGATAATAGTACGCACGACGCATTGTTGCTGACTGCTCCGGGCGTAAATGTGAGAGGTATCATTTGAGAAAATACAGTATTACATAATAATAATTTCACTATAATTATATCAATAGTCGAGTAAGTGTCAAAATGGCAACAAAGTATCTGATATTCAGCGTGATCTTCTTCGGGTACGCGATGTTCGCGTACAACCGGAAAGGAGTATCGTTTGCCATACCTAAACTTATTGAGGAGGGTCTTGGTAACGAGCAGGTTGGTCTCATATTAAGCAGTCAAAATTTCGCCTATGCAATCAGCAAGTTTCTGGGTGGAATCATCTCCGATAAACTAAGTTCGAGGATCTTATTTAGCTCAGGACTCTTGATCTCTGGCTTAGCAGCAATGGTTTTTCCACTAATGAACTCGGTTGCCTCTTACACCGCAATCTGGTTCCTCAATGGACTTGCACAGGGTGTAGGTTGGCCAGCTATTGCAAAGCTCCTGAAGAATTGGTTCGACCCGGCGGAACTAGGAACCTGGTGGAGTTTGGCCTCGGCGAGTTCCAACCTGTCAGGTTGTGTTGCGCCATTTATCGCGTCCTATGTCATTCTTAATTACGGATGGCCCGCAAGCTTACAATTTGTTGGCGCCCTGACTTTGTTGGCAGCAACCATTGCATTTATATTCATCGCTGACTCACCATCTATTACCAAGATCTCAACAAAGAATTCGCCGAAGAAGAGTCCCAAAAGAGAGCAACCTGCAAGCAAGAAACAAGGATCTAGCGCCCTGAAGATACTTCTAACTTGCAAATTTACTTGGGTCATTGCTATAAGTTTCCTTGTCGCGTCATGTATCAAGACTATTCTAACTGATTGGTCTCAACTATACCTTATGCGCGACTGCCATCAATCCTCTCTGGTTGCGAACAGCTTTGTGAGTAGCTTTGAGTTTGGTGGCTTTTTTGGTGGCATTGCTGCCGGGTTCCTATCAGACTTGTATATGAAACATAAGGGCAACTTTACTCATGGTCACCCGCGAATGACTATTGCCTTGTTGTTTGCCATTGCAACAGCACTTGGACTTTATCTGTTCGCTCTTGTCGACATGAAGTCAAGTCCAATCTTCATAAATCAAACCGGTATTTTGCTAGGCGCTGCAGTCTATGCCCAAATCGCAATCCTCGGTGTTGTGGCCACTCAATCGGTCGATAGTAGTATGAGTGGAACCTCCCATGCCATAGCGGCGCTAGCCGCCAACATAGGATCGATTGTAGCAGGTTTACCTGTTGCCAGTATCGCCAAACACTATTCGTGGACTCAAGTTTTCTTAATCCTACAAGCAACTGCCATTGCCATAATTGGTTTCCTAGTCCTAGCCCGTAATGTCCGTTACAAAGTAGAGCTTACCGGCGGAAGTAAGAAGAAAGATTGATATTTTACTCTGGTAGTCAAGCGCTTTGAAAGTCAACGACTGAACTATGCATTATATTTTTAATAAATAATCTAGCATCCTTGGGAACTCTTTTTAATGTAGTGATTTGACTCTATCTTCAACTGCGAGTTCCCAAATTCAAGTTCGGGACGATATTTGGCAAAATCAATTGTGTTTTTGTAACACCCCATCTCCCATTTACCGAGGTACAGAGTAGTACAAGATGAGCTTTTGTACTACTCTGTACAAGATGATAGTTAATATGTTAGTTAATTTAGATAGTACAATCTTAAATTGTTCAAGGCAACAGGTAAATTAAGAACACCCAAGATCACAGAATTCATTTATTGTTTCTCAGCTCTGGAATCTTGTATAGATTGTGAAGTAATGATTATATCTTTCACCTAATTAGAGTTCTCCTCCATTCGTTTTCTCTGGGCGGCTGATTGATTTAGCAAGCCTTCTTGGAAGTGATCTTGAACTATGAGTACCATAGAGAAAATCACAGATAATGAGACCCACAGAACGAAAAACATTTCGACAATTATATAACCCTTCCAATCAACGAGGAAACCAGTAATGTTAGCCGCAACTGCTAGGCCAAGATTCTGGATAGCTTGCATAACTCCATAGGCAGTTCCGAGTTGATTCTGAGGAACTGATAAAGCTACAAGTGGCCAAAGGGCACTGCACATAACGGAGTAACCAATTCCGATTGAGATCATTGGTATCCAGAGGTTAATAAAAGTCGTTGCTAATAGCATGTGTCCAATCATAACTAATATGCTTGCCACCAATAGAAACACTAAGTTTCTACCAACTTTGTCCACTAGCAGTCCTATGAAGGGTGATGTTATAGCTGATATGATATAGACGACACTATCCAGTGCATCTGCACTTGATGGTTCATAGTTCCACTTGGTTTGAAAGAACTTGGCTGCAAGAGCAATGAAGGGAAATATAGTTAGGTAAAAACTAACACATATTATGGTGAGCATCCAAAATTCTGATTTGAAATTCGTTGCATCCCTCAATCTGATTTTTTCATCTGATTGAGGGCTCTGCCTGCCAAGCAACCGCTCGGCTCGCTTATCTAAGATTGCTAATAATAGGGATACAACCAGAGATAGGACGCAGGTAAGGTTTGCAATCAATAGAGTCCAACCTAAAGCCGTTTGTGGAGTATACTGTTGTCTCATATGGCTGAAGATTAGGTGCATAGTGTTGTAGGCCAATGTGCTTCCGGCTCTTGAGATGGTAATCTGAAATCCGAAGACAGTGTTCAACTCTCGCCCCTTGAACCAAGCGACGACGTATGTATTTTGAGCAACACTTAGCGACTCACCACCTAGACCATATACAAATCGACCCAGTTGCATAAGCCAGAATTGTCCTACAAAGGCGCCCATTGCAAACATACCCTGGCCAAGGACTAGAAGGGCAAGGAAAACAATAGCACCTAGACGGATTCCTAAAACTTTATCAATCAGCAACCCTCCAAAGAAACACATGATCACATTTGGCCAGGAGTAGAGTGCATAGAGTGATGTGAATTGGCCAGTTCCGATGGACATGGCATCCTCGATGGGAATCTCGAGCGCGCCAGGTGTGTCGTAGCAAAAATAATTTCCAAAACCTAACAAACATATTAAGGTCAGCGCAATATAACGGTGCGCTGCCGTACTTGGATCCATGATACTCTCGAACATGTTGCTTCTATATGGCTGGCCTACTTGTCGGTCTTTTAAATCTCTTATATCTAATAGGTGCTTTTGGGGTGTTGCGGAAAGGTTGAAATAATATGTTGAAAATATTGTGCATGGACTACAATAATAGAGAGCAGCTTAGGTGCTCTCAGAACTGAGCATCAAGTTCTGATGGAATCGGCTCAAATTATATGTATTGAATGGATGGTTATGCTCTAAGTCCGAAGTACCAACTTGTTGTAATAATGTTGCTAGCCGACAAGTGGATCTGTTGTAGCATGCGGTTCGTGGGCGTCACTATGCTAGTTGATTGGCGATAATTTGTTGCGCCTGTCGTCATGAGCTGATGATGGAGATGGTAGCTTCAATAACGAGTCGTGTTTATAATGAACGTGGAATGGTGGCATTGATGATAAATGTAGATCCATGTCCGAGATGGAATTAGTTTAAATAATCTCGGTGGCTCTGGTGGCCAAAACCTCTATTGAAGTTCGGCGGCAGCTAAAACAGTGACAACATAAACAACAGCGGCAAAGTTCACTGCAGCATCTATGGCGCCACTATCGCCCCATGAGCACAAGCAGAACCAAAAGCGACGCCAGCGGCTGCGATGGGACGACAAAAAGTATACAGTGACCTGCACAAATGTCTAGAATTCTGCAACAGCAGCCATCTTTAACTTGTCAGATTCCTTGTCTAATTTGAGAAATGGACCAATGAACAATCCAAGTTCAAGTAACTTATTTTATCCCATTACCTTTGAAACAATCAACTAATCAGCTAGACACAAAGCCAGTTGTTTTATCACATTCTAATTCTACCCGGCCAGACTGACAGACCGCAACGCAGGAGCGGCAAAATTTACGGCGTGCCAGGGCCTAGCCGGACGCACAGCAAACCGCATTAATTTCCCTGATCGAACTACGAATTCGCTCTTGCGTTTGCAACAACCAATCAAGATTTCTTAGGGAAAAGTGATAATATTTATAGATATACCTTTATTAAATTTCCAATCCAATGGAGGAAAGTAACAAATGTATCACTATCCATATTCCAATGGATAGTAATCCAACGGAGAATAATAAACAATGTATTCAGTTGAATCTCAATGATTCAAATGGAAACCAAACGCTTCAGGACAGTTCCCCACCAACTTCGACCGCAGAGATATCACCAAAATCATCCTCAACCACTACCACAAATACATCAAAGCAAAACCCGCTATCTTCATCACAATTAACCCGATTCAAGTGGACTAAGGAGAAATCTCAAGTTGCTCTAAATTTAGTTAAACATGGTTGCAAACCAAAACTAGTTGCCGTGGCGGTCGGTTGTAGCCTTAGGACGGCGCAAAAATTTGTTGAAACTGTAACACCCAAGATTGAAGGCCAATCGTTTGTAGATTATGAAATTAAACGACGTGGTAGAAAGAGTAAGGATGTCAATCAACGACTCGACGCTATTAAGGAAGTTTTGAGCAAGGATAGTAGCAAGACCCAAGTTGAGATTGCGGCCGATCTTAAGGTCTCAAATACAACTGTTTGTCGTGATTTAAAACGCATTGGTGCATCTTGGAAGGAGAATAAACACAAACAACCGCCATCTAAGACATAAACAATGTTGTTTAGGTTGCGGAACAAGTAATTTATTTCTCTTCATTCATTAGAATTATGATGATGATGATGATATGATTGAAATCTGCTAGTTGTACAATATTATTTTTAGTGTTCTTTCCGTTAAAGCTTGCGGCAGCGCGGATTTAGACTGCAACAAACTCGCTCAGTGGGAATCCAGTCCACCTGTTCAAATTTAACAACTAGGAGTCTTGGTTTTGACTTTCAGCTACACTCGTTGACTTTTAATTTTATTAGAGTTCAATTGGTTTTCATTCAAACTTTTGTAATAGTTTGATAGGGCGGCCTAAGCCTTAGGGTTCATGGATGCCTCAGGTGTATTTTGACCGTCACGTGCCATCTGGCGCATTCGCGAGCTTGAAATGTGCTCGTAGTCCTCAGGTTTTAAACTTGGGGTCAACAACTCCATCTTATTTTCTTCTCTATTCAACGCAGCAACTGGGATTTCCTGTAAAGATGGGTATGTCAACCTGGTGGGCCAGTCGATACATCTGTTTTGGATCTCTACCTCCACAATTACTTATTACATTACTTTTTTAAAATCCTATTTGAATATTATGACTCATTATCATCACTATCGTCAAAAATTTGATCTTTCGGTACGAGAGCACTCATGAATGATAGCGGCGAAGGTTGTATGGAGACTAGGGGGAAGTATTTGTTTAAACTGGAGTTTTGGCCGAATAAACTATGCTCTGGATCGGACTCACAAGTCTTGGCCATGAACCGGGTGAGAGCTCTCTCCAAATCCCTCTTCTGGGTTGCAGCTCGCTCCCTTATTGCCTCGTATTCCGAAACAGGCTGTCGATGGGTGGTAGTTCTAATATAAGTGTGTGGATCTGGAAAGGGTGGAAAGTGGTTTGGTATGTGTGAGGGTAGAGGTCTTGTTTGGCCAGTTTGTAATAGGGTTGCTTTTCGTTGGGGTTGCTCGCGTCCTGGAGCAGGGATGCGTATGAGGTTTCTACGTTGTCCATATTCTAATAACGAGTCAATATTGATCCCCATATCGATCAGCGCCAAGAGCACATCTTCTGGTGTCACTTCCACACGACCATTGTGTTCCGCTAGAGCTTGAGATCCTTTGCCAGCCTCTGTAATAATAGATTGTAACATCACAGTGAGTATTTCAGTAACCGATTCCTCGGTTGTTGTGAATCCAGCCTCATGACAACAGGCACACACTGCAAGCGTCAAAGCACGGCGTCTTGCTTGTGCCATCCTGTGGATAATGATATGTAATAATATGAATTAATTTAAGCTTGTAATAATCCTTCCTATTAAAATTAAGATACTTGTTAGTTGAAACTCTGAATGAGTTACCCGCTTCAGTATCCTAAAGTGGATGCGAGAAAGCCGCGCTTGTGCTGCAGCCAAAAATTGTCAGCTGTTCGACCTGATTCGTTGTTTTTGTTCGCTGAACGGTCACTGCGAACAAGAACACGCGATTGGAACTTCCCATTGGTCAGTTCGAATGAGCCGATCCTCGTTATGATGAAAGTTCGAATGTTAGAACACCTGTAGCAAAGAGGCCGCAGATTTGAAAATTTTATTTCATTTATTTATTCAATCTGTAATGAATATCTCTCTCAATAATCCATCAATATCAGCTTCCACTGAGGCAGTCCAAGGAGGACAGATTCCAGATGTTTGAAATTCAATAACTTGTAACTAAACGAATTGAGGGTAGTCTTAACGAGTTTGATTGGCAGGTTAACAACAAATTAAGAATTGCAACTGACATCAAATATTAATCAAAATTCAAAATGCTTTCCAGCCTTAACCTTCTATACAATCTATTTCCAAATTTGTATCAGGATCAAGGTGGTTTAGTCAACCCAACATATCCCACACCACCACAGCCATTGGACATCTCGAGCATTATTCTCATGCACATACAAAAATTCTACCCCAAACAAACTCCCATAAGGCTGGACTTAGATCCAAAGCAGCATCCCATCTACCTGGATCACGTCTATGTATTCAAGAATGAGGGAGACTTCTCGAGGAAAATACCCAGGCATTGGCATTATATTGGTTTCGGCCTCTCAGATCTCACAGGTGCTTGCCTGTTCTACAGGTATGATGAAATAATGAGAAAGAAGAGTGAAGAGTATGACAAGCAAGTTGAACGTATACCTCACCGATTCCCGCTCCAGGATGGCAATAGTGGTTTCGGATTCGAGCTCACTTTTAGACTCAAGTGCTTGAAAGACGAGGATTGGTCTAGTGAGCCTCCTAAATGGCCGGCCTCCAATATTCTACAGAAGATGGCCAAGTTTTTGTATCAAAATCCACAGAATAGAAATCTTAGTCCTGGTGATAGAATTCAACTATCTGAATGGCTCGACCCCGACGATGATGACCCACCCATCGTCCATATCATACTAACCGAAGATCGAACTTTGCCAAAGATGACTACAATAAGAGGTAGTTTGAATTTCATACAACTTGTTGGTTTGCACGAAGAGGAGCTACAGTTAGCAAGAAAATGGAGCTCTGAAGGTATATTGAGGCTCATGCGAAACCATATGGAAACTGGTGGCGAGTTACTTGTCACAGATATGAGTCGAGAGTATAATCTTCTAGAGTTGGATGGATCGCATAAGAAGATGATAGAACAGGGAAGTAAAGAGTCGGGTAGCGATACTATTGCCATGTACATCAAATATAGTGCCAGCTCCAGTTTGCCCGAATGGTTTAAATCGGTTGAGGATGCAGGAACTGGTGATAGTATCTATGATGAAGAGGCCGATTCTCCAAGCCATTCAACCGAACCGGAAGATATAAACGACGATGAGGTCAGAATTGACGTTTATAAAGACTGTGATGAAATCGAAGACGAAGAGGTTCCATTGGACAGTAATTGGATGTATGGTGGAGCTGTATCCAAAGGAGTAGAAAGAGGTAATCTGCGTTCAATCAATAAGTCGGGCCAGAACAAGAGATCTAATGATGATGATTTCAAGAATGAAAGGACCAAAACAAACAACAAAAGTTTTCTTAGCATGACAAGTAATATATCCCACCTGAAGCTTGATACGGAACGGGATATTAAGACGAGCAATCTAGATGAACAGAAACAAATTGACTCTCTTTATCTATTGCTCAGCTGTGATGATGCCAAGAATCTACTAACTATGCTCAAGTACAGACTATCCAGAGGTAAATACTTCTTGCTAACCTCAGACCACCTGTGGACCGCCTTCATCATCGAGGGCTCGCCTAGTTTAGAAAAGAGTCCTGTGAGTGTCAAAAAACCCTTTGTCAAGATCGACAAAGACCCTGAGGAAATCTACTTGTGCATATCAGAGGCTTTACTTCAAAATATGATCAGAGACCTGGAGGTTATCCTTAAAGAAGATGAGCCAAATTTACCAAAAAATCTCTCATGGCAAGAACACAAGCTTTACTTGACAGTTGTAGACGATTTGCTCGACGACTGATTTCCTAAATTAAGTTGCAAAATTAAACACAATCAATCATTCATCTAGATTTGAATTTAAAATTTTATTTGATTAAACTTAAATTGAATCCCAAGCATTATACGACGGGTGTACGTCTTGTGGGAGAACCAACTTCGTAATATAATTATAACTTGGCGAGCCCAGGTAAAGGATCTGCTCTTTAGTTATGGGATCAAGCACCTCATTCACCTGACTGTAATACGCGAGATCATTTGGAAATTCTTTACCATGTATACTTCTCATAATGTCACCATATTTGTTGTACTGTAGAATCATCATTCCGGGACAGAAGGATTCGCACATTGAGTTTCCGATCTTGAAGGAGTAACCAAAATCGCGAACCCTATTGGAGCGCAACACGTGTTTGCCAAACATTTCGACTAGATAGCCTATGAGATAGATGTTCTTTAATAGAAACTTTCTAACTCTCGGCCAGTTGTTTAGCAACACTAGAGGGTCGACCACATCTGTCGTGTCGTGGCCACAGCCAACAACCCAATAGGTCTCTTGACTCTTATCCAGACCCCTCCTGATATTGTCAGGTATCATTGGAGTCCATGCCCATAAATCGCTGGTTCCCCTTCGTGGTCCGCGAACATAATGTTTGATGATTCGCTTATTCGAGGTATCTGCTATTAATATGGCTTGACGGTCGTCTGTAAGCTCGATTCCATTGGGAAAATGCAATGGCCTTGTATCGAAAACATCATTTTCATCCAGACGTGGCGCTCCTATTCCCATGTACGGATCATCGGAACTCTCATTAACCTTTGTGTATAGTCGAGAGGACAAGTTTTCCAGCTCATTAACGGAAGTTCTAACCTCAGCAAGTCGAATCGGATCCATGATACTGAGTTGATTCAATCCACTATCGTAACGCAACACTGCACCCGAAGGTCGGCCCTCCATTAAATCGTAGATATAACTCAATGCCATCCAATTTTGGCTAGCTAGAGTCATGTAAATCAAATCGCCGCCATTATATCCGGCTCCATAATCAATTACCAAATCGTCGATGGCCTTCAGGGAAATGTTTAGATATGCCCTTGTTGTTGGCGGAGCCAATTGCTGCTTTATAGTGCTACCACCGGTTGCCTCAAGCGAGCTTAGTGTCGTGGTGGGCACTGGAGTTGTGGCTGTTTGCTCTAGATTATTCGATTTGCCACCGCTAGGAACTCGATCTAATTGTATAACAGGCAGCAATTGGTTTTTGCCAGGTTTGAAATCAACTATTCGACTAACCAAACGTTGGGTTGAATATGGCCGCTCGGCCATCTTGAGACTAATACGATACAGTCCACTCAATGTGTCGACGACATACAGGTAACTCTCGTCTGGACTCAGTCGAATACCCAATGGCTTGGAGCATCTTGAAAGGTATACATGGGACTTGAATTTTCTAGCTTCAGGATCAATCTCATTACTGGAACTCGCAACTGACTGACCTTGAGTTGGTTGTAAGCCACCTGTAAACAAATTTTGGCCATAAATCTTCTCGTCCAAATCACACTCTCGGCGCCAGGCGCCCACCGTCTCGTACTGACCCCTCGCCTTTCGCTTGCCTTGTTTCTCGTAGTATGGCACTTGCTTGATCCCGTTTAATTCTGCAATTTTGACTATTTGATTCAACACATCATCCACCGAAATCTGATCCGATTGTGTTCCAGTTAAGCCTTGTATTGATCCTTGATTCTGGGGCAACTCGTAATAGGCTCTGCGTAAAGGCGAGCTCCTATTTAGATGGACATAGAGTATAAACCCTCCTTCAATCGCTAGATACATATTGCCCGACGAATCGAAGGCCAACGATTCGGGCCCTCGAATTTGGTCTTGAAACATTCTATCCACTTTAAAGGAACTGAAGGTGCTAGCTCGCAACGGACCCTCTTGAAAATTGAACGGAATGTTGGGCAGTTTTTTGGGAATCCGAGGCTCAATTTCGATGTAGGGGACACAATAAATGGCTGCAATGCATGAGATTAGAATCAGTGGGATAAAAATGCGCTTCTTCTTGAGGAAGCCCAAACAGGTGGTTGTGTTGCTATTGTTGTTGTTGCTACTGTTGTTATTGTTGTTGCTATTATGTTTATAATTGCTATTACTATTGATATGAACGGAACCGGCCGGGTCATAATCGTAGTCCATGGTTTCCTCTCGCGCCAACTTGGCCTTCCGCTTGCTCACCGACGACAACGTTGATGGCATCATTTTTGTCGTCGACTTATTACCGAGTGAGCCAACGGAAGCCGTAGTTCGCGAGCCGGAAGTGGAGTTCAAGTTTGTGCCACGGGCTAGAAATCGCTCGCGCTCCTGGTCTCTATCAAGGTCCTGCTCTTCTGCGTCAATACTATTGATAATGTCATGGTTATTGCTCTTGGTGCTTGTTGAATTTTTGCCATTCAATATGTAGGCCTCCTCTGCTGCACTGTTACCTCTATTAAACATTATTATCTTCCGGTGGTTAGATTCTTGCAATTTCTTAGTGACAAAACTTGCTCTCTGTCTCAACTCGTGGGTTTTCTCATTCGAAACAGAGTTTGTTGCTTGAACTTTGTGCATTCAACGCGCTTGATGGGAGAAAGACACTCGTTTCGGTGTTTAGCTCCAAAGGTCTTGTCGTTTCTTCACCTCTATTCGGCTAATGATGCTGCATTTCGGTTTGAAAGTTCCAAATCGATCTTGGTCATTGTCGATTGTGCTTGCTTAGTGTTTAGGGTAAAAACGTAAGTACTCTCCTCTACGAGCAACTAAATACTTAACAAGAAAACTATCCTCTATCTTCGCTGAAACGATCTAGTAAGCTAGTCGTCGTCGTCGTCGTTTGAATGTCAACCTGAGTCACACAATCTTTATCGCCGGCAATGAGAGGGAGCGATAGACGGACAGATAGATAGATAGATGGAGAAACTAATAACTAATGACTAGTGATACCGATAAGGATAATGTTTCCACTATCACTGGTACAACTAATATCAACGCTGCCCCAGCAGCCACTAGTTCCAATCTGCTACTTCAATTGCGTGATATCTTACTGATGCCGGCTGCTAGTTTTGTTGCTGCTTTTCGTTGAAGTATTAACTTTGGTCTTTTGCTTTTGACTGAAGTGCACGGCAACCACTTTGCTATGGTGGCCAGTGTAGCTGACTGATTGATGGCGATATTATTTATTATTTGCCGACGGAAGTGGACGCTCGACTAACAATGTGGCTGACGCAACTGAAACTTGTCGATCGTTTCGTTGATTGCAAAAGGAGCAATTGAATCTACCTGGTGGCGGCGGCCGCTTATGCTGGTCCTCTGTGTGTGAGTCGCTCTCTCTCGCTCTCTCTCGCTCACTAACCTAACCTCACTGCCAGTCAGACTCGGACTAACTCACACTCTAGCACACAGAAGCTGAATGCGATATGACGACTGCTCGTCTGTGTGAGTGAGTGTCGCGCTGCTGTGTGTTGCTGCTCTTTGTATGCGCTCACCGCAGTCTGCTGCTTTCAAATGAGCGGATCGGCATCAACAAGTCGCCGATGTTGGTGGCAGAGGTGGTGGTTGATCCAGCAGCTGGACATCTCGTAATTGGTTTTGGTTGTTGCCTACACTCGTTCGCCGAATCAACTGAACAACGCTTGCAAATTGCGACTAAAGCGCAGCTCAAATGGCCAACCAAAACCAACCACTGCCGCCGGATGACTTGCAAGTAGCAACTTTTGTATCCGTCGTCGGCTTCTCCTGTTTCTATGACAACTGTTGCTGCGCGTTCCCTCCTTTTTCAGCTCCTCGTCCAACAAAATTGCGTCAACTCGACGACCAATGGGCGACGTCCTCGCAACAACAACTTCCGGCCCTCGCTCTTGATTGACTCTCTCTCTCTCTCTCTGCGGCTCGCGCGCCTCTTCAATGATGAACTTTCACTTATTAGTTAGTCGACCTCAAAGCTTCTCCCCTGTTTCTAAATTGGTTGGCCCCAGTTGCCTACTCTACTCACTGGTTGTTGGCTGCCCCTCACTTGGAGACTCCACTTGGCCAACAAACGGCGAAATAACGCACCAACAAATAACTAATCAACTAACCGTAAAATCTGGCCGCCGACCCTAAACTCTAGCTCGCTGTACCATTAAAAAGAAGTTCCGTTTGTTTGTGTTGGCCAACACGAATAGCGGGTCGTTGATGTCCCGGCTAATTGGCTCCAGTTGCGGCCTCCTCTCTCGACTACGACTAAAGTCAGTCAATAACAACTGACTTTGAAGCGTTCGAAACTGAACGTCACGTGTGGTTCCATTGGTCGCGAAGTTGGCGCGCCCACAACGAGCATTTCGCGAACCCATTTTCTAAGTCTCATGAACCGACTAATAGTCATATGGAGGACTGGCAACCGCGAAATGCAATGCGAGACGCCGCATGCGCCGACCGGCAAGGGATGTGCGATATGCGAGTCGAGGGCGCGACCCACTAGCTGGCTGGCTGGCTGGCTAACTATGCACCTGCATGTAAAAACTCATAAAAATATCTCCTCTTTGCTCGCTCCTGTTGCTGGTTACGGTAAAATTGGACTAGAGAAACATCTCGATTCAAGTAACAGTCTTGTTGCCAAGTTGACTTGAAACTCAAGTTTTCAACTCAACTAACAAAATAAGGATGTCGTCGAGTCGTTGCGACTTGTGCAAATGGAACTGGAGGGATGCGGATACACTCGGCGGTTAGCCTCAAAACGTCCGCTTAGTTCCTGTAGCGTCTCCATGATCTTGGATAGGATTGGATCTCGCCACAGCCTCTAGCTGCGGAAATCCTCGACGAGTAGGAGGCGGTCTAAGCGGCGAAGAGTCACGATGTCGGAGAGGAGTTTTATTAGCATTAGCTGGCTGAAATTCAGGAGAAATATGTTCACAAATTGTGCGACCCAAGTCGTAACATAAAATTCTCCTCTAAGCTTACAGAAGTTTAGCGGAGAAGAGAGGAGAGTGGAAAACGAGTTGGCGTTTAGATAGTTGCAATGGCAAACATTGAAAACTAACTCGTTGTTACTTCCACTGGCTAACTGGCTTACCGACTCAATGGCTGACTGGCGACTAGAAAAACATTCTCGCATTCTGAATGCCAGCCATCGAAAGCAGAAGCAGAAGCGGCGAAAACAAAAACTGGGAAGCGAGATGATTGCCATTCAACTCAATTAAAATTGTGATATGAGCAGCAAAAACGAGCAACACTGTGAGCTTGGCAAAACTATCAGTTTTCTGTGTCGGCGGCTCGCCGTTGCGCTTGCCAAGTTTTGCGGCACTCGCTCGTTTCGAGCGCCTAACCATATGATTTGTAGAGGTGGTGGTGTCGGTGGTAGAGGTACTGGTTGGGGTAGTGGTGGTGGTGGTACTCAAAGTGTTGGTTCGGCTGTTGTGAGTTGCGAGATAAGAGATTTGCTTACATCAACCAAGGGGCACAGCTCGTTGTTGTTGTTGTTGTTGCTGCTCATATTTTGTAATTACTTTCCTAGTTCATCTCGAACGACCAAACTCAACTCTCAATCCGCAATGAGAACTAGATCTTGCCAGTCGATTGGTTGTAAATCTAATTGTACTTATCACTTCCACTGGCTCATCACGCGCGCGTTAGCCTCCACTGGCGCCACCCAACTTTCATCTCTCTATTTGCGCTCCCTCTTCTAGCTGCCAGTCCATTAGAAAACCACTAGAAAGCAGCAGCGCCTTAGGATTATCATAATCAGGCGCCGCCGTCAATCTCATGATTGTTACTGTTGCTGTTGCCATGAGAATGCTACTGGCGACAGGCTCATTGTATCATCATACGCTCGGCTTGTTTTCCATAGGCCATTTGCTATTTCCTAGTACTTTTCACTGGTAAAAGTTATGTTAAGAAGCTAAACATCTGGCGGCCTGCCTCCTATTTGCGCCCTCGACGTTGCGTAACTCAAATGCCATAAGCCACCGCAACCAAATGAGCATGTGCTCGCGACGAGAGCCCCACTAGAAGTTGGCTGCTCATCGGATGACGACGACGACGGCGGCTTAGTTCTTGGAATATGTATTTGTGTAAATTCAAACTTGTCGGCTAGTTGAGGCTCAAAACATAAAAGCCGAAAGAAGCCCAAGAGAAGGAGGAGAAATTTTTCGACCATCTTCAGTTTAGGGGGCAAGAAATTTGCCACTACAAGGCGAAGAATCAACGCGGCTATCAATCATCTCACTCTCAGCTCCAGCTTCTTTGTTCTTTTCGCATGCCCATAACCTTTGACTTGAGTGTGAGTGAAGTGGCACAGGTTAAAACTCATGGTGTCAGTTATGAGGAAATGAAAGTTGACATTGTCAACTCAAACTCAAAGACAAGCGATTGGAAAGCGCCGACTCCAACAAACAACCAGGAAGTGAGGTGACACCAACAGTAAGCCTCCTAAAGCGACAGCATCAGAAGTGGAGGCGGCAGCTGCTGCAACAAGTTGTATCGAGAGTCAATATTGACCTTCAAAAAGGCGATCGATTGGTTCTATTCTATGCACAAAATAAACCAAAATAAAACTAGTGGCTCAAGTTTTTTGCTCCCACTTGTTTTCTCTTGATTGTTGTTGTTGTTGTTGTTGCTACTGACAAAACTCTTGTGGCTTACTCGAACTATCCAGAGTTTTGTCGTTCTGTTCAAGCTGGCGGCCACCAGAGTAACAAGCACAAAACCTGCAACAAACTTTAAAGTCGCTCCGAGTTCATTAAATTGGCAACAAGTTGTTGTTGCCTCTGCTTCTGGCACTAACACTTCAATTTCCACCGAACCATAACAAAACTCAATCAATCGATTGATGGTTACTCCCAGAATCTAGTCTCTTGTTTGGATTAATTGATCGTCGTTATGTAGAAACTTTTCTCGTGTTGCTCTCGTTGCCATTGTTGTTCATTCGGTTCACTTGATTGCTGGCCACTTGATGGGCAGGGAGCTTGAGGCGCGACCATGAGGATGGCATCAAATAAGAGAGAGACCGAGAGAGAGAGAGAGAGAGTAGGAGGAGGCAACAAACAAGCAAGCGAGCGAGCAAAAGAGCAAAAGGCAACAATTTGATGCCCAAGTTAGATTGCAACTTGGAAAGCGCGCGCTAGCTACTCCCACGCTCCTCGTGGTCCACTATTATCATCATCATGGTTATTATCATTACAATTACTATTAATATTACTATAACTATTCTTATTATGATTATGATTATGATGTGCGCTTCGCTTGCGTTTGTTGTGTGCAGCGGACGAAGAGAGACAGAGAGCAACTCGATTTGCTGGCTCAATTTGATGACTTGTGACTCTTGATGTCCATTAGAGGCGAGCAAAAGAGCAGTGGCCCGTGGAACAGTCGCACCACAAGCGATTGTCTTCGTTGACTGCTCACTTGTTACACATTATTATTTCTCGTTGTCGTGGTCGTCGGTTTGCATTCAGCCACCAGAATGAGAGGAGATGATACACAAGATAAAGACCAGTAGCTTGGAGCGTCAAGAGATACAAGAGCAAAGTGCCAGACTGACGACACAAGAGGACGGCGGAGATTCTCGTTAATGGAGATCAACTGTTCACGTTCATTCATAAGTGTATTTTTGCTTGTTTAGTAAGAGAGGGAGTGAGTGAGTGAGAGTAAACTTCCTATTGAGATCAAGCAAACGAGAGCGAGCAGGAGAGTGAGAGCAAGCAGATTGACCAAAGGCGACGGAGCACGAGATAAGTGGATTATTTGCTCGACTTGCAACGCCGATGACGATGAGAGTCTCACACCAAACGAGCTGATAAACTCCCGAGCAGACGAGCAAAAAAGAGATCAGCTGTCTTGCGTAAGATTCAATACTGGGCCTATGCATTCGAACTTGGAGCTAAAAGGGCATCGCAAGATGATTTTCGATAGGTTGGATGTGCGAGCGCGTAAATTGGCTAACCGTATCGCTTGTCTCGTCGCAATCTCTAAGTTGAGAGTTTCGCAGTCGGGATTTGGTTGCGCCTCGTCGGGCTCATTATGCGAGAAACAAGAGCAACCGTAACCGCAGCTCTACGAGAAACAAGAACACCGAACCAATGTGATAATTTGAAGGGCGTGAAATGATCCAGCCACTTTCAAGTCATTCAAGTGACTACCACAACCACTTTGCATGTCCACCTCAAAGAATTCCAAATTATCGCTCGACAATCGAGCGATAAACTCTCAAGCATCGCGTCGCTCTGTTTCGCCCGCTAGCTTGTTACCTGAGAGTGTTTGCCACTTGTTGCTGTCGTTGGTACCGGAGATGCTGTCGCTGCCGCCGAGCATTCAGCGCTCGCTTGCAAGTCAAATTTCTCGTCGCCGTGAACTCTCGACGTTCTCCTCCTCGAAACTCTTCGTCTTCATCTTCATTTTACTCGCCAGCCAAATGAAATTCCCCAAAACCAAGGTATCGCCTAAAAATGTGCGAGAGTTTGACAGTAAGTGATGCGAAACTTGCTCTCTCTCCCTCTCTCTATGCCTTGCTGACAGAGGAGAGTGGAAGTGGCTGGTTGACCTGAGTGAAAAAGACAAGAGCGCAAACCGCATCACACAAGTGGCTCCATTGCGCCGCTCGGCTGATTGGCCTTTGTGCTGCGCGCTAATGAACTTCTTTCTCCTCGAAGCAACAGGTGACTTGATGGCCTCGCTGTGGCCGACCGTCTTGCCGCTCGCTCGCTCGCTCTCACTGGGCCACTTCCACCACTCAGCGCCTCCTAAGAGAGAAAGACGAATTAATTATTATTCCGCCTCTTGGATTTCGATGGTTGAGATGATGGTTGGCAAAAATCAATGGCGGCTTTGGGGGCGACGCGCCAAGAGCCAAAAGCAAGAGGAGGAATACAGAGAAGATGAAGATGAAGAAGAAGAAGAAGAAGAAGAAGAAGAAGAAGAAGAAGAAGAAGAAGAAGAAGAAGGGGAGGCATACAATCGAGTGGCACCAAGTCTCGAACACAAATCGAAGGCGACGTGGAAAAAGTCGAGCATCTTTTGGCTAAAAAGCGAGAGCGAGTTGCAAATTTTTGCCCAGACATCGGCATTCAAATTCTCGTCGCCGTCTAGCGACTGGCCAAATGATGATTATGACGTTGGGTTTTCGCCAAGATTTTCGTTCGTCAGTTTAGTGTTTGGTCGCATCCATACTAATGAAAGTGCCCAGTAATTCCCTTGTAGCAGTCGGCCACTTAAATTATTTGCCAAGCAGCTGGAGCTAGAGTTTCAAATGGCGCCGCTTCCATTTGAATAGAACTCTCCTCTTTTTCTTTCTTTCTCTCTTTGCGTCTCACTTGCACTTCTTCAGACATGCAAGTTCTATCTCGAGTTTACAAACTTGTAAGTCGAAGTTAGAAGGAGAAAAAGGCTAGTCTAGTTGTGTAAAGTTTTGTGGTGCAGCGTCAGCTTTCAGTTTGACTCTATGGCTAACTAGCCAACTGCTAAGCTAGCCAAATAAGAGGAGGAAGTTTAGTTTCTTCTACTTGCCGCTCGCCTCATGATATATTATATTAACTTCTTCCATGTTCTCGCTACTCCTTTAGTATAACAACTAGACTTTATCTCTGTAGCTAGACTCGATTGGCGACTGCGGCAACTGAAACTGAAACTGAAACTGAAACTGAATGTGCTAAAATGAGATGCCAACTCGCGAATTGCTAGCGCATCTTTTTTCTCCTACTAGTGATAATAGCCATAGTGGCGCAACCATAAAAGCTCGCTTGTTCCGGGGCAATGGACTCGCCACTGGAATAGAGATGCTGGAAGCTGTAGTTTTTCTAGCCGTTGCCTCAACAAACTGAGTTGCCGAACAAACAAATGGACAGGAACAGTATTGGAATTAGTATTATAAATGGAATTAGAATGGCCGCCAAAGACAAAGGGAATCAAGTTCATTGCAGCAACCTGGTCAGTGTTTAGTTGGAATTAGTCGCTTTGAAACTAGTCTTAAAATATACTATACTATCGAAGACCTGGAGATCTTGAGGGTCAGGCTGAAAGTGATGTCTTGCTTTGAAATTTCATTTGCAATTCCCGCCATTGCTCTTTTGCCCGAACAGCAGAGCGACTCACATTCATTAAATCAAATGCAGATTATCGGACCTCATTTTGAAGTGTCCATTCACTTCGAGAGATTGGATTTATTGTTTGAAAAAACAAAGAGAAACTTGATTCTTTGAGCGACTTTTTCTCAAGTCTCACAATAGAGACCAATATAGATTGACCAAATTAGGGATGCGAAGGAGAATGCATTCATTCGGTCATGTTTCATAGTCTAATTTCCGCTCTTATCTAAATGATTCTGGCTAATCTTCAAAAGCAACTGAGCAAATCTCAAGTCATTGAGTAAAATTTAGTAGTTTTTTAGTTTTCCTCCACTCTCGCTCTTTCTGTCTCTTGAGTAAGAAAAGTTAAGTTCACGGAGTGACAAGTAATGCAATTTCAACAACATTAGTCTCGTTTTTTCATTTAAAAATTTGTCTCGCTTTCAAGCCTCGGACAGTTTTCGAAGTTTCAAGTTTCCTCCTCGAAATTTTCTACTGATGAGCTAGTCGTGGACGTCGTCGTTGTCGTCGTCGTCGTGGTTGCGTTTGTATCGTTTGTTTTTGATGCAGTTGAATTTGTCGTAAAACTTTGTGACGCAGATGTAACAGTTGAGTTAACTGACTCAAAGAAACTTGGATACTTCAATTTGAGATCCAACAAAAAGTTTCGCCTCAATTGCCGGATACAAGTACGGTACTTTTGCGATTCGCGGTGCTGCAAAATGTCGTAACTGGCAGCGTGTAGCTTATGGATTGTAAAGGCATCGGGTAGCACTAGAAATTTGTATTTTTTAGCCGCTAATTCCATTATATGCTCCACTTTGTTCCACCCGAAACCCACAAAGCGCTCGTCAAATTTTGGCACTTCCTTCCGGTCAATCACAACGAGTGGCTCGTATTCCGGTTGCCAGTTTACCTGATACACTTGTGTGGCAACTCGCCACTTGTTGTAGTCGGTGGGCGCGTGGCCGAGTGGCCAAATTTGCTCGCGAAACATTGATACAATTCCCAGATTCAGCTGGCTAAGCAACTCGTTTTTGCTCAATGGAAACTCGAATTTATATTGCAGATTCTCGAAAGCAGGAACCACAAGCGCCGCGTTGGAAAGCGGAGGGTTTCTTGCAAATCTCTCCGATTGCACCATGTCACCGATAACCTGTCGCAAGTAATCGTAGAGATTATACGAGGGCAGGAAGTCAATGTCGGACAGGAAGACATAGGGAGTGAGCGCGTTGGCGAGAGCAATATTCCTAAGCCGATTGATGGGATAATTGAAGCCATGATCGCGGAACACCAAGTGGTAGCCAATATTTCGTCGCGAGGCAAGATTGTTGCTATTCTCAATTGAAGCCATCAGCAAGTTGCTCTCCAATTCAGACAGATAGATTGCCGCGCTGATTGGTCCGCGCCAATGAAGTGCCAACTCGTCCAGTGTCTGCAATCGATCCAAACTTAACTGAACACAAATTGTCACATCAAAGGGCTCGTCGAGTTTGTCCAGTTCAAAGTTGAGAAAGTACAGGTAAGTTCGAAGTGGATCCTGTGGTCCTGGCCGAATGTCTTTACATGAAGGTATTGTAATGGTTGTAGCCGTTTCCACCACACGATCTTTGGGTTCAGAGTTTTCGTGCGAACACACACTTTGCATCAACAAACTCCCATCCCAATTCAAGAATGTTAAGTACCAATTTTTGTACACTTGAGCCTCCTTGTTTTTAGTTGCCAATTTGTAGGGCGAGTTCCAGTGCAATATCCTAATTTGACCCGGCCTCTGTGAGCAATATCCGCCCTCACTATCCATATTCATGGCATGGTCATTTAATTGTGTGTTATAGTGGCAAGATAACTTGTATACGGAATTTGGTTTTGATTTGATGTACGAATTGATGATATCCTGATCGGCTAGTGTTGTCGACAAGTAGGAAGTCAACTCCGACTCGGCAATCTGGCGCCAACTTGATGTCCAATTTTGTTCACGTAACCTGAACAAATTTGCTAGCATTGATCCAGAATTGAAGCCTCTCCCTAAAGCTGGCCAAGCTTTAGCGCCACCGCTACCAATAGTTTCACGCCGATGATCTGCTAACTCATCATCATAATCAGATTGCTCGAGTTTGCTATTTTTGGTCTCGCCCAAATACCATCTGCTCTGGTTTTCAACTAAACCTAGCTCTTGTTTGTCGTTGAAATTATTGAACTCGCTCCAAATTGTGCTAATATCACCCAGAACCAACATGTCGGTATCTAGAATAATGAGTTTGTCAATAGTGTCTGCTTTTTTAGATAAAACATCCAACAAAATCAACTTCATCAAACCATAATGGCCCGAGTAATGAACATTCGTTAGCCAGGTAATCTCGTGCTCATAGGTGGAGATGTTATAATAAATTACATGCAAGTCAGGCACAATCCACCCCCTGAACAGTGAAACGAGTATTTGGTGAGCTATGTTATCTACAAATAGATGTAGATGTATTATATCTGTCCGATAGAAGAGTATTGACTTCAGTAAAACATAGAAGCCTCTAGTTGAATTATAACCTCCCACAACCATGGCAATGTGAATATCCTGGCATTCTGATATCTCGTCCTGTTCAGACAAGTTGTATTTATCGCAGTTTTTGTTGGTTAATTCTAATTTTCTGGGCTGTTGCTCTTCTTCTCTGTTGAAATTTGTATTATAAGTAACAATGGTCACGGCCAAGATGAAGCAAATTGCCACTAGGAAGATTCTCAAGAGTTTAGATACGGACCTCATAGTGTAATATGCATTTGAATTTGGTGAGTGATATTATTTAATGAACTAATATCAATGGAGTGCAAATATTATATCAATCGTGTTTTGGTGGATCGAAATATCATTGTTTCTGAATGAGAGATAGGGGGACCTAGAGGCGAAACTAGATCAGCTGATCTGACTTCCTGTGTACGAGTCGTGTGGTCGCTGCTGGAGTGTAAGTTCATATGTGCTCCGGCGTAAGTCCGATGGCTACACTCTAACAATTTGAGAAATGTGAAACAGACATATGATGCTCACAGCGGAAGTGAGCCAACTTGGAGTTGGGCAGTATTTCTACTAAAACAAGGTTAGATTAGGATTAATCGCTCTATTATAACTGCGATTCGATTCTATGATGGTACGATTATAAGTTGAAAAAAGGTTAAAAAACTATATTCTGAAATCTGATATGAGACATGGTACTTTAATGTGCACTACCGACGCCAGATCTTTAGTATCCGGTCCTTGCCGCCACTCACAACAAAGTCTCCATTTGGACTCCAATCAATTACATAAACTTCATCTGCGTGACCAGGTAAGTCACACATCAACTTTCTGTTTTGCATTGACCAAACTTTACATGTAGAATCGGCACTTGCGCTTGCCAATAGACGACTATCCGCAGACCAAGCGAGCTGATATACCCGCTGCACATGGCCTCTTAAGGCTGTAATAAATTTACCCGTCCTTCCATCCCATAGTCTTATGGACTTGTCGAATGAAGCACTTGCAATGTAGCGCATGTCTGGGGAAAACTTGACATCATTGATGAGCTGCTGATGTCCTGTTAGCCTGGCAATTGGGGTTTTAGAACTTTCTGGTTTCCATAAGAACATTGTAAAGTCGTCCGAACCGGATACTAGCATATCCTCTTTACCATCACGAGCTTTATCGTATCTATCTTGAGCTATTTTGGCTAGCTCTTTTCTTTCAGTTATGTTTACATCTACAAATCCACCGCTGGCCTTGTTGAGACTGGCTGGTTCAAATGGTCCTGTTCTAACAATATAATCGCAGTTAAGGGCTAGAGTATTAACCCAATGGGCATGACCATCAAGTGATCTACACATGGTGCCATCGGCTCCTCGCCAAACCTTCACACTCCGATCCTGAGATGAGGAATAAATTAATCCGTTTGCACTCCACTTGATGCATGTGACTGACATACTGTGACCCGATAGTACAAGCTCACATCTTCTGAGTACTGTGTCCCAGATTCGAATTGTCGAGTCTTTGGATGAGCTAGCTAGTCTTCGGCAATCTGGGTTACAATTGATTGGTTCCCAGGCTAAACATGTGATCCACTTTGTGTGACCCATCAGAGGAACATTTGTTATTCTTTTTCCAGTATTTGGACACCATATATTTACATCTCCATTTCTGCAACCCGAGGCGACGCGCAAAGCATCAGGTGACCATGCGACCGCTAAAACCCAATGTTTGTGTCCATTGCAAGTGTAGCTCGGTGTTTGAGTGTTAATGTCCCAAAATCTGACAGACTGGTCGCCGGAACCTGAAACTAGACCGGCGCCATCCGGGCTAAAGTAGGCAGATACTATAGCCTCACCATGGCCTGACATTGATGAGACGCATCTTGTCACTGGCTCAACTTTAAAAATTGCCTGAGGTGCAAATACTATCTCCAAAACTTTTTCCTGATCTAATAAGATAGGTTTTTCGTTCTCATCTTTGATATCGGCTATCGTATCCTTTACTTGATTACCATTGACAAAGAATAAATATGGGACTCTATCCTCTTTTGGGGTTTGAAGTAATGCATCACAGATAGCTTGCAGATCACTAGGTTTCAAGTTGGTTGGCAACTCTACTTGGGCTCCTCTTTGTTCGCCCGATTCAGTTCTGAATTGAGCTAATATGGTTGGTGGTTGTTCATGCACCATTTTGAATATTTGATTTGGTTCTTGCCAGTAAATAGAGCGAGATTAATAGTTAGATGCCTTTTTTATGGCATGCATCATGATTGGATGGCCAGGTGAATAGACCAGAGGGTTAGATGAACAAGTGAAACTTTCGCACGTGGTGTTGCTCCTGGCACGACAACAATATTACAACAAAGTTTGAGAGCTGCGCAAGCGCGAAGCTTTTTAAACAACGCGCCAAATTTGTGCTATGTAAAGCGCAGCGGGAAATGCCACAACACATTTTTGACAATCGCTATCGTGACTCTTATTAGTCCTCTACCTTAAGATTTTCACCACAACAACAAGAAATCCATATTAATTTCTTATTGAAAATAATTAGCACCTATTGTTAATCATCTGGCACAATGATGCCGCAACAGCATCCACAATACCAAGGCTATGCCAATGGTCCGTCTCCTCCACAGCCGCCACCGCCCGGCGGCCACTACTCGCCATCGCATCAACCTCAATCGCCCCAGATGATGCAACAACCCTATCCTCAAATGCAACAACCCAGTTCTCTACCTGGTATGCCACCTCCACCACCACAAATGCATCAATCTCCACCAGGTGGTATGCCACCATCAGGTCCTTACCAATCACCGCCATCGCAGCAGCACCAACCATCAAGTCCGTATCAACCAATGGCACCACCGCCACCGCCACCACAACAACAACAACATGCTCCTCCTCCACCGCCACAGATGCAACAACAAATGCCACCTGGACCGTATCAACCAAGAGGAGGTATGATTCCCCCACCGGGTCAACATCAACTACCACCAATGCAACAGCAACAACAACAACGCTATCCGCCTCAGATGCAACAACCTTATGGCGCACCCCCAATGCATAACCAATCAGGTCCATCGATGTACCATCCTCCACAACAAGCCCCAAAGTTGGACCAGCATGCGATGCCAAGCGTGGCCCAGTTGGTCGAGGCTGAGATCAAAACCTACAGGCCAACAGATAAGATACTAAGATTTACAGCTCCAGCATCGCTGCCACCCCTTGTTACTACATTGGAATCCAAAGAACTAGATATGACTCTACAAGACGCTGGCTGCGCTAGACCATGTCACATCCGATCAACAATTTATGCTGTTCCAACCACCAAGGATGTGCTCGATACATCTGGCCTCGAGTTTTCGGTTGTAATTAAGCCATTTGATGACGGTGAAGTCGAGAAGAAGTTCTTTACCCCACTAAGTCAGTGCGACATTGAGAGATGCAACAGATGCAAGGCATACGCGAATCCTTTCTCTAGAAACGGTCAGTGTTGTATTTGCAATTATACAACTGGCAGTGTTCAAGAATTAGATCAACAGAAACCCGAACTATACTTTGGAAGCTACGAATTCCGTGTAACTCCAGAATATTATCGCAATCAAATAGCAGAAAATAGAAGGCCTCATATTATATTTGCCATTGAGTTGACGGCGAATTCTCGGCACATGGTTCACTATGTATCGAAACATTTGGCCAAAGTAATCAGGGATGATTTTCCAAGTGACTTTATGTATAGCAGCAAATTGACACCTCTAGTTGGATTTGCAACCTACAATTCCAAGATTACTCTCTACGATGTTTTGAATGGTGGACATGCTTACATTATCTCAGACATGAAAACTGTTACTGATCACGCTCCGACCTCTAAGTTCCTTGTCGATCCGGTGGAAAACTTTGATAAGATTGAGAAGTTTTTAGCCTCGCTGATGGATCTGTCGAATGAATGTGCAGAGATAGAGCAGCAGACTGTTTTGGGTCCAGTCATTGAAGCAGCCCTTAAGACTTGTCTCTATGATACATCGAATAACTTCCAAGGAGACGGAAAGCAGGCGCCAAACTTGAAGGTTGTTCCAACAGGCAAGATCTACTTGCTACATTCGTCACTACCGACGTATGGAGACGACTCGACTCCAGGCAGGCTTGCATCGAAGAGAAACATCGATGACATGAAGAGACATTTAGGTTCGGATAACGAGGCAAAGGTGCTGGCACCTGAGGGCAAATATTACAAGGAATTGGCGCAAAAGTGTATCAATGATTACGCAAGTGGTGTTGAGTTGTTCCTATTCCCTCCACATCCGCGAACATATTTGAACCTGGCTACCCTTGGTGATCTGACTAGATTAACTGGTACCGGTGTAATCAACAAATATCACATCACTTCGATGGATAACTTTTTACAAGACCTTAAAATCTCGCTAAGATCTACTGTCGGCTTTGACGCCTCAATGCGTGTTAGAACATCAACAGGTATTAGTGCCGTGAGATATATTGGAAACTTTAGCACTACCATTGGAAGTGGATGCAATCTCGAGATGTCCGCCGTGAACACATCGTCAAACTTTGCCGTCCAAATGAAGTACGATGATAAGCTACCAGAGAATGATCTGGTTATTGTGCAATTCGCTATGATCTATACGTCAGTTTGGGGTGAGCGTAGGGTTAGGGTACATAACTTAGCCTTGACAACTTGCACGGATATTAGAGAGCTATACAAATCAGCCTGTTGCGATACCTTGATCAATATGATGGCACGCGATACAATGGACAAGATGCGCGAGGCTAAACTCAGCCCAAAGGCTGCGAAGGAGCAATTAACCCAAAGGACTATCACCATTCTAGCTGCCTATAGAAAATTATGCACTGACGTATCGGAAAGGAATCATTCTCAGTTGATTCTACCTGAAGGTTTAAAACTATTGCCCGTGTACCTGTGCGGTTTATTGAAGTGTGACGCAATCGATGGTGGAATGGAGATGTTCCCAGATGACAAGGTTCTCGCCCAACTCAACCTGTTGGGCTCTATTCCAAGCCAGTCGCAAGTGACTATATATCCAAGATTATATTATGTAACTGCATGCGAGGCTGATGATGAGGACAATGAGTTTGGCCTGAAGGCCGTATTAGAGAGATGTTATATGCTAGCTCTCGAGGAGGCACAGGGTCAATGTTATGTATTAGAGAACGGCTACTATTTATTTATATTCTTTCCAAGCGACGAAATGGGACAAAACTTCTTAGCCAACGTATTCGGCAAGCACAAGGATCAACCAGATTTGCAATGGGAGCATCGTCAACGGGATTCCTCGGATGCCCAGTTTCTAGAGAATCTAATAGAACGTATCACTGCTGAAAGGAAGCGTGCTCTTAGAATTAGTGTTGTCCGTCAGGGTAGAGATAAGCTGGAGGCTGTATTTAGAACATTCCTATACGAGGACAAGAAACGACCTGATGTTGGAAGTGAGTTTAGATTTGACAATCCCTCGTATGTTGATACATTGTGTTACTTGCACACTCAGATTAGAGCCAAGATATCGCAGTAGATGATTACCATATAGGCGGAAATCATTGAAAAAATATCAGTTTACAGTTACATATATGAAAGAAATATTAATATGTAGATATTTGAAAGATTATTGAAGTTTATGAATAAATTGGAAATGCTATTTATAAGTCCTATAACACGAGATGTATGTGACTCGCCCGACTTATTCTTCGAGTCGAGTTATAAGTTGCTTCGTTTTTATAAATAAGTTATGAGTATTTGTATCTCAAGTTTACATATATAAGTAGTTCTTGTTCCCGACATCCTGCTTAATTAATTTCCTTGTCGTTATGTTGTAGTGACCTCTTCACTTTCCTTCCAGGGTGATTTGTTTGTATTCATTTGAGTGACTTTTGACTAGATTGACTCTCATTGAATTTAAAGCCAATTTTGCGGGATTCAATGCAAGCCAAGCGAGTTGTAACAAAACCATTCGAGTTTCAACAATCCTCCAGCCAAACTATATGTGATTAAATGATAGCAATTGGCGATGATCGTTGATGATTTCTCTACTTTGGCGACAACTTAAACCTGTAAAACTTGCTCCCTTCAATACTTTGGGACTAGAGATGACTCCACTTGATTTAGTATGACATGTTTAAATGCGAATTGTTTCAAATTAGATCATGACTCTTGGATTTGTTATAATAAAGGGGTGAAGTTGAATTGATGACCTAACTCCATTTGTTTAGCCTCTTTAGTTGAATTCTCCATTCATCGACATGACCAATTACCAACGTCAGCATTACAATTATACTGAACCTCGTTTGCAGTGTTTTCAGTTTGACTGCGACAAACTTTCATATATGATGTTACATAATCTATTAATTGCTTAGGTGTTCTATTATCTCTGAGGTATTTGAGTAATTCACTATCGCTTAGGTGTGACTTGAGTAGACTGAAACAGGACCTATGATATCGAACCAATCGTTTGGTTGACCGATGAGTTTGGTGGGATATGATGGTCGTTTGTTAGTGTTTACATTCAATATAATCTTGGTCTTTTTTACTTCATTCTCCTCGTTTTATCACTCTCACCGAAGTAAGAACAAACCGAAACCTTGAGACTTACCTTTCTAACAATGATATGTAACCTACATAGGAGCCTGTTATTCGAACCTTTGTCATTTTGGCTGTGCTACCAACCACTGGGTATAGGTCGCTATTTACATTTTGTAACCCCTTAAAGGCAACACCGAGGTTCTTGCCATCCATAAAATACGACAGCTCTCCTCGCATTGTATCAAATAGAAGGCCAATATTTATGACTTGATCAGTTGGAAATGTTCTAGTGTAATGTTTATATTGGCCAGCATGCCAGGCTAATCCTTTGTGGGATAGAGACCAACCTTGATCATCTAAGCCAATTAGATTGCAATATTCCCTACAATGCAGAGCTTGTTTATCCGTACAAAGGCCAAACATAACACTAGTTCCATAGCACTTCTCTGAGATTCTTAATTCCCAATAGTAATAGTTACCATTGATTTTAAATGCTTCAGATCCCCTGATGGCCGCAGCGGTTGCACTTATTTCCGGATGAAAACAGACCTCAAGTTGGTCCTCGCTAATTAAGTAATCCTTTGCCTCTGGATCCGGTTGCCAGGTCCATTTGTGTGGCCGCGAGGAGGTTCGCATCTCGTCCATAGCATCGCGATACGTAATTATAAGTCCATCATTAGAAACCATCTCAATATCAATACCTTCCGGTTCGAATGGAGCTTGGTGTTGGTGTCTAGATTGCTCTTGTTGTCGCTGTTGCTGTTGCTGATATCGAGATGAAATTCGACCATCAGACTCGAGCAAACTCCTAAGACTTGCCAGTTGTTGGCGGCGCGATAGTGGCAAGCTCAGTTGGTGGCCATGATTACCTTTGCCACTTCCTGTTACCGATCGCCTGGGTCCCTTGCGGCCGCCTAATTTAGGGGCTGGTCTTGATGGATGGCGAGAATTTTGTGATTGCTGCGTGACTAAAGTTGCTGCTCTTGATGTTTCTTGTTTTGTTACCTTATTTCTAGTGACTTCGTTTGCATCATCTGATTTCCTTTTCCTCAAGTTGGCCAATGTTGGCGCCATTCGGCACCATTGCCTCTGTGGCCGACGAGCAGCTTTATTTTCCTTGATCTCTACAATCTGTTCTTGGTGATTTGAGTCGCCACTGTGTTTAAAACTACTACTGCTACTTCTACTGCCGCAACTGGCATTCAGACTGCTATGCGTGCGCTTCGCAACCATCCCAATGCTATCCAATGGGACTGCTTGCTTGAGGTTAACGTCACTAGCGCCTCCGCTACTTTTACTCACTACCAACTCAACTCTAGTTTACGTTCGTGTTGGTCGCTATGTGCCGCCGTCGCTATTGCCGCTGCTGCTGATGCAACTGCTCCCACTTTCAATCGTGATGTGTGCTTGCAAGTTGCTTGCTAAACTTGGAGGTGCGCCGCCTCTAGCAAAGACTGAGAAATTGAGTCTCTCTTCGAGGTTGTTGTTGTTGTCTCTCCCTCTGATGTATATGCAATGAGAGCACCACTACCTCCACTGCACTTTTACTCGTCCAACCCAAAGGTGCACTCGCGTTCGGCTGCTGCGCGCGCGGACCCCGATCTGCGCTGCGTGCGTGCGTTTTCTATGGAAAAATGGTCGCTGTTACGTCTGCTTGGTGGTGTGCAATCGAGAGTGTGCGCGTCGCTTCGGCCGTTGTTCTCTATGGCTATGGATTTGTGTGTGCGAATGCGAAACTTACGCAACCATCTGACTCACCGCCGCTGCAGCCTCGAACTGAATGGAGCCCCAAATCGACGGGGCAATTTCCGGAATCTAGTCGCTCGCTAGTTGACAAGACTTTGCTCAGACTAGTGGTAGCGGCAGCTAGATGTGACTGTGAACAGCGCCCATGAGCATCTCGCTTGCAGGGGAACCTTAAGAGTCGACGTCGTCTCCTTCTTCTTGGGCGGCTGCGACTTTATGTTGCTCCAAATTCTCGGCCCCATACAACCGCCTTTGACTCTGACTCTGGCTCTCTGTGGGCCTGTGTAAATTTTCTTCGAAATCTTTACGCACTAAACTTTTCTCCCATCAGCTAGTAAGCCAGGGAGTTTGTGTGTCGTATACACAATTTGAGTTTAAGTCTTGGCTGCTCAATTGAATGTATTTCTATACACAATCACTCTTACTTTTCTTGTCTCTCAAATCTCCCTCTCGCATTTGAAGCCGCTGGACGCCGGCTGCCACCAATGCGTAATATACTTCTGCTCTTTCCGCGCTAATTAAGCCTCCTCCGCTGAAACTTTGCCTGCCACTTGGATGGCAGCCAAACGATTGGACGACTTTAAACACTCGAAGATGATGATGACTACGACGACGATGTCGACGATGAGAATGCAGATGTTGCTTTGGTTAGTTGGAACTGTTGCGCAATATCAACAGTAACATCAACATCAGCACCAACAACAATCGCCTTCCTCGTGTCCGACGTCGCTGGCCACTAGAGGCTGGCCAAATGTTCCAATTAGTTGAGTTTCTTCGCTTCCCTTCTCTTTAATCTTCGTCTTCTTCTTCTTCGTCTTCCTCTTCCGTCGTTGACTTTGGCCTTCAACTTTGGGTCTGTTGGTTGCTCGGGGTCTTTGATGCGCTTAGCTGTTTGAGCTTGATGTTGGCCTTTTTGGTCTCGCGGTTGAGATGAAATATAAAATTGATATTTGATCACTTTGGCGGCCGGCCGGCGAGTAACTGCCAAAATTTGAGCTCCGACTACGACCAAGATTACGACGACTAAGATTGCGTCGCGGCATCCGACCGACGGATTGAGGGATCGATGGCGAGAAACGACGTCGACCGTTGGACTAGATTGTGTCCCATGGAAAAAGTTTCATCGCGCGAACTTTTTCCGGTCGCGCGATCGGAACTTTTGCCTTTCAGTTGGAGCGATTGAGAGCGCCAACGGCAAACTAAGGGCACTCGCAACGGAGCAGAGCAAGAAGGAGAGCGGAAGTGGAATGCGCGCGCCGCCGGTAACTTACGCAACAGTTACTCTGTGTGGCCGATTTTGCCACGAGTTCGCGCGCGCCAATTGATCTGGCTCCAGCTGAGAGCCGAGACCAACGGCGACACCGAAACTATTAGGTAAGTTTATCTGGTTTGCGCGCCCAACTGCAACACAATCGACGCTCGAGGGACTAGTCATTTGTGGGCCGATGATTTGCGCGCCTCGTGAAAGTTGCTGGCTGCGTGGCCAAAACCTTTCTTCATCTGGTCTGATCCAGCCAGACGGTAGGCGCAACTTCGTGCTCGTGGTCATTGTATTTGGCGGCGACGGTGGCTGCAAAGTTTGCAGCCAAACCAGAGCAAAGGGCACGCGAACGAGAGCGCCACTTTCTGGGGTCGTGCGCCGGTTCACTGGCGATCCTTGGTGCTTGGCTTACCTTTGGTTTTGTGGCAGCTCTAATTCTCGGCGACGCAACAGCAGTGGCAGTGGCAGCCGCGACAAGAGGAAGCAGCCAGCTGGCTGTTTGAAAGTGTGCCGCGCTCCGCCTGGCTATTGGCCACGAGCGACGCTCACTTTCGAACTTTAACTTGGAACCTCCAAGTTGCGCTGCTCACGCTCACGCTCACGAGTTGCAGCTGAATTTATTTTCAACAATACAAGAGCTCGCAAATTTGCCGAATGAATGGGCGACCGAATGAGTGAATGGAAGAGATGGCCAAGTACTTTGGGAATGAAATGAGCACGCGCCAGCGACGCAACTTATCGGCCGCCAGGAAACTCATCGCTGATCGTTGTTGTTGTTGCGAATAGCGCTTAGCGCGACCACTGGTTGCTGCGGGCAACAGACTGGACGCCAGCCACCAGTTGCTGTTGCGTTAGCGCCAGATTCCAACTCCAAGTTGCGGGGGCGACTCTTCTGCATTGTATATAATTCAAATTCCAATTTCACCTCGCAAAACCTGATACAATTTTGGCGCCCCGCCAGTGAACTTTGCGCGCTTCGATTGTTTCTCGTTGGCCGGCGATTTATGTTGCTCATATCGTTTTTGTTGCAGCTGCTTCCATTAGGTTATTTGATCTACTAGCTCATCAGTTGCATGCGATATCGCACATCTGACTCTCACTCGATCATCAGGTAGAGTGTTGTTTCGACTCATTCGAATTTGTGGCGCGTGCCAGATGAATAAAAGGATGATTAAATCCATGAGTATCTGCCGAGGTTTGTTGGTTGGGGACTAGCAAGCTTACCGCTGGCGCGCAACATAGTGGCGAGCCACTCATCCGAGGATCCAAGTGAATGAGGGTGGCTCAATTTTGAATCGCCAGCTGGGGAGTTGGCGATTCAAAATGCAAAGTCAAATTCAGTGTCCACTGGCCACTTGTGTTTTGATGGAGCTGCTGATGAGATGCAAAGGGAAACAACAAGCCAGATAAATTACGAATTTTCGTATCTCCCGCCGACAACAGCGACAGCAGCGTTAGCAACAACAACAACAAACTAAAACAACAACCAAACCAACAGCAGCCACAGAAAACTACGGCAACATTTGCATTGGCCCTGCACTACAACTAGCACTACTCTGTGGGCAGCCGCCCAGCGAGTTGCACTTGCCAAGTGCCTGCTTTCCAACCATCTCGCTGTCGCACGTTTGGAGGGGAAAATGCGGCCAAAGGGGGGGGCTGCAATGAGCAATGGCCAATGAGCAATGGCGGCGTCAATAGCAAATTGGGAGCGCTGAGCGAGTGCAAACTTTGCAACTTTTGCCCACTTGCCGGTAGCAGCAGCAGCTTTAGGCGGCCGGAGCCAAAGAGTCGCCATAGACTTTACATGGACCGACGAGAGCGAGAGCAGCAGCAGCAGCAGCAGCAGCAACGACACTCGCAACCGCAAAGGCGAGACTCCTCGTCGTCGCTGTGTTCTCGCAAACGCCAGTCAGTCTCGAGCGCACAGAAGGCAATGGGCTTGCAAGTTGCAAGTTGCAGCTTGGGAAACTGGCAAGTTTCTTTCTCTGTCGTTCACTCGCTCGCTCACATTGGCATTGCACGTCCACCTCGCATTAAAAACACTCACTAAAGCACAAACACACATTGGCCAGCGAGCTGGCGTCGGCGGTGGCGGCGACGCTGACGCACAGACCAACGCATATCGCCTGCTGGAAATTACACACAGACTGCAGGCACCTACAGAGATGGCAGAAGCAGCAACGGGCAAAGGCGAATCAGCAGCCAAAGGCAGGCGGGCAGAGTAGCTCACTGGCTTGTGAAACAGGCAGCGAGAAGAAGGTCGACCTATTGTAATAGATATCCACACCAAAGTGAGGCAAATTAATTATTATTATCTATATTCTATACTATACTATACTATACTATACTATACTGTACTACTCTATTCTATTCTACACTATTCAATTCTATTCTATCGAATCTGAGCCTATCATTCTATCTTCACCTGCTTCATCACCATCACCAATTCCCTTTCCGGGTGGCTAACTATCGGATAGAAGCTATTTGGATAAGCTATTCAAGTCTGACACAATTATCAAACACACATTGGCAATCGAGTGATTGTGCACGTGTGTCTCGCCACCTCTTACGAATTATTATATATCCAGTACTAATATCATTATTATTATTGTAAACTTTAGCCAATCTAACAACTAAACAGTCAGAAAATATAGACTAGAATCATTGTTATTGGTTATGGAGGATCTCATCAATAAAGCGACTGACGAGCAATTTAAAGATTACTTAGTGAAAATCACGGATTACAAGGAGGATGCCAGCAAAAGGGATCCACTCATCAAAAAGTTGAGCCGTTCAAAGTCAACCACGCCGATTAATTTGATAACATCATCAACAACAACAACAAGTTCTGCTAGCCTACATTCAACAGCTACTATATCTACAGCAGCAACCACCTCTACCACTACTAACACCAACAACAAAACCACCAAGACCACCACGAATAAAACAGCGACCACGCCATCATCCACAAATAACAACAAAACTCAGAAGATTACAACACCAACTAACACCAGCAATCAAAATGCAGCCACCGCCGCGAAGGTAGCCACCAACACAACTCCAACGAGTAGCAAGGCTAACACCAGCACTAGCAGTAACCATAAATCACCACCACCTGCCTCACTAAGCTCATCGTTATACTCCTCCGCTGCCTCGTCCTCCTCAACATCCTCATCCTCATCTACAGCTTCCGACTCTAGCCCACCCGCCCACTTAGCTGCCTCGTCAAGCTATACGTCCCGCTCTGAAGTGAAAGGTGGGTCCACATCAAAGGAGGAGTGCAAGGAGCAGTTTGCCAGGTCAGAAGAGCAAGGTTCGAAGGCTAGCTTCACCGAACACCATGCTACCTCGGATTTGAAGCCATTACTCACGCATTCAAGAAGGAGTAGAGTCTCTCATGCAAACGATCCTGGTGTTATTGAGTCAGCAGAGAAACTCATCAAGGAATTCAAGTGCGGCTTCCCCACAAACGAGGCTAAATTAGTTGTAAACTTTAGAAATAATATTGTTGACGAAGAGCAACATAGAGAAAGTGTTAGAGTTAGAGCAAGAGAGGCCACTAGTCTGAGTCAATCGCAAGACCAAGCTGCCACAACCTCCGGCTCCAATGGCAATAACATATCATCAACAACTGATGTGAGCTGGAAAACAATTAGTGGCAAGCGTGATAAGAGGAGAAAGAAGCCGGCTGAAAAGATTGTTTTGACTGAAGACATACCAGGTCACAGAGGCGATACGATGGTGGATATAGATGATTTGGTCAACTACATAGAGTCGAGCAATTCCTCAACAAACAACAACAAAAATAACAGAAACAAACCTCAAAATAACTCCAAAATTATATCAAAAAACCAAAAGAGCCAACAAAACAACAATACTGGTGCCAACATTACTAACAACAATATCAAAGATACCATTACTACAAACGTAATTACTAACATTGTCATGAATAATCATGTAAAACAAAATACAAACAACACCAGTGTCAGCAATAAGAAGAATAATCATCAACAGGCCACAAACAGCAGTGGTACAAATAACAGTAGCAGCAATAACAGTAAGGCACAACAACAGCCAGCGTCATCAAAGATGAATAATAATGGTATGGTTATTGCTCAAGCTAAAGCCTCGACCCAACAACGACCTGCTAACGTCTCGCTATCAAAGAATCGAGATATCTCAAATTCCGGGCCTTACAATGTGGTAACACCTACGACCGAGACTGTCAAACAACCGCATCTTGAAAAGATTGACAACAACACCGACAACAAACAAAATCTTCACAGCTTAAATCATAATCATAAACCACAACAACCACTATCACAGCAGCAACTAGTAAAGCAAACCATGCCAATAACAAATGGTACAACAAATAACAACACTAATAGTAAGCTACCATCTCAGCAACAGAACCAATTAACTAGACCGCAGCAACCAATGACTGGTAATCAAAGCCAAGCCCAATTTAAACAACAAAAGCCTCTACAGTCGCAAACTCAGAATCATAATCGTGATCTTAATAAGCAACCACAAGTGTCATCAGCTAATGTAGATGTTGAAAAACCTTCTCAACAGAGCCAAAAACATCTACAACAAAAGCAGCCTCAACAACAGCCACCAGTAGTTATATTTGCCGATCATATTCCTGTCCCACACGAGGGCCTTAGTCAATATACGTTCGGATTCTTTGATGAACAGCAACAGCAACCTAAAGCTCAGAACCAAAAGCCAATATCAAAAGTGACAAATGAAGTAATTTCTAATATCAAATTAGCAGCACCATCAACTAATAATATTCCTGTTAGTAACAACAATAACCATGCTAACAATCAAGCGAACCCTCGCAAGCAATCACAAACAATAGTGCGAGGTGAGGTCACCATAACCAAGCAAACTCTCAAGGGTAAACAGCAACAGCTAACAGCTAGTCTAAATAGTGAAGAGACCACTCGTTACAAAGCTCCTAAAAGAGAAGCAAACAATTTCAACTACGATCAGATTCTCAAATTCATCAGCGATGGTTGGAACAAGATAGCAACCAGTTCCAACGGCCATTGATCAATAGTGATGGTGATGATGATAGATGTAATCATAAAGAGAATAGACATCGTCAAACGATACACATTATTTACTTGTGCAACCGTGATTTACAATTTTGGTTCTAATTAAAGATTTCATCTTTTTATTATTTGAAAGTCAAAAACTAGCAATTACATATTTACACGTCCTTGGATCAACTCAAGCCTTGCGAAGACCAAACCACGAACTTATCCCTATGTGCTCAAGATATACAATGTAATTTTCTATGCAAATCCAGTGCAGTTATAGGTGGCAATTGTTCAAACTGAACACAAACATACATTTAGATATCTGTTGAAAGAAACAAACAACGAATGAGCTTCTTAGACTATAATTTTAGCTACAGTAGCTCATTTTATTTTCAGGTAACTCAAACGGATATATGCGCATCATCATTATTGATACTATCATAACAAAAATATGTCTCCTTACCGCTTCTTCGGCGGCTTGTAGGCGCGATTCCAGATTTCGGCCAAGCAGACGGAACTATGATACCTGTAGAATAACATCACTGGCAGGGTTGTATGCGATATGAACATATATGGAAGTGGACCATAATATTCAATCTCCGTTTTGTATTGTTCAACTGACTTGGTCTCAAACGTTGCAACAATCCAATAAGTTATATTTAATATTATAGCGAAGGTTATTAGCTCACGTCCTGGTTTTTTAAATCTTAGATAACGCGATTCCGAGCATCTTCTCATGCCGTCTATAATGAAATTTGTTTGGACTAACACTTCAATCATGACAATTATATTCATAGCAACAGTGATCAGTTTAAAGTGATCTATTTGTGAAGAATTACTATCACTATTATCATTACTATAAGAACTACGGCTACTGCTACTACTGCTACGACCATTACTAGCACCAATTATATTGACATCTCTACCATTACTTCTACTACTGTTTCTACCATCACCCATTACTATTCTATTACCGGCATAATTGCTGAAACTATTATTACCATTACCTCTATTATTACTTCTATTCTGGCCATTGATATTATTATTACTATTATCGCTACTACCACTACTACTACTACCACTATTGTTTGTATTACTAATAAACTTTTCGGTAACCACTCGACCGCTAGTTTGGCTTGGGAGGCTCGCTAATAATTTGTTTAATCTGTTTCTTGTCTCCTGATTGTCTGTTTGATTGTTGAGATTGTTCTTAGCTGCCAGTAGTATGTGTGCAGTTGATGGTTCATTGATGATGTCTTGCAACCTAAGGCTGGTGTCTTGAGTAATTATGATGGATGGAAGGGAGAAGACGCCGCCCTTGTACATTGAAGCTGTCTCGGCTCTGAATGATAGGAGTGAGTGGATGAAGAAGAATGGTAAAGGGATAAGCATGAGTACATCATCGGTGGTGACCTTATCCTTGAGAAATGGATTCCTGTTCAACTTTATCACCTGTTTGAAGGCGGCTAGTGTGATGATGAGTATCAAAGTAGTTAGCATTACTTCTTGAATCAAGTTGATTTTGATTCCAAGTTGAACGTGGGAAGGTTTGTTGATGGTGACAAAGAATATGACGATTGTGACTAAGGTGACCAATAGAACGAAGAAACCACAGAACAGTCCCTTGTTGGCAGCGTGACAATCAGCGCTGACCACAAAATTGCTTTTATACTCGCCAAATTCACCGCCATTATCTCGACCATGATGCTCGACGTCGCCAATGCGCAAGGCTGACAGGTTGTCGCTAGATTCAATTTGGGATATCCGGCTACTGTTCGAACTCTGGGTCTTGGGCGATGGAATTTGACTGTAGAGGCGAGCTCGGCCCGTTACCAGAGGCTCGCATCCAGCGCCTCTACCAGGAGGGCCAATTTTGCCAATATTAAAGTAGAGGCTGAGGAAAGTAGCGGCAAGCAACAGGTTGTATTCAATGGTGAAGGGGTATAAATATGGCAATGTGTTCATTGATTTGGTGGTTAGCAGAGTATTCTGGGCGCATGCATAAGATTCGGGCAGGTGGCGAGCAATTTGGGGAGTTATGGTTGCGGATAAAGGTGATGACATCAAGGCAAAGAGAGACTTTGCCATTGTGATGTTTTGCTGAGCTGAGTTGGCCATCGTAGAGTTGAAGAGCTTGTCAGTTCTATCACTGGCCTCTACATTCATGGTTTGCGCCATTGACATGAGCAATGGTACAACATTAGCCTGTTGTTGGTTATCAATTGCCGGCTTCATGAATCCCAAATCAAGTTGCGGTTTGTTTGCCTTAAAATAGTCCATCTTGTGTACAAAATCCTCGAACGCTTCCTCGATTATTGTTCGAAACCAAAAGGTTACTGATGTCCCAATGATATGCATGAGGCCAAAGCGAGCCAAAATCTTGTGACGATTAATGACTAGATTTGAATACTTGAACATCATGAACAACTGATAAAACGAGTAAAGAGGTGTGATCAGATGCGCAATCAATGCGGCCAAATCTCGACAGTGCACATTTCCTGTTCCGAAGAAATATAACTGCTGGCCAAATCTAAGACCCTCGTGAATGACATGACCAAAACAGAAGGCGGCCATTCCACATTTTAGATAGAAGTTGGCGCCCATCTTGCCATGAAGAAACTTGTAAGCTGGCACTAGACGATCTAGGTGATTGGTAAAGTCGCTATCGCCCATGGTCGACAGAACATCGCTTTGTCCCGATTTGGGTAATTTGTAGGCTTCGCACGATGGATCACTGCCACTTGTTGAGCTTGACATTTTGCTATTGCTACGATCTCTGTGCGCATATAAATTACCGTGGTGCATATTGGGTTTAGTTTGTTGTCGATCAAGGGCGGCGCGCTGTTGGTACATCTTGTAAGCAGTTTTCTTGAATATAACCTCGGTGTTCATGCTCAACTTATCGTTCACTAGTGAGGCCGATGATGAGGTAGTGGAACGAGCTGATGGCTCACTCGATGATCGGACATCGAGATCTTGCTTCTGACGAGACTCTAGATTTTTCTGTCTTTGGTCATTGAATATTGTTTCTATGAAGATATATTTGCTAGCATATCTCTTATACCTTTGCAAGTCCAATTGGAGAAACATTAGCCATATAATTCCAAGCATGGCAACTATAATAGTGTAAATGTGATCACTTGAGTTCATGGATTTTTGGCGCAATTCTGAAATGTGCAATATACACCCTAATATAACGAGAAAAGTTGCATACATTATGCTACTGAACCTAACCAATAGGCCACTACTTGACTCGGAAGTGGAACCGCCACCTTTCTTACTAAAACCTAAAGGATGGCCCAACTTTTGGTTGTCTAATTTCGAGCGGAGATCTGATTGCTTGCCACCAGCCGCAACCGAGGCGCTAGTTTCCGGATAAAGATAACAGTCGTCGCCACTAATCTTGCCCTTGGCATTACACTGTCCAGCATCCAAACCGGCGTCCCCAGCAGGAGTGGTCAGAGGATCGTGACGACCATAGTGTAGATTGTCATGATCGTGATGTTTTCGTGAGTGAGTCGGCGATATGTCCACCAGACCGATGGGATCTAGAGGGTCTTTGGTTCTGCTAGCATAGGGTGGATGCTTATGATGATGATGCTTGAAATGATGACGATAATTCGGATTATAGTCTCGGGAACGATGCTTACTATTCAGCAGCCAACCACCTGGCATCGATGCCCCTGACGACGGACCCATGACTGACAAATCGCAGTCGCTTCCGGTTTTCTGCTCGTTGCCACTTGTGGGAGGTGTGATGAGATCTTGGTCTGAGGAAGAGGGTTGATGTTGCAGCACTTTTGATGTGCCATCTTTCCAAGCGAATACCTTATCAGCTGCTTCATTGACTTGCTTTTTACTACTGCTTCCCCCACCAGAACCACTTGTTGGTGACAGCGCAGAAGTGTATAGTTTATTCTTGAGAATTTTATCAGCGTCTAATGCTGACGATATTGCGGCATCCGGCATTGCAAGGTAATGATTTGTAAGCCCAAAGGGCGAGTTTTTATATCGCTTGTAGGTGTTTGAGGCAGTAATTACATCTTTGTTGCTTGTCGATATCGAAGATTCACCATCACTCATAACACCTTGATTCACTCCATCGTTGTCTAACTTTCTCATCTCACCTGAAGTTCCCTGGTATAAAACAACTCTTGCTCTCTCCTCGATTATTGTTTCATCTGTCGAATTAGCGCTCGTCGACGATGAAGAAGAACTTGTAGCAAAGCTAGTATTTGAAGAAGACGAGCTTGAGGTATCATTTGAAATTGTACTTGATGAGCTTGATGGTATCGACAAATCTGTTATAGTGGATATTGGTTTGTTGGTTTTCGACGCAATTGGAATTTTACTTCTCGCCATTGAAATATTCACAGGGAAATCATATTCTCTTGAGTTCTGGTTGTGAATTCGTTGCAATTTTTCTCGGCGCTCATGTCTTGTCCTCGAGTAGCCCATATTCTGAGCCGAAGGTTCACTAATCAATATACCACAACAATAGACAACCAATAAAATAATAAGGTATAGAAGGTAGGCGTCTGCATTGTGCTCGTGAGGCTTTGAAAAGAGCATTGGAAATCTGTCGAATTCCTTGGAGGAAACGATAACTAGACACTCAATCCGGAAGCTAAGTATGCGACACTTGCGCGGCCAATTGATCGATTTGGGATACAGGAAGTCACGCCCACCCGTAGGATTAGATCAAAAAACGAAAGGAAATGAGCAGTGCGACAGATGCGACAAAGAGTCAAGCACTAGCTTCGGATCGGTTGTAGAAAGAGACTTCGACACAATTCGAGATCAGTGAGACTCACGCACTTTCGCTTCTATCGCAACACTCTACTGGAATTAAAACCCAACAGTTAAGCTTGCTATTGCAACAATCAGTTACAATTGGCATTGACCAGTCGGTCGGCTCAAATCCAACATGGGATTGCGAGACGAGATACTAAGTTTCTAACTACATTTCCACTGCTACTGCCTCTGCAACCAATAGAATGGCCAAATAAAGGCGCTGGTAATCAGGGTTCTAGGTAATTGCGCGCACAAAAGTTGAAGCTCACGATTCAAGATCACTGCAACAGGTAGCTACCGTTAGCGACTGTGACAGTGAAACAGAGAGTTCAATGCTATCTCTTTGATCGGCAGGAAGTTAGAGTTGACGGCGCTCGTCTGCAGGTTGGCTTTTTCTGATTCTCTCGTAAGGCCTGTTAGTAGCTTGCCAAGTTGTACCAAGCGTAAGCTAGTGTGCAGTCAGATACTCGGACAGGTTGCCACTCATAAAAGAGCAAGCAAGCTAGCAGTCGAACTATTAGGAGAACGGCAGGATCGATTCTTTCTTTAGCTCGGTATTGATCAATGGTAACGTCATTGGTTTTTCTAAAACCAAGTATCGCACACACATCGCAACTAACTGGCCAATCAGAGTCGCAGGTAACTCGCTAACTCCCTACACTGTTTTCTTACCCTAATTTACTTTTTGAAAAGGAGATAGCGAATAAAAGGTTGAGCAGCTACTTAATTGGTATTCTCTGCTCTAGTTCCGTAAAGCTACCACTTCCTAGGGGACAATATGTGACACTGACCTCGGTGGTTGAGATAGAAAAGAATGGGTTTGCAAACTAATGAGCAATTTACGCTCGGATACAATCGTAACCGTCGTTGCGGTCATATTTGCGGTAAGCAAAAATAACCACCAGTAGATCGAAATGAGCAAAATTTCAGACGTGACAATGTAAAAAATTGCGATTCCATCTTAGACGATTGATCGATGGATTTTGTCGCAGGTGGTTACATTATGTTGAATCGTGTTATTGTAGATATTCACAAAGATTCAAATGGATTCATAAATGTCCAATTGCGCTGGCTTCGTCTTGGTCTAGATAGACCTTGCGGACGGACATACTGAAATACAAAACTATGACTAAATCAGACTCTTATAATAACAATCCTTACTTGGAGATCATGTAGGATAAATGGTTAGGTGTAGTGGGTCCCATGTTTCAACGTTATCCCAACTAACTGGAGGTACTTTGGTTGGTTTTCGAACGCCTTAACTTAAAGCCAGAGGTTGAGTGACTTTGGTTTGCTGTTAGCTGAACGGCTAGGTATTTGGTAAAATCTAATAGGGTTACTCGTTCCAAAGATGTCACCTCGAACAGTTTAATATTCTCCCTCTTGGCCCAAATTAATGCCTCATCGAAACTAACCTGACGTTCAATGTCGAGATCTACTTTGTTGCCCAACACGATAATTGGATGGTCACGTCTACCTTTGCTTTGATCGATGAGCTTCTTGATAGTGTCGACTAAATTGAATGTTGATCTATCATTAATAGAGTAGACTAGAATAAATTCGTCTGAGTTGGTAATGTAACTTTTTAGTAACTCAATGTCGATATTTTGCTTGATACCCGCCACATCGAAGAATAACAATCTATCTTCATTTCGAGGTGAAGTCAAGGACGAGGTTCTATCACCTATGATACCAGTTTGGTTAGTAAGTTGACCACTATCCAAGGTTGCAAAATAGACATCTTCTATTGTAGGTGGCGGCTTCTGTTTTCTAAATGACTCGTTCCATATGGATCCAAATACAATATTCTGGATTATTGAGGTTTTACCCACACCTGCAGCCCCTAGGACAAATATCTTGATATTCTTCATCGGGGCTCCTACTATGATACTGTGAAATTTCACTCAAATAAATGTAGATAACTGGCCAAAATAAACTTTTCTCGAGTTCAATGACTGTTTGTTGCACTCCGAATACCCCATAAGTGAACAAATTGATATGTTTGATTTAGAAGACTATAATTATTTGAATTGCTTTTGTTATATCAACTGATTGGGCGTGAAACAATATTAGTTAGTCTCTCACATCTCAATCATCATAAGTTGATTGGCCCACCTAGATGTTTTCTTATCTCTTCGAGTCATTTTTGGCTCCTACTGTTTCGGGCTTCATTAATATCCTCTCTCTTCCCAGAGCTTGAGAGACACAATAAAAACGATCGATCTTATCCCCCTTTATAATGTCGTATTTGTATTTATCCACCGATAGTGGATGCATTAACTCCATCCAGAAGTTCAATCTAATGGAATATTAATCAAATTGAGCTTTTCTCACGAATGTTCACTGTCCTCTTACGCCAATGGTGTGCTCTGCGTCAATCTTTCTGAGTGCAGTTCCTGTACTTTGGGCCGTCAACGATACCGTCTATCAAGATTCCCTATACATCACCTATGCAAAAAGTCATTACGTACACAAAGGTTATCTATATTGATTAGTAACTTAAGCATCTAAACAAAGCATTGATTTATTTATCACCATAAAATTAATAATAAAGAGCCCACTCGTTGTCTCGCAAATAAGCGTCGACAACCTCTTTCATTGCTAAGTTCGAGACCAACTGTGTCGCCTCGAGCGGTTGCCTTGTTATTGGATCAAAGTGGCCGACTCGCTTTAGGTGCTCCTCAATGTCTTTGCGGTCGTAGGTTACACCAGATGGAGTTATAACTGGGTCTTGCATTATCTCAAAGCTTATCTTGCCACAAAGATAGTCCGGCACATCTCGTATTCTTCGCTGTGATCTTAGATTTGTAAACATCTTCTCTAATTCGTCCGCGTAGTTATCACATTCGGCCTCAATCTCTGTGGCCTTTGTTATGGTGGACTTTGAGCCAACACCGTCTTGTTGTTGAGATGTTGATGTTGTAGCTTGTTGTTCCTCACTTTGAGTTTCCCTATTGAGATCATCTATTCGCCTCTGTTTGTCTTTGCTGATCAAGTCCAACAAATAACTTCGCAACTTGTCCTCCGCTTGTGTGATTTCATCCTCTATCTTACTCCATCTTCTTCTTTTGATTAATCTAATTTGATGCGCGATATCATCACCATAATTCATCTTTTGTTCCTTGGACAGTTCATGAGCTCGTTGCAAGTGCTTGAGTGCATCGTTGAATTGGTCTGTTCCAGCAAGTGCTTGGCCGAGGAAAAAGTGGGCCTTTATAAGGTTGGGCTCCAGCGACAAAGCCTGACGACAATCTTTGATGGCCGACTGCCAATCCTCTAGTTTAAGGTAACATAATGCTCTATTTGAATAATAAATGGCCACCTCAGAATTCTGAGCTATAGCTTTGTTGTAATAATTTATAGCTTCCTCGTATCTATTCAAGGAGCACAATTTATTGCCCGCATTCTTGTACTCAACGGCCGACATTTTGTTGGTGGTGGTGAGGAGGACGCGAGTGTACAATGCAACGCATTGAAGATTAGTATTTAGTCATAATTATGAAACGGTGATTTGATACAAATACCAGGGTGGTTTTTCTCGTATTGATTGTCGGGCTTGTTATTGTTGTTGTTGTGGTTGTTGCCACTCGAAGTTCCTGGTACAAGGTTGCTTCCCCCCGTTAGAATATGTGAAAGTGAATTTAAAAAATCAGACTGCTTTCCCCCAAAGCGCATGCAAAAATATTTGCTCGCGCAATGTTGTGGGCGGTGGGGATCGCAATCGGTAGTAGGGGCGGCAAGTGCAGGGTCTAGCGGAGGGGGGAATACAGGGCACAAAAAGTTCGTCGCATTTGTATGTTAGTCGTCTGCCATGTCTGCCTTCAATGCCTTCAAAAGCCGTAGAGACTCACAACGACCAGCAAGGAGAGCCAATGAGTCTTTGTTCTGTTTATGCTGTTGCTTCTCTCTCGGTCTCACTGTGTACTGCGCACTAACACTTGCGCACAAAACTGTATGCGTTCCAACTCACACTAATAACTGTACGGTGTGAGTGAGTCTAGTATGTGTGTCTCTGTGTTTAGAAAAATAGCCAAACACTACATGTACTAAACCAATGGCCACAACCAGATAGCCTTGTTATTCATTGGCCCCCTTATTTTATATCCCATATAAATTGCATTCGGATGATATAATTATCAGCATATATATATACAAACATTCATATATATGATCCTGAAGATATAAACTATTAACTTAAGCATCTGTAGCTTATTTCACCCCCAAGATTGTAATAAAATTGCGCGCAAAAATTTCATCAAACTTGCCGTGCAAATTGTTGAAATTTGTCCCCTCCAATCGAATATTACAAATTATAGCAAATCCTATTGATAATTACAATCACAAAAGTAAGAGTAGACGCAACTACAAATTAGGAGCAACAAATTTCCTGCACCCATCTAATGTCTCGAAACTCTTATATTCTTCCCTAACCCGATAACAGGAATTCATTCCAATAGACATATTTGTAAATTTTCTCATACCACTATTCTTTCTTTCTAGTAGTAGCTTCACCAAAATCAGATAGGGAAAAGACTTATGGAATCGTCCATTAATTTCAATTCTGCTCGTTAAGAGATAACTACTCAAGTCTCTCTTCTACTGCCATCCAAAATTCCTCATCGTCTTCGACGTCTTGTTAGAGAAATAATTATAAGAGCTCGATAGAAGCAACAGGTGATTAATACATATGCCTACGGGCGCCCACCACAGCCAGCAATTTATTACTATGGATTATCTCGTCGGATTCCATTATCGTGTGGGTCGCAGGATTGGATCGGGTTCATTTGGTCAGATCCATGTAGGAACTGATATTAGAACTGGAGAAGAAGTAGCCATCAAGATTGAGAATGCCACGACCAGGCATCCACAGTTGCATGTTGAATCGCGCTTGCTCGAAGCACTAGCAGGAGGTCAAGGAATACCCACAGTTAGACATACCTGCTCCGAAGCCGGTTTCAATATTATGGTCATGGATCTACTCGGTCCAAGCTTAGAGGATCTTTTCAATTTTTGCAACCGAAAGTTTACACTCAAAACGGTTCTATTGCTAGCCGAGCAAATGATTCATAGGATTGAATACATACATACGAAGAATTATATCCATCGTGATATAAAACCAGACAACTTTCTCATGGGCCTTGGTAAGCAAGGTAATCTCGTGTACCTGATTGATTTTGGATTAGCAAAGCAATATTATGATCCAAATCTGATGAGACACATCCCAATCAGAGAGAACAAGAGCTTGACTGGAACAGCCCGTTATGCAAGTGTAAATACGCATCAAGGCATTGAGCAAAGTAGACGCGATGATCTAGAATCCTTAGGCTATGTTTTAATGTATTTCAATCGAGGTTCACTACCTTGGCAAGGCTTGAAAGCCCAAAACAAGCGCCAGAAGTACGAGAAAATTCGTGAGAAAAAACTAGCCACTTCTGTAGAGGAATTATGTCTAGGCTATCCTCCAGAGTTTGCAGAATACATCAATATCTGTAAGAGTTATAAGTTCGACGAATCTCCTAATTATGCAAAGCTGAAGGGCCTTATCAAAAATTTGTTCAAGAAATCTGGTTTAAGCTATGACTTCGTGTTTGATTGGAATCTTCGTTATACATCAATAAGTTCCAGTAGGCCACAATGCATCAGCGGTGCCCCAAATCCGGAGGCCCTTCCTGAGCCAATCCTCCATTGATCAACCATAATTACCTCAGAAACTAAAACTCTATCCCCGTGAACTTGACAACGAGGGAAAAGATATAAGTAAAAAGATAACATTCAATCTTGTAATTTGAAGTCTTGGTAGAGAATCAAACTAAGCCTCAAAATCAACCCTCCTCTTACCGTCAGTAGCGATAGCAACATACACAGAAGACTTATTTTATACTTATTACTCGCAGACATACATACAAACATACATTTACATCTAAACTATCCAAATACAAAATCCATTACCATGAATTATTATCACCTTCATGTCCTCATCATCACCAATATTTTTACCTATGGATGTACCTATGGTTGTTAGGTTGGTTTTCAAGGACTATTTGTTCTAGGGACAATCGATCTTATCAATTTTGTTATGACTAATCCAATCAGCCAGATGGACTTTATATCACCATGTTAGACCGAATCAATTGATTAAAAAATTCTCCATAAAAAATCAATTTTACCTCGTCGCTTAAAATATTTTTGAATAACTCTGACCATGCAACTAATCCAATCCAACTTGTGCATTTCTGTTGATTGAACCTCACTTGCAGCATTTCTAACATCAACAAGCTAAATTTGATGAAATACTCTCCTGTTTGAACATCTCCATAGGATGTATATACGCATCGTTTTAAAGTACCAAGAAATAAGTAAGCCTCATCGAAACTACAGGATGTGAAAAACACGATTGTAAATTTTTAGGTACACGAGAGCTTAAGACAGGTCATAGATATTATATTACATTGTGTCGTTTATTGTTACTGTTACTGTTACTGTTACTGTAAATGTTATTGTTTTTGTATATGATATGATCTAATTCATCTTCTTTCTCGAACGACAGGCTGACAAACAAGCCTCTGTTTGGCCTAGATTGCCGCTACTCGAAAGGCTCAACTCCCACAATGACTCGTTCTCGAGCAGCTGAACTACCTGCTCAGTCGCTACAATTTTGACAGAAGTCAGTCCATCCACTAAGAGTCGATTGATATTGTAATTTGATTGAGGTGCAATGCGATAAGGTGATTTTTGCTTGGGCGAAGCATGCAGTCTCCTTTGCATATTCTCTGAGTCCGAAGTTAAAAAGGGATTTCTCTGATTGTATAGATCCTCACTTCCGTTCTCATTTGATATTGTTCCCATCGAGGATCTAGAGTCACAACTCGATGTTGAGTTCATGGTTGACTTGTCACCTGGCCCTCTTTGTTTGTCTTCTTGTGAGTTCTTGCTATAGATCACCTGATTGCGGAAAACATTTGATAGCTCCTTGATCAGTTCCGCCAAACTAACGTCGTACAGGTAGATCGGATTGAAAATCTCCGAGTGTTCGTAGCTGACATAGAGAACTCGTTTGGGTTTGATTGGTTGGTTGTGTAGGCTGTTGTACAACCTGATTCCATCGATGAGGCCACATATCTCAATTAAGTCATTTTTGGACAACCTAAGCAAATCTGAACCACAAAAATTGTTGAATGTTTTCGAATAAACGACGAATCGGTTTGCTAGAAACCATGCAGCTACCTCGTGACAATCCGAACTTGCTGTTATGATACCGAAGCCTCTTGAGCTTTGTTTGTTTGTCGTGTCGTAACAATCTCTCGGGATGGAGTATGGGTGAATCGATGAGTTGTTCTTTGATTTAGAGCAGCAGCTAGAGGAAGAGTCGTTTGTATGATGATGGTGAGTTTTGTTCGGTGACCCTTGCTCTGAATCATAATGCTGATTGTTCGACTCGTAGTTGTACCCTGTAGCCTGTGAGTTGTTGTTCTCGTGTTGATTTGAGATCCGCGAGCTACTAAAGTTAACTTGTGAAGTGGGGTGGTTGTTGTGAGACCACTGATTTACCACTATGGGGCTTTCTATCGATGGGTCTCCTGTCGAGTATCCTTCAGCTTGCTTGACAGGCGAGCCGCCATAGTTGCTACTTGGATAGTTTTCGCCACAACCATTTGATGTGAACGATGCTGAGGTACTCCTTTGGCGGTTTTCAGTTGAGGTTGTCGAATTGGATTGGTAGAAAGGGTGTGAGGGTGGCTCATAGTTGTCGTGATGGTGGTGATTGGCATTGTTGTGATGATGATAAGTAGGGTTATTGTTGCCATGTGCGATCGAATTCTTGGTCTCGTGAGTTTGCTGGTCTGCCTCTGGACAGTGGTCAGTCAAAGAGTTCTGGTGAGTCCCATTGTCGGTGGATCCCATGTAACTTTGGAAATTTGCATGGCTTGATGATATTGACAAATTGGAAGCTCTAAAGCTACCGCTTTGACTAACTTGAGTAGTGGCCGAGGTGGCTGTGGTTGCACCCAATGTGGGTTTGTCGTTATTGAGTTGCCTGTAAAAAGAGGACACCTCTTTGACTGATAGATGTTGCTGTTGGGCTATAGGGAAAGATCCATGCGAACTTTGATGGGCAACATGTGGCATGGTACTCGAACCAGTTAATCCATAACTCGCTGGCGGTGGTGGGACATGAGGAGGTATAGTTGTTGGAAGCGGATGTCCATAGTAACCCATTCCAAAGTGTTGCCCTGCATGACCAATCCCAGGTAAACCGGGCACTCCACGTATAGCGGGATTACAATGATACATTTGATGGTTGAATTGAGTTGGCTGGACGATCTCATTCGAGTGGTTGTAAGAGCTTGGCGGGGCCGAGCTAACGTTGTTTTGATGGGCAAAATTCATATCACTCTGATCGGTGTGGGCGTCGAATGAACTCTTACCATAGCTACTTTGTATGAGACGAGCCGTAGAGTAGTCAGTGTGAGGCCGAGCGGAAACGACACCAGAAGTTTGCTGTCGAGTTGATTGTTCCTGATAATCACGGTTATGAGAGTTATTGTTGTTGTCGCTATCACTCTCGCGATTCTGCTCGTTTTGTTGACCTTCGGGGGAGTTGTTCTGCGATGAATTGTTACCATGATCAAGATCATCGCTTGCCTGATGTTGCGAGGATGCTTGACCAGGAGTTGACCCGTTACCACCGCTTGATGAGGCAAAGTTTTGCTTTGAGGCAAAATGCCCGTGACTATGGCGATAATAACATAATGATCCATCGGCCATAGGATGCAACGATGCCAAGGAACAATCTTTGAATGTAGTGTGATCACAAGACTTGTGATACTTTTCCTGTTCGGATGGTGGCCTCTTGAAGATCTTGTCGCGATCGCTGCGGATCTTTCGCTCGGCCCCCTTTGGTTTGAACACCTTGATCTGACTGCAGGCGGCTGATATAAAATAAGAGTCATGAGTCTTGCTGTTGTATGAAAATGTCTCGATGGATAGCTTGAAAGGTACTCCTTTCTCGCCTCCATGCTTCTTGGCTGTGAACTCAGTGCTGATGGAGTTGATCCTGATGAATACACCGGCTGCCTTGCTAGAGTCCCAAAGAAACTCGTACTTGTTTAGGCCATCTGACTCAACACCGAAGACATTGTAAGATAGTTTCATGTCAACTGAGAAGATCTTCTCATTAGGATGCTGCTGGCTCCACTGTTGCCATAACTCGTTCTCAGCCTGTTGCATGTGCCTCTCATGAAATCCAATGTTTATAATAGAGCACATGAATCCTTTCTTAGCCTCAGCAACATCAGTTATGTTCTCTAGCTTGATCTCATATGCTTGTCCCTGGTTAAGATAGGTCATTGTATCTTCATTCAATTTTGTTGCAACTGATATGGGTGCAGCGAGTACATATTGAAATTTTTGCTTGCTCGGGTCGATACCGAACATGCTCTCTTGGTTCTGATACTGTTGTGCAATACTAAAAGTATCATCCGCATCCTTAGCCTCGTCGACTCCATCAATAGGTGAGTGCTTCGTTTCTCGTTCATAGAAGGAACTTTGATGTGCATGATTTTGATTGAAATGCTTCATACTCTCATTAAACATGGTGTTCTTGTCCTCATTGTCGCACTCATAAGAGACATTCAAGTCAATTGGCTCTCTTTGGATGCTGCTGCGGCTTCCGGTTTGGCTGTTTGATAGACTAGCCTTGTAATTAAATGGGAAACCCTTTAGGGCGCCCATAGCGGAGCGAACAGTGGACTCTTTCCGTGACTTGACAGAATCTTGTTGCTGCTGTTGCTGGCTCTCCTCCTTGCTCTTGTCATTGTTGATAGCTTGCGGAGGCTCTGATTTTTGTGGCTCCTCGAATGGGAACCTCTGAGTCTCTGTCTCGTCAGGCCCATGAGGAGGTAACTTCAACGACAATAAGTCTTGTGTGCGTTCAATGCCGATTAGTGGAGTCAGTAAGGGTTGGTGACTGTCATGAGACATGTAACGATCAAAGAAATCGTGATTCATTGAGCTATTGCTGAACTGGTGATATGGGCTTGGGGGAAATCTTGAGCTCAACGAGAATGGGTGCAAGTTCTTGAAATGCATTGGAGCGGTGGTAGTGATCACACTTGTAATTCTTCCAATTTGGATGGCACAAGTTGGAGTAATATTATAGTAGTGAACGATAAACACACGAGGATATTGAGCCTCACATACTAAACCCGCGAGTTGCAACAACTATCCAGACACCACTACCATAACTCGGCAACAACGAACGTATCATAAGGCTATCAAGAGGAGTAGACACGGAACCAAGCGAGCCTACGCGTATGTTCCCCTCATTTTTGTAGTCACTTGTGCCATTTGCTGCCCGAGTTGCTGGTGCGACGCTGCGTCTACCAACATTGCCCACACAACGATTCGCATCCGCCCATACGACCACAAACATATTGACTAGATCATATGTTTGTCAACCTAACTACCAATGATTGAGTGCGACACTAAAGACACAAGTCCTTGTCATCACATTGTGTGTTTGATCATTGACTCGAGACGGCAATTCGATATCTTGCGCTGTCGAGCAAGTCGATCGCAGGAACCACTTGTTATTAGCGCAACGTCTTTGGTATCCATGCAATTTTCGTTATCGACTTGAGTGGAGTTAAATTCAATAATGGTGATGCTCAATCTCACTCTCTCCCATTTAGATTTGGTCACAACGTCATGACTCGGTGTTGCAGATTGATATCTTCCACCCTCTTTAGGCAACTGGCCATCCAAAGAGATACTAGCTTCACGTGGCTCAATGCGAAAGTAAATAGCCGATGCCTCAACCAACAATCCCACTACTGTAGCCTCATGTCTAGTGATGATAGCGGCGCCGCTGCTGCATTGCTACAAGTGGCGCCATTTCTGTTTGTTTGTTTACTAGAATTAACCAAAAGACGCCTCGATAAAGGCCGAGTTGTTGCTTTGATTTAGATCACCTGAAACAACAAGATACCATTATTATAAGCACCAATGGCGTCAAGGGAACTGGATGGCTGTAGTTGGCTAGCGATATATAAAATTCTTTATCGTTAGCTTGACACAAGCAAATTTTGGAAGTTTATCCCTGCAGCCACTGCCATTTCAATACTCACTTTAGCTTGCTATGCAGTTATTACCAGTTAGTTCAACAAGCTTACTAAAGATAGATTGTTGGTGGGATCGAGATATGGAGAGTTGTGTGCAATTAGCCTGTAGATTAGCGGCTGAGCTGTTGGTTAGGACGTACGTATGGCTCACAATGGTCGCGACATAAAACTAGATCAGTCATTGTGCTGCTTGACAGTCATCAGCTCGACATCGAGGCGACACCAAGCGTACGATGAGCGAATGAGAGCGCTCGATTGTCGAACATGTGACATGTGCGCGGGAAACGCACGTGGCGACAGGCACAGGACCTGTGCCACAGGTTGAGGCCAAAACAGACTCCATTGGATATCATGTATTATCTTCATATAAACTTACTCTCCCCTATTCTTATAAAATTATATCACTAGACTAGATTGAAACAAAATGGCCGCGATAGGGCCAGTCAATTTGAGAGGCTTCTGGTCAAATGAATGCTTGGGACCCTACGGTGAGGATCCGGAAAAGAAAACACCCTTCAACTTTCACATATTTCCAGACTTGCTCGACCAAAAGGTTGTTAGCCAGCTGAGGGATGATGTTAACTCATGTATAAAGTTGAAGCCAAAAGACAATGATTTGTATAAGTTCCACCAAAGTAAGGATATCAAAACAGAGATTCCGTCTAAGAGGGTCAGTCCCTTATTGCACAAATTCATCGATATTATGCTGGGCGATGTTAGGACACATTTAGAAAAGTCAACTGGTTTGAAGTTGAGCAGCAAGAACTTCGATATTACAGCTTCAAGATATGAGATTGGAAACTATCTATTGTGTCATAATGACGATATCAAGGACACTGCCAAACATCACGCCAGAGCGTTGGCATTCGTTTATTACTTAAACACTAGAACCTGGACAAAAGAGGATGGAGGCGCCTTGATTATCTATGATCACGATGAGAGAGGCGAACCGGTGGCCATAAATAACAGAATATCACCTCGCCCAAATACACTAGTTGTATTCAACACAACCTCAACCTCGTGGCATTCAGTACAGGAGGTTTTTTGCCAAGATGACTTTAGGCTTTCGATCAACGGATGGTTCCACACCGATGGCCTACCAATTAAGATTAATGAGTCACAAGTCGAAGCCTCTCTTGAGCCGTGTCCATATACATTTGTTAAGCCTATTCCCCTAGACGACAGGCTCGAGAAGTTCTTCAATGAATTTATCAATCCCAAGTACCTGATGGAGCCAACCTGTATGCAAGTTAGGCGAAAATTCAAAAAGAATAGTGAGATAAACCTGAGCGCCTTCTTGATCAAGGAGAAATTCAAAGAGATAAGCAAAGCATTGAGAGAGACTGTTGCTGACGAGACGAATCTTACTCATATTGGTCCATATAATAAGCGAAACTTCAAGGTTATCAAGCACGAGAAGCTACCAGATATTTGCAAGGATCTATATGATGCGTTCAAGAGTGAACTATTCTTCATGCTTCTATCAAGGCTTACAGGTTTGGATTTACAGCCACCTAGTTTGAAGAGAGACAAAGACACGGATGATGGTAATGAGGATGAGGAAGTTGAGGGCGAAGAGGAAGATGACGATGACGACGACGATGAGGATTCTGACGAAGACGATGAGGAGGACGACGATGACGATGAGGAAGAGGAGGATGACGATGAAGAGGAGCAAGAAGTATCCAAGTATGTAGAGGTTGAAAATGGAGGTGGAATAAAGAAGGTCAAGAGGGACCACGTCGAAGAAACTAAGGATCTCAAGGATAACGAAAAGAATGAGGCTGCACCAACCACTAGTAAGGCGCTTGTGGATGAAATCAAACAGATTCCCAAGAAACGCAAGCGAATCTCAAACCCTCTCGGTAGACTAGAATTTAGACATCTAGAGCACGGGTCTTACACTTTGTTGCATGATTACGCTTACGAGATGGGGGAAAAGTCTGCCTTAGATGTCGTGTTCCACTTCAACCATGACTTCGAGGTGAACTTTGATCATGGTGGTTACATCAGCTACATCGATGCCGAGGAACCAGAGGAAATGCATGACATGGATTGCGAGCTACTAACTGTGGAGCCAAGGTCTAACTGTTTAAGTTTAGCTTATCGTCTTGGCGAAGGCAACTGTCGTTTCCTGAAATACATTACAAAGTCACACAAGAGTAGTTATCAAGATCTCTACTGTGTATACTACGAAAAACCAGATGATTTACCGGATTCTGGAGCAGGTGTGAAGTTCGAAAAATAAACACACTTGCAAGCAACAACATTGCGCCATCGTCATTGCATGTTTGATGATATTTTTGACGCTAGACATTCCGCTAGTTGCTATCCGCCGCTACTGTTTCTCGAAATGCGATCTATTATCACCAACTCCCCCGGCCATCAATCATAATGGTCGTTCGTGATTCTAAATTTGATACTCGATCACTTGAGTAAACCAAGACAATTCATTTGTTGCCAAGCTAATTAGAGCGACGCCATCCTTAATGAGCCGATGCGAGTCAAACAAAAACAAGTCACAATTAGATCCAACTTCAAGTCAATTCCAAATCGAGACGTCTACAAAAGACCAACGCATTATATGTCAATCTCACAATTGAGATCTCAGCCATATCTACAGGCATCAGCGGTATTAGTGGTCATAGTAGTAGTTCTAGTGAGAAAAACTGGCAACATATGTGATAGAATTAGACAAGAGAGTGGCAGTAGTGGTGACTAATTGGCGACAAAACATACAAAAACCTGCAGATAATTTGAGAGTTGGACATTTTAGCCTACTTATGAGCAACAATCATTATTATGATTGTACTCAACTATCTCTGAATGCGACAGTTTTTTATGAAAGGCAGCTTCTCGTCATCTTAATAGTAATTAGCCGATCCAAAGAGGAGCACGAGGAAGAAGCATTAAAGGAGGAATAGGAAACCATTTATTGTTGTTGACACATTGTACTAGAGTATCGATATGAATTCATCGAATAGCAAGACCTCAATGAACCAGGATCAAAGTGTTGGCGGCAACTCTGCAATTGACTCATCGTCATCTCAAATAAAGACAAGACAGAGTGGGTTTGATTATTTGGATGAGCAGGACGATCTTTCGGAGGAGATTGCTCGCATATTGACAGATGCTTCAAGCGAACTAGACTACCACACTACCGGAGATACAATTGACGCTACAAGAATGGGTTCGCTAAATAATGGAAAACCTAAAGTTGAGGAGGAGAGAACGGGAAGAATAACTCCATTGGAGCGAGTTGTTTGTGTTGACGAATTCGAAACTATTGCTAAGATCAAGTTACCTGTGGCCACCTATGATTATTACAGAGGCGGCGCAGACGAGGAAACCACCTTGAGATGGAATCGATCGGCGATAACGGAGTGCTACTGTTTGAGGCCGCGAGTTATGTGCGATGTTTCAAAGGTCGACCTAACCAAGTACATCTATGGAGACAAGGTGTCGATGCCCATTGGATTGTCGCCAACTTCCATGCACAAGATGGCTCATCCCGATGGAGAGAAGGCAACAGTTCGAGCTGCAGATCGTTCAAACGCTCTAATGGTTTTAAGTATGTTCTCGACCACCTCACTGGAGGATGTTGCAAAGGAGGCGCCCATTTGTGTCAAGTGGCAAAACTTGTATATTCTAAAGAATCGCGAGATAACCCAGAATATTATTGCTCGAGCCATCAGGTTTGGCTATCGCGCCATTGTGGTCACTTGCGATGCACCCATTCTAGGTAATAGGAGGCACAATACAAAGAATAACTTCACACTTGGCGACCACAAATTAGAGAATATCGACGACGGAAGAGTCAAGTCCATGAGAGAACATTCATCGGAAATCTTCGACCCCTCGGTGACTTGGCAAGATTTAGCCGATCTTAAGAAGGGAGTTGGCGATACAATAAGAGTAATTGCCAAAGGCATAATGACACCTGAGGACGCGGAGCAGGCTCTAGCGGCTGGCGTTGACGGTATTTGGGTTTCAAATCATGGAGGCCGCCAGTTGGATGGAACACAATCTACAATAAAAGCTCTACCTGCCATCGTGAGAGCCGTCAACCGTCGGTGTCCGGTCTTTGTAGACTCCGGTTTCCGCACAGGTGCCGACGTCTTGAAGGCTCTAGCCATAGGCGCCGACATGGTGTTTGTGGGCCGAACTATCCTGTGGGGATTGGCTAGCTATGGAGAGGACGGAGTGTACAGGGCATTGGAAATCTTGAAAGATGAGCTGCACAGGGCAATGATGCTGTGCGGTTGCAACAAACTTAGCGACATAAATCGAAATCTTGTTTTAGAAAGATCATAAGTGGACATTCGATTGTGGCAGTGCCACTAGGCTCATTACATTGTTCGAATACAACACGCAGCGAGCTTGCCGCGTGTCGCTGCTTATGGAGCTATGTGATGAGAATCAATAAAGGTGTTAAGAATCACATCGAGTTTTAACAGGAAGTAGAGGTGATGATGCGTTTGGTTTTGTCTAGTCAATTTCTCTCCGTCTCTCCCCCTCGAGTTAACTCTCACACTGCCGACTGATGCTTGAATGACTCAGTATCTTCTAGATCAAGTTGCGACTGACGTGAGATAGTTGGATGGAGCTCACCTGCGTTATTAAATGAGCTGCTTGACGGAATAACTAGTGAGCCCTCCTTCTGCATTCCGGGACGAGGCGACGTGGTGTTCGGTCTTCGGTATGTCATCGAGGTTCCACGGCGCGAAGCCAGCGAGCTGCTCGGCGACCCCGATCGACTTGACCGTGAGCTCGAGGGAACACCGAGTAGCGGGCCGAACCTTTCGGATGGCGTTCGGCTAAGAACCTTGATAAGATCGTCCAATTGATTTAGCTCGTTGCTAACTGAGGCTCTCCTTGATGAACCTTCCGACTTGTTGGATTTGCTTGTGGTTCCATACTTTGCGATGTTATTATTATCAGTACTGTTGTTGTTGTTGAGATTGTCGTTAATAGCATTATGCCGCACCAGCTGCCTGTTGCTGCCACCTGTAGATGGTTGCAAATTGAGTAGCTCACAGATTCTGTTATTCTCGGAACTCAACGACTTCGTTACCGTCGGCTGCGATCTAGTTGCCACCAACTTGGGCCTTTGATCATTATTTGGCGTAACATTTCGCTCTAGTGGCCGGCAAACTCCGCCAATACTGCTAACGGGAATATTCAAACTTGGAGCTATCGAGTCGAAGGCGACTGATTGCTGCTCGGCCTTGATGTACTCCAACTCTGGACTAGTCAACTTGGGCGAATCTGAGATGGAAGACCGTTGAAGTCGTTGCTGTTGCTGGTGATTTTGAAGACTATCGACCGTTTGGTTTGAGCTTATTGATGGGGGTTGCTGATTTCTCGAAATTTTCCTACTCGGCTTCCTCCTAACCGAACCACTGCCTCCAATGCCTCCACTTCCGCCACCTGTTGATCCGTCCGATAGGCCGGCGCCGCTCTTTCGCTTGTTCTTCAGCGACTCCTTGCTTCGCGACTGCTTGATTCCCGGCTCAGCTATGGGTCTGGTGGGCGAGTCCACATCATCTTGATAGTGGTCGGTGGAAACTGGCGCATATGTCGAGTTTGTTTGGCTCACGGCAACACTATGTGCGTCGTCCTCGTCCCCATTGCTTCCCGCGTTTCCACCCTCCATTCCCAGCGATCCCTCGTAGTAATCGTCGGCCATGATTTGATCCAAGTCCAATCCCATCTTTTCTCCAATTTGCATCTTGGCTCTCAGAAAAGTCGCGTGAATTTTCTCCTGAACAACATTGATACACATGGAAGTGAGTGCTAAGCCGAGAAGTAAATAGATGAAAGTTCCAATCATTCTCTTTGGATGCTGAGGTACAAGATCACCGAATCCAATGGTTGACATGGAGATGAAAACAAAGTAAAGAGCATCGAAGAAATTCCAGCCCTCCCAGATGCTAAACACCACGGCGCCAAACATCATATAAGTGACCAGGAGAAAAAGAGCAAAGCTAACTGGAATGTCAAAGTCATCCTCGTCGAGATCCTCCTCTTCGTCTTCAAATTGCAAATGAGCTGCCTCCTCCTCGCTGGTTGTATCCAACATCTCACCTACCATTGGTACCTTTGTATCTAGGTCAATGCGAATCTCCTCGCTGTTGGTGATCGGGGCGGAAACGGCGGAAGGCACTTCTTGATTCGTATTTCTTGTAGGAGCAGGTAAACTCAAATCTCTATCAGGTAACTTGGCTGCCGCCTGATCCGTGGAAACCGGGGGGCCGCCTAAAGTAGCGGGTATATTTGAGGCAGTCGACGACTTGGAAACAGAGGCCGCAGCGGCCGTGACCACCTGTTGCTTATTAGTCTGCTTGGAACTTGATATCTTTCTATTATGCTTATCCTTCGACTTGGCGCCGGGCGAGTGAGATCTATTGTGGTGTTTATCATGATGCTTGCTATCACCTTGCTGATGCTTATGCTCTTGCGGTTGCTGGGAATGACCTTGCGAGTTATTATTGGTTTCATGTGAGATTGTCGATCTCAATGACAGTGGGTGTTTATCTTTCTCGTCTCCCACAGGCGAAACTGGTTTCGTTTGCTTGCCTGGTGTTACAATAACATCGGTTGTCACCGAGTGTTTCTTCATTAGATGCTCGGAACTTGGATTCATGTGGCCAACACCCCCTGCTTCATTAGCTTCAACCTTCTCCTCGGCTTCCTGTATCAAGTTTCCAGTTGACCTTTTTGAGACTTCACCGTCGCCATCGCCACCAGCGCCGACGTCGCCACCTTTCGACGGACCACCTCGACCGCGGGACCGGAAGCTGACGTTTCGAAAGGCCATGGGTATTTTGTTGTAGGGTTGGATGTAGGCAAAGCCGCGCTCGAAAGCATCGCGCGCCACGCCTATGTACTGGCTTGTATTGTCGGAGATCAATTTGCGTGTTCTAATCGAGGCCTTGCGGCCGAGGAGTTTGTTGTAAAGGTAGCGGAACTTTTTAAAGGTAAACTTGATTATTCTAGTGAGTAATTTGCCCAAATCAGCCAGGACCATTAGAAGGATTGGAATTCCAAAGATTGCATACACCATGGTGGCAACTCGGCCTGCAAATGTGATGGGCGTTAGGTGGCCATAGCCAATGGTTGTGAAAACTGTCATCGAATAGAACAGGGCGCCCCAAAAGGTCCATTGATTTTCAAGCGAGCTACTTGTCATTCCCGATTGGCAAACTCTATTCAATAGCCTCTCGTAATCTTCGAATTTGGTCCGATATAAATCAAAAAACTCCTCGCGCGATTTGTCATGCGCATCCTGCCAAGATTCATTGACAATCCTTTGCCTCGTATCAATGATAACCTGTTTTTCCCATTGTTCGGTGGGCGCTTCGAAGCTTATGAATATGTAGGCACCAAAACAGGCGTAAACAGCGAGAAACATCAATAAAAGCACGTGACTGAACCATTTCTCGCTAAACCTCTTGACAGCTTCGATAAATTTAATTAAACGAGATTTTGTATGCTCGCTAAGGTTCACTATTTGCATTGGATTCACGACCAAAACTCGCGAGGCTGCCGTGGAGAGTGGTGAGGCAAAATGGTGTTGGAATCTATGGTGATGATGACGATTGAAATCCGAGTTGCCGCCGTCCCCATCAAGAGGTCTCTGGTCGCCGGCGGCCGTATGGTGCCAGTGGCTGGCCCAGTCGTGTTGCTGCTGGGCCGCCCAGGCGGCGTACCTATTGGGTTTGTCCGAGACGGAGGTGGCCACAATGGTTGGCTGCTGGCCGGCCAAGTGGCGGGTCAGCGAGGAGCCGTCGTAGCGAGTGGGCAGGTGGGCGGGTCGTTTGGGTGGAATAATTTTGGCCGCGGCTCGGGCGGGAAGCACCGTGGCGAGCTCGATTTGATGCGCGCCAATCGGCACACTGGCCTGGTGGTGGACATCGCGCGCTGCAATGACCACCTGTCGTCTCAGGTTTGGCCTAATTGGTCTAGCTTGCCGCTGAAGCGGTTGGCTTGCTTGCTGTGGACGCGACGGATTGATTACGGTGGCTGTTGCGATTTGAGGTTGAAATTGGAGGTGGTTTTGTTGGTGCTGTTGCGATTGTTGGCGACGTTGCTGTTGGTGTCTTGACTCTTGATTTGAATTGTTATAACTATTACTATTATTATTACTATTATCTTGTTGATTCTGTTGCTGCTGCAAATCTGGCCGATTGCTCGGGCTAGAGTTGCCGCCGGCGCCACCACTGGAGTTGCTTTGGTAGATCATGCTTAGCTTCAAGTTTAAAATTTGCCCTATTTCTGTTGAGGAAAAGTCAGAAGTTGAACTTGAAGACTTGAGTACTTTGGATTCTTGCTTACATCTGCTCGGTATCACATCTTGTGTTTAGCCAATAATATAATCGTTACGTTATAGTTATGTAACAACACCAGCCAATTGCCTTTTACAGATCAGCTGCTGTCATTGAACTCGAGCTAATTGTTGTTGTTGCTACCTGATCAGTGTGGCGCCACACTCAACGAGGTGGCGATTAATTGGGCGGCACAAATGGCATCTCTCACACATTGAGTTCTGGGTCTCAAGTTTAGGCAACATAACAATTGCAACTTTCAGTTCCAGTTCAACTTGTAGAAGCTGCCAGAGTTTGGGCAGCGCGATTAGAGTCAAAGAGAAACTGTTGCTTTCTCTCGCGCGGGCGCTTGCCGATGGAGTTAGCATGCAGATGCAGACGAATCTGCATAGACTAGCGGGTAATAAGTGAGGGTTCGATGGCGAGAGGAAGGCTCGCTGTGTTTTAGTTGAGTTTTTCCTAACTAACGTGTTGCAAAGCACACAAGCGACCAGGGAGCGCGAAACACGAACGACCCTATGCGCGCCCCAGTGCGCCTAGCGCCGCATACGTTACACATGCACTACGGCGAGCCACGAGTCGCCAGTGGGTAAGCCAAGAAATTTGGCGTCTACGTCGAGAGATTTCAGCCAGTTTTTGCATGTCTCTTATTCTTGGGGAGCCAAGTCGAGACATTGGAGTTGTCATTTTGCAGCTGCCAGTCTTGCTCCATTCCCTTCAACAGGCTCGTTGAGTTGACTCTTGGCTTTCGAGTTGTCTGCTTGCGAGTAGAAGCAGGAAGAGTAGAAGTATTAGTAGTGGTGGTGGTCCTAAAAAACGATGCTAATCTCAATCCAGACAGCAGAAGCAACTAAAAGAAAATTCTCAAAAGTGGGGGCCGACAACAAACGCGACCCCGTCGGCCCCCAACTCAACGAGACGCAAGAAAACGCCGCCAGTCCTCAAGGATTGATTTTGATTCATTCTTTCATTGCCTCCAACTGCTACTGTCTTTTTCCCTTCTCTTGCCACAACTGCAGCCGCCTCCCACTTTTGCGCTCCAGTTTGACTCGTCATCTTTGTCGCGGGCGTCGTTTTGTTTTTCTTTGAGTCGACGTCGTCATCCTTTTTGTCTCTCTCCCTCCTTCTCACTGTGCATCTCGCCGCTAATGTTGATTGGCACTCGAGGTAACAGAAGCAACAACAACAACATCAGCTGCTGCTGCTGCTCTAAACTTCAGCTAGCCAGTTAGCTGGCGACAAATACAACGTGAATCTCGAGCTCGTGTCGCTACCTCAGTGCTCCCATCGTCTTGCTCGACTCTTTCTCCTGCCGCCTGGACGATTAGCAATCTCGACAGATTAGCTTTAATCGTCTTTCTCTCCACTCGTTCTCCCAGTTACGCAGCTATGTGCTGTTGGCTAGATAGCTTATGGAGGAGAGTCGAGAGTTTGGGTTTTAGTTTCGCTTGGACCTCATTTCTCACTCGCTCACCGCTCGGCTCGGCTCTCGAGCTGAACTCTCCTTTGGGCAGGAAAAAGATGACTGGTCGGTCGGCCGGCCGGCCGGCGAGCTTTCTCTCTCCCAATTTCGCTTGTTTTTCTTAGCTCCCTCTGACACGAATCCCTAAAACTTGCAACAGAAAAGAGAGGAGAAAAGATTGCAGCATAACAACAATCGTCTCTAGCTCTCGAGGGGCAATAATAGCGAGAATGTGTATTGGGAGTGTAAATAGAGACCGAGGCAAGCGCTTGCCTCGGTCTCTATTTACAAAGAGAGGAGAATCGACAGAGAGATAGAGAAGTAGGCGAGTAATTATAAAAACACCGATAGTTTGATGTCGTCGCCCGTCGAGTTGAGCGTAATTTTGACGTTGACGAAGTTAAGTGCCACTTAACCTGCCCAACGAACCTCTTGCCTTTGCCTCGTGGAGGTAGTAAAAGTTCCAATAGAAGCAAAGGGCCAAACTGGCAGCTTTACTCAGTAGCTAAAACAAGATCTGCTTAGCATGGCTTTGAGTGGACGAGATGACAATTCTAATTTGATGAAATGTCAAAGAGTTACGATTTAGGGCCTCTCTTTCTAGGTATCTAAGTGCTAAGATTCTTTAATTAAATATGTCAATAGTATGTACATGTATCCAGATAGATTTTGTTACGTAAATTTGAGCTGACGGTAATGGACATCTTTGTGTTGTGTAAAATATTTTAGCAATTGATGATGTGTCATATGATGTAATAAAATAATAATAATAATAATAATAATTGAGTAAGTTGAGGTAAGGTTGTTGTAGTTTAGTATGTGAGATGAATCAAATACTAGCTTTGCTCTGGCTTCTTGTGCTTCTGCGAGTTGTAGGGTGAAGTTGGATCCTGCAAGTGTTTCCTGAATAGACCAGGATTGATTCCAGCCCTATTACACTCTCTCGAGCTGATGACTCGTCGGGTGGTTTCCGGTCTCGGCTGTTGCTCCTGTGGTTGTGTTGCTGGCTGCTGAGGTGGTTGTGTTCGTGGTCTCGGTTGTGGTTGCGGCGGTGGCGACTCAACTCTTGCTCTTTTTGGAGGTGACTCAACAACAGACGCCGGTGCTCGAGGCACAAGTGTTCCCCTTTTCTCTCTGTACTTGATCTTTGGTCCGCCTCGTCCGCTCGGTCGGCTCGAGGTACTTGGTTGCGACTGACATTGTTGCGGTTCCTGTTGCGATTGTTGCTGCTGTTGCTGTTGAACCTGTTGCGAGATCCTGGGAATTCTGTATTGGTTTTGCATCTCTCCATCCTCTCGCTCCTTGTTTGGCATCCCGAGGATGTCCTCTTTTTTCTGATCTCTCTGCGAAAAAGACTGTTGGCGTAGAATTCTGGACATGAGATCCTTCTTGGCCTTGTAGTCTATGAGGGTTTTGTTTGGTGTCGACGATCCGAGTGGCTCCTCGTCGTCCTCGAGCTCGTTGCTCATGTTGTGTAAAAATTCTGGCGCATCATCGACTGGCTCGTGGCCGAGCGATTCCGTGGAATCGGTGGTTGGGTCACTCTCCTCGGTATCCGTAGGATCTACGACCCGGAAATCTATGTTGTTATGAGGTCTTGTTGCGCTGTCAGTATCGGCTTGTCGTCTCTGCTGTTGCTGCTTATTCTGGTAATGAGCGGCGGCCGCCGCCGAGGTTGCAAATGTAGAACTAGTATGCGAGGCATTTGAAAAATTACGGATGACTGTTCCTGTGCTGTCACTCGAGTTTCCGGTTTCGTCCATCTCTCCTCGGTGGTTCGTCTCTCGTTCTTGTTGACCATTCTGATCTCGTGACGTTGGATAGGAGGCTTTTGGCGCCCTTGGCGGAGTTTGTGGCACGTCAAAGCTGATGTCAGCGTTGACACCTCCATCATTGAAAGCATCATCCACATTGTTTGCCTCATTTCCGTTTCCAGTTTCGGTTGGCGGCGCTGTCGTTTCGTTCGGCGAAGTGGCATTTGTTGGTGGTGCCGAATTCCTCTCGGTTGTTGGTTCGGATGTTCCATGTGCGTTTAATGTTATAAAGTTGTTTGCTGGGTGAGGCAAAATTGTTTGCATCGATTGGCCAACCATATTTAGTGGCCGAATGCAAGCGACACACATGGGTTCCAAGTTGAAGTTTGGGTCGATATTGCGCTTTTGCTGTCGCACAATCATCGTCAGTTTCCTGTTGATTTCCTCCATCTCCTCGCAGGTGGCCAACTCTTTGCACTCTCTAATTAAATTGACGATAAATTTTTCTAGCTGACGAGCAGTGTTTGTGTTCAAGATTGGAATGTGAATAGTTCCCTCCTGTTTGGCTGCAACATCTTGCTCCAACTCGGTCTTTATAATCTCCACGAATTGCTCACGCCGGCCGCCCTCAGTGAACCTCTTGAGGTCTCGGCGAAACACCCTCTTGAATTCGGGAACATGGCGCTCGAAGTCGAAATAATTCTGGTAGCGAGGTCCGTTGGACTTTGCGGCTGGCATCTTGTGGTCTTATTGACTTGATTAATCTTGAATTTATTGACAATAATTGATTAATTGGTTGCTTTAATGACGTTATTGGCCACTTGTTGAAATGTTGTCAAAAAAATAAATATTGTTTCTTAAATCGATGTTTCTCTCAACACATGATCGGGTGTTTGGTGCTGCACTAAATGGACACTTTCGAGTTCTATTCGGGTTGCTCTCTTGCACCTGGGAAGAGAAAAAAACTTGAAAGTATGTTAATTTGTTTGAGCAATCGAAGGGACGGTGTAATCTCAGTTGTTACCTGCAAACAAATGAGCGATCGGCATCATTGCACTCGAGATTGACTACGCTATGTGCGAACCTCGAAGCAAGCGGTGGTTGTCGCCGGCGGCGAGACTCGAGTTTGTGCGTGCGTGCGTGCAACTTACTTTGAAGCTGCCTATCGGCGACAAAAGTCGCGACTGCAACAGCGACCAGTTTCGTCGCTGGTTCATTTTTTGGGCGACGCCGGCCCGGCGTCGCCCAAAAAATGGAATACGAGCGGCCATCTTGTTTTCTGACTCTTGACCAGGTCTCGATAAACGCAAATTGCTGGCGCGCGCACGTTTTGTATTGATCTTTTGGCGTCAGATTTTACAGTCAGAAGGCAAGGATTTGGAGATGACAAGTTTGCTGAGGTTCTCTAGGTTTTTGGTTGTCGTCGTCGTCGCACTCACGTCAGCAGAAGAGACTGGATAATTGTTCAACTTGTTGTGCGGCGCCTGTGGCGCCGGAGGTCAGCAGCGGCAACATTAATCCGAAAGCGAAAACATTGAAACATTCTATTTAATAGCTCGTTTGTCAGTTGGTGTGGCTTGAGAGGCTGGCCGCACAGTGTACAGGATTAAAGGGGGAGGGGGAGAAAAGTGGCGGGCATCGCAAGTCTATTAGAAATACTTATGTTCCACCATCGTGTAGCTTTATGCCGATGAGGTGCCAGGCAAATTGGCGGTTTCGGTCAATTTGCAAAATTTCGGTGCACACTCGTCGCTGCTCTTTCCGCCACAACGACCATGCGACTACATGTATAGCTAAACTTGGACAAACTTGCGATGCCAAAGGGGCGCGCGAGTTTGCGCAGTTGCATTGCGGTCACTCTGGTTTCGTCAACAAAAAAGGTTGACTCGCTTTGGTGGAATACTCATCTGGTTGTTCGTTGGTTTGGTGCTAGTTGAATTTGCTTGCTCCAGTTTGCTGATATAAAATAAAAAGTACCATGATTGGACAAGTGGCCAACAAAAGGAGAGAGTTTTCTCAAAATCAAGCGATCTCGTGTTGGGAATAACATATCAAAAGAAGAGTAGATGCGAGAAACAAGATGCAAGGCCAAGAAAAGATCGCAAGCGGAAGCAAGTCGAACTCCTCGTCGTCGGCGGCCCACAACCGGCGAGTTTCGCAAGAGGAGGCCAATGCAATCAAGGCCGAAGTGGACTATCAGCGATTGGTAAGTTATCTGCGAATCTATAGTGGAGTATAGACTAAAATAATACTCTGCCACCACCAATAGAAATCAATGATCGGATGTATTGCGAGAGAATAATCGATAGGAAACTCGCGCGTCGCTAGGTGCGCCGCTCAAACGTGTCGGCTTAGTTTTCGCGTGAACCAAGTCAGCTTGTGCGCTGGCAAGTGGTCGAGCCGCCACGAATGCTTAGCACGAAAGGGAGATGCGCAACGAATGTGCCAGGGACTCATTCGGTTGTTATGGCAGCGAAAGTGGAGCCATTTATCTAGAGCCAGTGAACTCATTGCTCACTGGCTCATGGGCCATCATGCGGCTGTAGCGCTATTTTGCCTCTGCAGCCGCCACTACCAACTTTACCTTGATGACCATCGGCTGAGATAGCTTATGTTCAGCAGAAGCAGCAATAGCGGCAGCAACATGAGGAGCAGCTACCTTTAGCGGCTCTACCTGTAACTAGGCGAACGACCTGGAGCACCTGGCCGCTAATTAATGCTGCCGCAGTCGACTCTCGCTGGCTGCGTAGCAAAATTGTTGTGTTGCGCGCATCGGGGTTCAGGTTTGCTTCAACCTCTACCTCTACCTGTGCCGCTACCTCACTTGCGACCAACTCCGCCACCACCGCTGCATCTAGAGCAAACAGCTTGAAAATTTGCGCATACAATGTGGCAGCTCTCTCTCTCTCTCTCTCTCTCTCTTCATCTCTTCAGCGAGAGCCACTTGCTAGCCTGACTACGAGCCCGATAATTGCCTCAGCGTTATAAAGTCCTCCATAGAACCACAGTCACTGAAGCTCGATCGAGAGGACGCTCAACTCTCTATCTCTTCAGCGGGAGGTGCGACGCGACGATCATTATCGCCGCGCATCCAAGCGGCTAGCGCGCGACCACGACAAAGTCGCTAGGTGCCCTTTGTACAGCAATCTGAAGCCAATGGTGTCCTTTAGGAGCATGTAAAACCCAGAGAACTCGTGACAAGATTATTTTTTCATGGTGCGTCGCCCCACTTAACGCAAACACTCCGCTCGCTTGCCTCCTTTGCAGAATAAAAAGCTAGTTTGGATAAGAAAAGACAAAGCGAGAGAGAGAGAGAGACTATTTGTTGGTTATCCTTGTGTGAAGTATCCAAGTTTGTGTGCTTATTTTTCCTGCCAACGGGAGGTTGTTACAAGCGAAGAGTTTGCCAGAGACGAGGCCGTTGCGGCGATTAGATTACAGGTGGTTGGCTCACCAACTGCAGCCAATGACCGAACGCGACAACACCGATGAGGAAGACCAAACAACTTGCACGGTTCTGTTGTTAGTCTAGTGAAGAGTGAGGCGTCCAATGCTATGGCCACCAATAGCAAACTGATCTAGTCTCTAGTCCGGTTCAAAAGTCAAGACTGCAACCGGACGCCGATTCGCTCGAGTGATAATAGTCCCTTCAAATTATAACTGGTTTTCCAACCAACTTCCAGATTAACTTTTATTCAGTAAGCGAGCAAGAGAACAGCAGTGGAGTTTTCCTGTCAAAAGTTCTAGTGCAGTGGCGAACCTAAAGAGAGATGCTCGAGAGTCTTACAAGCGCCACTGGTGTTGCCGGTGCCACCACAACAGAGCAGTTACTCCAGCGACAGCATTTAGTAGATTTATTCAATCAGTACAATACCGATTTCTACAAGTTGGACTCAAATCAGTGGCTTGACGATGGCGCCTACCTGATAAAGCCATCGGCCGACGCCGTTGAGTTTGTGTTGCTGAACGACGAGGAAAGCGCCACTTCCACCAACATCATGCCAGGTGACAGTGTGAATGTAACCTATCTATCAATTTTCATGATTAATAAGATCAAATTATAGAGAAAAGCGAGAGAAAAAAACTAACCATTCACCTTCTATCTTCATCACACTAAACCGGAAATACCACGCGACACAAACAAAGAACAAATCGTTCACCGATGTCACCTTCATCGTTGGCCCGCCGCAACATTCGAAGAAGTACGTTGGCCATCGGGTTTTGTTGGCCATGACGTCGCCAGGTGAGTTTAGTTTTCAGCTTAGTGATTGCGGGAAAGTTGCGAGAAATAATAACGGTTGACTAACAACTCACTCACTTGTTGTTCTTGTTCCAGTCTTCGAAACCATGTTCTACGGCGACATGGCCGACAAAAACAAGTACATTCGCATACCGGATGTGGCGCCAATTGGCTTTGAGAATCTCCTTCGCTATGCCTACACTGATTCGCTAAATTTAAACTCCGTTGAGGACGCCATGCTAACAGCTTATGCGGCAAAAAAGTATCTCTTGCCACAGTTATTACGCGAATGTCTCACCTTCATCGAGCATAACATTGGACCCTCGACTGCGTGCGTGGTGTTTGAGTTTGCTCACGTGCTAAACTCTCAACAGTTGGTATTGCAATCAATGAATCTGATAGATCGGCAAACGGTTAATGTGATCCAAAGTAAAACATTTAATCACGTTCAAGCATCGACAGTGGAGTTTGTGGCCAACCGGAAGTACCTGAGCATCCAAAGCGAGTACCAGCTGTTCAGTGCTGTCCTCGGCTGGTCAATGAGCGAGGCGAAGAGGCGCTGTTTGGATCCAACCGATTGGCTTGCCATTAGGTCGATAATGAATGAGAGCTCAGTTTTGAGCGCCTTCCGGTTTTTGGCCATGAGCCACGAGGAGTTTGCTAGGGTGGTGAGCAAAACCTCCAGTTGCATTGTAGTGGACACAATGAGACAGTCGTTGTCGTCGGAGCCGCAGGGAGACGTGCAAATGGGCGACAGTGGAGGCGAGGAAAAGCCAATGGGTGCCGGTGGAAACCAGGAAAATCAACAACAGCAACAACAACTTGTCAAAATGGTCAACGTCGATGACGTCAACAGTCTACTGACTGAAGCCGAGCAAAGAGCAGTGTTTATGAACTTGACACTGAGACATAGCGCCAAGTTGCCGCCCACTTTGAACGGAAGCTACGACATTCGCCAGGCGCCGCCCGAGTATTTCAGCTTGAAGCGATTCAAGACCCACGCAGCCGGAAGTCTGGTAACCACCACAACGACAACCAGAAACTTGAAGACCATCAGTAGCAAGTTTCAGTGTTTGAGTGAAAATGTGTTCATTGTTGCCCTCACCGTTCCCATTCGCCTCGATGCCTCCTCGTACGCAAATCGGACGCCCAAATTTGAGTGCCACTTAAAGTTCACCACCAAGACGACAAATATTTCAACATCCTCGTCGTCTGGTGGTCTCAAGTCACCAATAAACGGTTTGAACGAGAGCAATGGATCACCAGCGGGAGCAACAACAACCACAACAGCAACAACAGGTGGTGGCGCTGGTGACTCGATGAATGGCCACCAGTCGGCGGGCTCGTCGCCGAGCCAGTTGCTTATGGACACCATCGACGAGTCGCTACATATTAGTATTGCTAGAGACAGGGATTGTTTGGTTCGTTTGAAGCGACCAATTCTCATTAGAATGGGTAACATCAACGAGCTCCAGCTAACATTTCAAACTTACGCCTTGGACGAGGATATTGTGGCCTTGAGGACCCCAAAATTAAGGGCTGCAAATTTTAGTGAGCTAACGGACAGCGAAAACACGAGCTGGCTCTTTTTCAAGACTCCAAATGTGGAGTTTAACGAGATTCACTACTACTACTGACGGCTCGAAATATGATCCAAAGTCGTGATTACAAAAGATGTAACAATTGCAATATTTATATACAATCACAATGATGGAGTTACCACACCAAATGAGACAACCACCAAACAAAACACAAACCATAAGCAAAATAAACATTGATTCGCCCAAACCAAAGCTGCATTAGTTGCTCTAGTTTGTGGCCTGGCCGCCTCGTGTCGCCAGCTTGCCACTTCAATCGCCTTTTAAGAGCGGCCAGTTGCACGGTTATGCGCCACTTGCAGGTGAAAAAAAGTGGCCCCTTAGCTCACCCAACTCGCTGACACCTGTTGGCTGACGAGGGGCCCCTCAGTCTGCATCACATGCGATCTCCGCTGTCGCCGCTTTTAGTTTCGTTGACTTCATGATAATTTGTATCGACAAACAGCGAAGCCACTCGCTTGGATTAGCAACAGAGGTTTAGTTTTGGATAATAGAAATGGTCTGTTTAGTTGATTGGAAATGGATACATTGTTGCAATTTTTGCCATTGTAACTCCTAATGTTGTCGTCGTTGCGGTCGTCATTGCTGTCGGAGTTGTTGTTGCGGTTATTGCTACTGTTCAACTAGTCACTTGGATCTAGTGGTGAAGTTAAACAGAAAGCCGCTGGGCAAACATTGAGCTTTGAGCAAGGAAGATAGAACACCGTTGCTAGTAGCGCTCAACAAGTGGTCGTTGCGTTACACACTGTGTGCTGCGTGCCTTATGCCATCGCCGGCCGCAAAAGAGCAAACTCGGCGCTTCTCCTCGCACTTGTTGTTAGAACGTCTTTGCAAATTTCATTCCTTTTTCATCTCCCTCCAACGTCTAGTTTGGCCGAACTACAGCGTAACTCAACTCTCACTAGACGCAGGACATTCCGTTAGAGACGGCCAACAGATTGTAATTGTGTCAGTTACTCAAACTCTGTTGTTGTTGTTGTTGTTCTGGTGACCGCAAAAATATCTCTATCGCGACGAGCGACTTTCGAGGAACTTGAAGCGTAAGTTCGATGCACTTGCGCTCGTATTTGATAACAGTCTCCTCCTTGAAAATCAAAGGCGAGTCACCGCCGCCGCCGCCGCCGCTACCATTAAAACCACGACGAGGAGCAGCTGCAGCCAAAGCACCGTTATGATACGAGATACGAGTTCATTCATATCTAATGGCAGCGGTGGCAAGTGAATGACTTTTCCGTGTGATAACTCACAAGAGTGAAAGTCGAGACTCTTGGGTGAAACGGGACATCAAAGCAAAGCAACAGGCGTTAGTAGGTCGCCCAAATAATTTACTGGGAAGACCAACTTCTCAAGTCTCATCTTCCGTTTAACTGTGCCAATAGTTTTGGAATGGACTTCAGACTTAACGGTTTTTTCTTTCGAGATGGTGAGCTGTTGTCATCCTGTTTCATGATGAATTTTCATGTCGCAAATTCCGATGCGCCAAATGAGCAAACGCGCGAAATTCCTTAGAATTAACAGGGAAATTCCAACTGCACACTTCGTGATGCTTACTTCGACAGTCAATTAACTCTAATGCAAATTATTATCATCTCTCCAGTTCACTTACTTTAGTTGAATGTCCACTAGGAGCATCGCCAAAAGTAAAAACAAACTTGAAGTTGAGCTCAAAAAATGGAAATGGGGAGCAAAAGTTTTATGCGCATCCTTGTCTCGTCTGCACGTGGCAAGCGGATATCGCATCTATGAGCCAAACCCTGTGCAAATCTCCCATTACATTGCACTGCGATGCGCTGCACTGCGTTGACAATCTGCAGATTGACCTGCCTGCGTGATTATCCAGCCAACTAGCTCGTTAGCTATCGAGTTAGCAGGCTAGCAAACGGGCTAGCTATCTAGCTACCCTGTAAGCAGAAGCAACAAGTGGTTCTAGGCCTGCCGATGAGTCTCATCCTGCCAACTAGTCTCTATCGCCACAACCTCCAGCCACATGGAAAGTTATCAGGGGTGCTCTTGTGGTTGCAGTTGTGGTTTCCCCGCCTGTGGTTACTTAGTTGGCTAAGGTTGTTGCAGTTGTTACATGTCTCTCGCTAGCTGATTGGAAGTCACGCTAAACGACAAACTGCAGGCTATGGGGGGAGCGAGAGCTTCAATTGAATTGAAACCCTCGCGGTGGTTGGTGTCGTCAACAACCACCGCCAAACACTACCACAATAAACGACGAGAGAGGCGCGACTTGTTTGGTTTGTCGCCATCAACTAGTAGTCGGTGGTTGCTGTGGTGGTTGTCGGCAGTGAGAATCGCATTGTGTAGCAGGTAACGATGAAGTTCAATATTGAATCTAAACTATACCTTGCACTCCCCTCTCTTATCATCCTGTTGTCGGTGGTTTTGGTTGTGCTCTAGTGGTGGTTGTGGCTTTGATGGATTCAATGGCAGTAGTAGTAGTAGCAGAAGTAGTAGGTTGGAAACTGGTGGTATTGTGGTGGTTGCAGTGTAAGCAACTACTACCACAACAGCAACAACCAGTCATTGTGTGCAAGTTGAACGCGCGCGCTAGTTGATGTGCCCAATCGTGCCAAATAACTACATTCCTGTGCTGTTAATTGGCGGTCTTGCGCGAAGGCAACGGAATTTATGATACTTATAGAATTATGCGCCCACTAAAACATCGCACGTTTCCAAGTTTGCAAAAGTTTTGGCGCAGCAACCAAACTTGTTGCTCGAGACAGCCCAAGCCAACAGGCAAGAACACACATTGTCTCTGCCTGTGTAAAGCGCCGCTGGTTTTTGCCTGTTCTCTGCAGACCTACCCACAGCAGCGGCAGCGGCAGCAATGCATAAACCGAGTGCATTTCTCCCATTTAAGTGCGTGTTGCGCTCGCAGTGCCTTTTGTGTTTGTATGTGAGCGATGTGAGCGAGTGAGTGAGTGCTCGTTCGTTCGTTCAGTTCGCTAGCAACTCACTCGCTGTAGGTTTCGCATAGCCAACAAGTTATAAAACTTTTGTTAAATTTTCCTCACCTTTCATAAGGGACCTATTGTATTATAATTTTAAAACTTTTTTTAATTAACTCCCTCACCAATCTCAAGATGACAACCTAAGCAACAGTTGGATATTTGAATCAAGTGGATTGAAGAACGAGAAGGGGAAATTTCGGGTTTGGATGCTGGAGCGAAAGATTTAAAGGGAACCAGAAAAGTGTAGCGGCGAAACAACAACAAAACAGCAACAAGTTTTCAACACGACTAAGTTAATGCATCTAGAGTGCAACATAAGTTTTATAAACCATCACACCTATTATACTCTATTACCTCAACTAAAGACGTGACATTAGCCTAGGGATTATTCACAGGAAGCTTGCCAATGGGTGAATTGAGTCAAAACTACGAGAAAGTTTCTCGTATTGGCAGCGGCGCTTATGGCGAAGTTTGGAAGGCAAGAGATATGTACAACCCCGAGGTTATGGTTGCATTGAAGAGAATACGATCGCCCACTGATGAGGAGGGAGTGTCCACCAGTTTAGTTAGAGAAGTAGCCTATCTTATTGATCTAAATAGACACAATAATGATCATATTGTCAAACTACTCGACGTGTGTCCAGGTAACCACGACATTCGAGGCATGGAACTATATCTGGTTTTTGAGCACATCGAACAGGATCTTGCAACCTTTTTGATGAACGCGCCGCCCGGTGGACTTTCATTGAGTCAAATCAAAAGCATCATGCACCAATTATTAGATGGAATCAAGTTTATTCATGAAAGTCGTATTGAGCATAGGGATTTGAAACCTCAAAACGTACTCATCACCGACTCCGGCCTAGTGAAGATCGCCGACTTCGGGTTGGCCCGACTCTACAAGCCAAATGCAGTCCAAACTTCCGTAGTAGCCACCCTATGGTACCGGAGTCCTGAGGTTCTACTATCATTCCGTGAGGGTTACGCAAGTGCTGTCGACATGTGGGGCGCCGGTTGCATATTCGGTGAGATTGTCCGACGCGAGCCTCTATTTCAGGGCACCTCGGAGAATAGTCAGCTAGTGAAGATATTTGAAATTATTGGATCTCCAAATGCCTGCGATTGGCCCCGAGGAACTAGCTTGGCTTACGCTAGTTTCGCCGGATATTCAGAAGTTAGCTTTAGAGAACTCTTTCCCCAAATGCCATTCGAGGCCATCGACCTCATCAAACGGATGTTGACATTCAATCCGGAGCGAAGGATCTCGGCCAAAGGAGCTTTAGCTCATCCATATTTCCAAAACTACACTCCAGTTTTAATTCCAGCACCAAAGCCTCAACCTCAACCACAACAACCCCAGCCTCAACCTCAGCATGTAAATCATCGAGCTAATAGAATGAATGCACATCAATTTCCAAACAACACACCAGCGACCTCATCGGATCCGCGACCTCCAGTATTTGAACTAGTGGCCGATCCAATGGATCAAATCAATCACCGGATGCTCCACAACCAAAATTACAATACCGAGCACCCAGTCATGCAACCACAACATCAACCTCAACAGCAGCCACAACAACAAAGAAGTAACGGCAGTCACAATGCCAACCAACCGGAACAACATTCAGATCAACATATTCCTCAACAGCAGCATCTCAATCAAAATGGCAACACGGCCAGCAGCAGCCTAAATAGTAATCAAAACAACAGCAACAACCTGTTGGATTCTAATGACACCAACAATACTTTGCCCAACTTCGCCCAGTCGAATCATGCACCTCTAGACTTTATTAACCTATTTGACAGCGACCCCGTGACCACTGGTCATCTTGTTGAAAGTAACCACCATTACAACAGCCGAGAGCCACTTCACACACCTCAAATCTCACACCAAAATCTACCTCAACACTTACATTTGAATTCACAACAAACCCAAAGCCCGCTACCTCAGCAACCACAACAAAGGCATCCGCCGCAACTACCTCACTACAATAGCAACAACAACCACCTGCACCATTTACACCAGCAGAACCATGTATGAGCATATATATATATATGCGAACAAGTATATATATGTATTTATATACTAATGAAATATACAAAAGACTTACTCTTTATTATGATTGATGACTCAATCATATACTATTTACTCCAATCTGATCCGTCCCTAGTTATAGCCTAATCTTGAGCCAAACGACAGACAAGACTCTCAAACCTTGAGGGTTTTCCCTGTAATACATTAAGATACTCGGCTTCCATCATTTGACCGTCGATATAAGTTGTTGGATTGTTGAACGGATACTCGTAGCCTTGTTTGCACTCGCACTTGTAACCTCCAGACTCAAACTTTCTACCTGGAACTGGAACGCACCTAGTGGACTTTCTATCGCATTTGTGCGTATCCTTGAATGCATTATTTGTATGAAAATCTCCAGAGTCACATTGATTCACATCGAGCTCGCTAAGTTTAAGGTTAACAATGACAATTCCCTTGAATTCAACCTTCATTTTGAGCTTATCCCAACCGAAAATCGGACTCGAGTAGCTGACAAGCCATTGGTTGTGTAGACCACAGTCTTGGAACGGACTCGACCAGTAGCCATGCTCCAGTTGGGGCACAACATATTGCAATGGATATCTATCGTATCTGATCAGATTTAACCCACTTGAGTTGAATCTAACCTGCGCCTTCAGTGTGTAGATATCTAAATTTTCAGTTCCTGTCATCCATCTTGTTTTTAGCTTCTGAAATGATTCATTTTGAGTGTAGTGATCCTCTGAGTTTGCTGATCTAGATGCCATATCATTAACAAAGAAGTTTCTTGCGTTTCTCTCGAGTCTATAGGCATAGGGGGCGAAATAGTTATTTTGATTTCCACCTGTTGAATGCGGCTTGTTATTGTGATGTTGCTGCTGATGCTGACTGAGTTGATTTCGATCAAACCAAATACCTATACCTTGAATCTGTCGGTCTCCAATGAGTGTACTCAGAGCCTCGCCAATGATCTGATCTTTAGTAAGTGGTTTATCGGGAACCCTAAACTCAGCAAAGACCTCTTTAGTATCGACCACTTGTAAGAAGGACGAGATGAAGTGCGAAACTCGTAGAGCTCCTCTAGCTTGATTCTCAAATTGACTCTCCTTTCCATAGGCTATGTTACCGGGTAGTTTTAAGCGGTTTGGGTCGACATTTAGCAAAACCTGACACTCCTCCTTGCTCATAGGCTTTCTAATTTGATCTGAAACTTGGTGGATGTCGTAGCGACTGTAGACGATACTGCTATTCTGTGAGACACCTGTTAGAGTTTCCATTCTATCTATGATCTTGTTGCGATCCTGTTTTGGCATTGGCTGGACATTTTGCGTCTTAACGGCCAAATTATCAATCTTTAAACATTGAAATCCCTGCTTATACTCAAAGTCAGTGGCTCGCTCAACCAGCTCACCTGCATAGGGACCTGGCACGTGTTTCGGCAACCTGTAACCTGGTTTACAGCGACACTGGTATCCTCCTCGTCTAAATCCATAACCGGAAACTGGCTCGCAAACAGTCGTTTCATTTCGACAGTTGGCCGTGTTGGCAAAGTAGTTTGCATCCCTATTGCCATCGCTAGTTGGACATTGATTGATATCCAACCGATGATAGTCCATCTCAATAACACTGGCCGCCACGTAGATAGGTAACTCAATATGTCGCCATCCAGTGTGGCGTGGAAATAAATCGGCAATTGGAACCGAAGCACTCACTAGCCACTTGTTGGATCGCTGGCAATCGAAATAAGGGCGCTGCCATTTCACCGGCCCGGGTTCGTCCGAAGCACCTGGCGGTCCATGGAAGACAAATGTCTCATTGGTTCCATTTGAATGCGAGATTTGAACACTATACGTCGGTTTGCTATCATGGCGTTTAGTTAAATCCGGGAGCCAGGCCGAGTACCATTCGTTGATTTTAAACACCTCAGTTGTATAATTACTATCTCTCATCTCCGGCTTAATGGCACCCAAGTCGGTGACTGCAATTGTGTTCATCGTGGACACTCCCTTCAGTTGGTATGGATCATTATAGTCGTCAACCCGGTAGGCTCTAGGCGCAAAGAGAGGCATTGTTTTGTTGAAGAATCCATTGTAGGAGGGTGTAAAAGCCTTATGTGGCGAGTAATAGATTGCACTTGAGTTTATATGGGGATTTGCTGAGACGTCGGCGGTTGATGATAGCATATAGTACATAAATCCAGGCTCGCTTTCATCCTGAGCCTTCTGTAGGATATAACTGTAGAAGAAGGCTCTGTTTAGAGCAACATTGTGGACTTGCAATAGATTTGTCCGATTCTGATAGATGGGATCAATGCCAAATTGTTTAATGTCCGGAATGTGGGACACCGAGGACATGGGCAAGAACAATTGGTTACGATCTAAGACGGCGCAGTTGTCTTGATTAACTCGCTCCGTTTTCGAGACAATATCCTCGAGCGCATCCTGCTGGTGCCACGAGTGCTGACATTGAGTTGATTTCGTTGAGATTAATATATAACAAGCGATAGATAATGCTGTTATTAAATTAGATGCAATCAACATTTTTAATTTAGTGTAAACTTCGATAATGACCTGCTCAAGGGAGAGGATAAATAAACAATCAATGCGTTTACGTCATCTTGGCTTTAGATGGTGAGGAAAAGTAAATACGTGAAGAAAGTTGTGCGTCGACCCGCCGCACTGATGCTGCCCTGCGTGACGATGACCGCAACCTGTTGAATATTTCTCTGTAAGTTCTATCCAGGTGAGTTCAATTCAAGCTAACAGGTGTCGCCTAGATGTCTCAGATTTGATTGCAACAAAAACTTTGGTTTGAAACTCCAGATATCGAGGAGAGAAGTCGGGGATAGCGAGGGAAGAAATAGCGAGGACTGCGATCCCCTCGGTTGCAGATTCCTCTTGTTGTATCAAAAGGCAGCTACATGTAAGTGGAGGAAGGAGCAGAGAAAAGTAGAGAATCACCAGGAAGGCAGAGAAGAGCATCAGGTGAGTGAGTTCTTTTTATGTGAACTTCTTCCACTTCTTCTTCTTCTTCTTCTTCTTCTTTGGTTTCAACTTCCAATTCGCGATGCGCTCTTCTTGACTTCGCGCAGATCCAGGTGAGTGGAAGCGCGCAACTCGCGCGTTGTGTGTGTATGTGCTTCCTAATGCCACTTGTTACCTATCTACTCATCTACTCGCTCGCTTGCTTGATAGAATCCACCAGGTTGCTCCAAGTTTTTCGAATCAGTTTGCTACTGGCGACTGACGAGAGCGGGCAAGTTTTAAGAGCTACACACGTACAAGTGTTTTTTACCTTTCCTCCCGTACCAGCGACACACAAAACCCAATCCAACAATCCCTGAAACCGAACAGCACAACAGTAATGATGGCAGACTGCAAGCCCATCATGATGTTGCACCAGCCGAGTGCTTTGACAGTGGCCCAGCAACATAATCACTATAATCACCACGCGCAAAATCATCAGCAAACCCAATACCAAAACTACAGACAACAACAAATGAACCCCAACCAATATAACCAACAGCAGCAGCAGCAGCAACAGCAACAGAACTCATATCAACAAGCACAGCAACAGCAGCAACAAGTGGCCATGTACCAGACATCGAACAACCAGCACCAGGTGGTTGCTATGGCCCCGCCAACTCCGCCGAGCGACCACGAGTCCTCGCCCGTTGGTTGTGGCGGAGGTGGAAGTTACAACCATATGAGACAGCAACAGCAACTACCACACACAATGCAGCCGAGACAAAACTGGAGTAGCCAGCAAACTATCCGCGGCGACCAAAATCAATGTGTCATTTACACCAACACCACAAACACCACCACCACTAACAACAACAGCAACAACAATAGCACCAGCACCAATCACCACTGCCAGCAAAACCAACATCAACATCAACACCAAAACCAACACCAACACCAACACCAACACCAACACCAACACCAACACCAACACCAACACCAGCACCAAAATCATCATCAGCACCAGCAAACTGCAATCGCAAACTACTATTACGACATCGACGACGACTTTGGTGACATCCTCAGCGCCCCTTCGAGCCCCGAGCCGGTGACTATGGTGCACCACCACCATCTTCAGACGAATCTACAAACAGATCAGCATCTACACCACCACCCACAGAACCAGCAATTCAACCACAACAACCAGAGCCAACAGCACAACCAGCAGCAACAGCAAAGTAACACGACAACCATGGATCAACAGTACCAAAATTACCTGCCATACAACAGTAATAACAGCAGTAGCAACAACAACTCAACTTATGACGCCAGCTCTCATTACGTCATGTCGCCGGATTCCTCGTCACTGTCGACCACAAGCTCGTCGCCCTCCGAACATTCTCTCTATCAGCGTTCGCCCTTGGTGAACCACGGCAGCCAACATCAGATCCATCGTCAGCAACAGCAGCGCCAGTCAATGCAACATCTGATGCAAACGGCCGAGCTGTCGCCCATTTCAATGGCCGGAAGTCCGCCGGTCATCGAACAGCAGCAGCGCATACAATCAAGTCCCGTAAGACAACAGCAGCAGCAGCAGCAGCAACAACAACAACAACAACAACAACAACAACAACAACAACAACCACAACAGGTAGTAGTGGCCGCTATGACACCTGTCACCACCACGCTGCTCGTACCAACATCAGGCCAGCAAATCAATGTTACAAGCAATCCACAGCAACACCACTACCACCACGCACACCCCCACCATCATCACCGCTCGTCGCCAATTCATTTGTGGGAGTTTCTAAAGGAGCTCCTGCAACAGGTGGACGCGGGATGCGCCAATCCAAGTGTCATCCGTTGGCTCGATAGACAAAGGGGAGTGTTTAAGATTGAGGACTCGGTTCAGGTGGCAAAGTTGTGGGGAAAGCGCAAGAATAAGCCCAAGATGAACTACGACAAATTGAGCAGATCCATAAGGCAATATTACAAGAAGGGAATCATGAAGAAGACGGACAGATCGCAGCGCTTGGTTTACCAATTTTGCTCCGCTTACTGTCATTAGCGGTGGCAATCTTTTGGACCTATCGGATCGAACCGATGAGCCGGCGGACCGAGGAGTGTGAACTCAGATGACAGGTAAGTTGTAGTTGTAGTTGTTTTAGATCATTAAGTTTTTTGGACTGTGTGAGTGAGAGTGTCTTTTTTCTCTTGTCTGTAGTGGATCTTAGTGGTGAAAAACCACATAGAACTAGAGTTCATCGTCTCTATTGGCACCGACCTTGGTTTTTTGCGAAAAAACTCACTCACCAACCAACGAGAGACGCCGGTGAACTCGCGTGCTCTAAAGTTTTATGCATCAAGTAGAAGCATCATCCCAAAGTTCAATGCTACGCGCGCTCACCTGATCATGAGGAAGCGCGGCAGCCGCAGGTTAATTGATCGCTCAGGTGGTTGGCTGCTGAACTTGTTTTGCGCGCGCCGCGCGCGGTCACTTCTTCTCGCTACCTTCACCTGTGCGCGTTTTTGCTCTCTGCACCAGAAATAGTGGCATCAAGTCCGAGCAACAACACTTCGGTGGCTGCTCTTCCCTCCCTTGTCTTCTCTTGCCCATCAACGATCATCGTCAAAAACCGCGAACAAGATTCGAGCTCAAGATTATGAGTCGATATTTTTCAAGTAGCCGACTGATGCGAACCTTGTGCGCTAGGCGCCAGGCAAGCCGAGCTGGCCCGAGAGGAAGCGAGACAAAAGCGCGAGTTACCTTAGGGCTTTCGAGTTTAGTTTTGTTTAGAGGCAACAAGTGGCGATTCGAACTAGGAAAAGGGAGAGGGAAATTATGATGATGATTATGAGGAAAACTTGCATTCGAAGTGAGAGAAAGTCTTTGGAAATCCGACTAAAAAGATCCAGCACCGAGGCTTCAGTGTTGTGTTATTGTTATCTCGCGTTCGGAATGGTTGGCATTGGAATTTCCCTTCTATCTATCTATCGTTGCAGTTGCTGTTGTTGCAGCAGCATCAGCAGCAACTTTACAGTGCTGCTGATACTGATGGTCATAACTACAATAAGCGGCCATCATGTAAGTTGCATGGGATTGCCAGTTTTATTCGGTCGCAATGAACAACAACGAGCAACAAGTTGCCGGCTCTTCCCCTTGGATATTTGCGATGGCGCCGCCATAGTTGCGCTCGAGTTTTATTCGAGCAACGCGAGTGGCAGCAGCACCAGCTCAGGTAGTCCGCGCATTGGCCGCGAACATGACGAGCAGCAGCAGCAGCAACAACAACAACAACAACAACAACAACAACAAGTAGTTGCAGTTAAAAACGCGAACAGAGACCAGAAGCTCAATCATTTGGGGCTTCTATTCTAATCCTCAGGTAGTAGTCAGCTCGGCGGCAGCGATGGGAGGAGCTTTTCTACCCGAGCGCTGGGCAGGTAAAAAATATTTACCGTCGAATGGTCAGTCAGTCAGTCAGTCAGTCAGTCAGTCGGTCGATCGGTCGGTCGGTCGGTCAGTTGGTTGGGCTGCACCATGAGCGCGTCGCTCGGGCCGTCCGATTTACGCGGCGCCAGCCAGGCGCGCAGCTCCTACCTGCTGCCTCGATTATTATTATTATTGCCATTATCTCTCTCTCTCTCTCTCTCTTTCTTGGACCAAGTTGCGAGCTCAGCATCATTGGCGGCGAGATGATTGTTGTTGTTGCTGGCTCGATGTTTTTTTCGGTGGCTAGAGTAACATGCAAAACTCATGTTCTTGGCTGCGAACTTCAATTTCAGAAACGCAGCTGCTGCTTTTACCTGAAAACTCGGCCCCCGAGCACAAGAGCAACGATTCGGTTGCTGGCCACTGCAGCCAGTTGCGTGGCGGCGCTGGATTCGCCGCCGACACTTGTTGCTCCTCCCCCTCGCGCTTAAACGAACGCGCCGAGTGGCCACTTGTTGCCGAGTCGACGATGCAACTCCGAGAGCAAGTTGCGACGGCGGCCCAGCCTGCACCTCAAACAAAGCGGATTGACCACTGCGGAATCCTCCCCCTCTCTCGTCCTGTGGAAGAAGTAAACGCGTTCGAAAGTCTCTTCATAAAGAGCAGTGGCTCGGCTCGGCTCGGCTCGGCTCGGCTCGGCTCGGCTTGGTGAGTGGACGGATGGTGGAAAAGTTGCAAAAGGAAGACTTCCACTCCGACCTTCCCACCGGCTCGCTCCCTGACGCAACAGGCGCTGCAAATTTCAAGTGCAGATTTGAACTAAGCATTGGAAGTAGCAGCAGCAGCAGCAGCAGCAGCAGCTGAAGAAGCAAATGACCGACTGGACATCATCAGCATAATGGTAATAACAATAATAAGCACTCCTATTGCATCACATCACTCGAGTGGAGTGGAGTTGAGTTGAGTTGAGTTGAGTTGAGTTGAGTTGAGTTTAGTTTAGTTTAGTTGTTGCATTGGATGGGAGGTAAAAGTTGGTGCAGGCGGCAACTGCACTTGCAAGTTGCAACTCGCGCGACTGAATTGATTTTGCCTCAAGTCGCAACTCAGTCTCTCTCGCTCGCTCTTTGGTCATTCTGAATCTCTCCACTTTCTGTTTCTCGCGGGCAAAAGTTGGCAAAAGCGCGACGCCGCCGAGTTCGAGGCCGACCAATTACATTGCGTCGTCTGCTTTAGAGAAAGCGAAGTTGAGCGTCGCGTCGAGCCGAAGAAGAAGAAGAAGAAGAAGCTACTCTACTCTCCGCATATGTGAAAAGTTTAGTTTAGTTTAGTTTGCTTTGGACTAGTCCAGTCCATTCGTCATCATCAGCCGGCGGCCAGGTAAGCGACGAGTGACTAGCCAGAAAGGTAGTCAGGTGACCAGAGGACGGCGCGGCCACTGTATAATCATTAGGCGACACGCCGAGTCCCAATATTACTGGCCCAACGTAAAGCTCCCGGTTCCCTCTTTCTCTCTTTGGACAGGTGGACTTGCGTATTTTTTTAAATTACTCTCGAGTCACTGGGAGAATATTATAAATTTCCAGAGCTTAAGGGAACCCCGAGGGTTTCGCTGGTCTCATTGAGGCTCCTTCTCGCTTTTGGTCTCGGTTGCTCGTCGCACTAATCGCGTGCTGGTAATCTCTTTCCTCGCAGTAATTGGTTGGCAGCGGGCAAATCATCTCCGTAATCCCAATTGATGATCGCCACTTGAATGGAGAGTGAAATGATGAAAAAACATTCTCATTCTTTTCTAAATTTCATCTTTCCCTCTTCGTTTCAATGTCGACCGAAACCACCGACAAAGACCAAGATTAAATCTCTCTTTATCTCTCCAATTCGAGCTCGCCTTTTCGAGTTGCGACTCAAAGATAGCAACACGCCGAGTCAAGCGGAGCCGGCAATTCTCGCGTGCAGCCGCCACTTGTTGACTCGTCGTCCATAGATTAACCACGAGACGATCCACTAGCGAATGCCAGTGTTGCGCGCTTTGAAATTAACCTGCGCGCTCCAGTTTGAGCTCCTGGTTTTCCAATTAATAGTTAAATTTGAGTCGTCGTTAGCCATAGTAAATTCATTACTTTGGCTGGTAATAAATCGGTAGAGAATTCGCGTGAATCTTCCATTCGAATTTCGCTTCTTAGGTGTCAGGATCAGAGCACTGGCACCAGAAATCAGGGTGCAAAAGTGAGAGAGGAATAACATTGACGACACAGGCGCTGATTTAGCCACTTGTGACTGTTTTCCATCTTTGTGTCTGTGTTTCGCACTCACGTCTTTGTGGTGATATTTGTCTTTATCTCCTTCTCTCTTCAGATATTACCACCTTCTACGCGGAGAGATCGAAAATTCAAGTTCGAGATGAGAAATCAAATAAACAAGTCCACTGATTCCTCGCGCTTCGTGCTTAGAGTTCAAGATCAAAATAGATATTACCACAGCGAGAGCGAAAAATAGAAACCTTGCGACAACTAAAAAATGTAGAGGCCCAGTGCAAAAAAGAGAAATAGAAAAGACTACTAGCCTGAGCAAACAAACAACAAGTGGCTGGCTGTATCTCACCTGAGCACGAGCCGCTTATTAGCAGCAACAGGTCGCCCCTAGCTCGGCCAAGCGAGCGAGCAGGCGCCCACCTGTTGCTAGGAGCTAGCCTGACAAGCGAGTCAGCCAGCCGCCAGCCTTGACTACGTGCGACCGACGACTGGCACGTTGAGTGGCTCTCATCTGCAGGCACTGAATGAGAAACAGATCAGAGGAGTCAATGTCAATGCTATTTGGTCCGCTATCTCTCTCTCGCTCTTTCTGGTTGCTGGTGACACTTGTTGTCTTAGTTTCTATCAAAACATTGGGCCACTCCATCTAGCCCTGCAACTTCGTGCCACCTTCGTTGACATGAAGGAGAGAACTTATTACTCCAACTCGACGCGCTTTCTCTCTATCTCCTTCTCTCCCTCTCTACCTCAACTTCCGATTCCATTTTCTGCTTCTAAATATAATCTATCCCAACGAAAGTTTCGCTGGTTATATTGACTCCTCGCTAACCATAAACATCCATTGCGCCATCTACTACCATAACCACCACAACCACCACCACCACTACGTCCATTAGATTCTGGATTCGCATTAGCCACCACTACTCGGTAGTGGAGAGGTAGGCTCGAGATTTGCGTTGTTGTCGTACCATTTTATTGCTTCCACCAGCCACCGGCTACAAAAGGATTGGAATATAAATGGACGAGAAGCGCGAGAGAGGAGCCGAGACTCTAACGGAAACTCACACTGATAAAAAAACTCAAGAAGAGGAAGATGACAAGCAAAAACAAATAGTAACTCTCACCTGTTGCCTGTCTCATCAATGGAGGCCGCACAATTAGCAGTCGTAACGGTAACGATCGCCGCTTGAATAAGATGCGATTTGAGCCGAATACCAAATGAGCGACATAAGGAGCCAATTGGATCCAATTCCAACATTAGCGACACACCAGAAATACACACACTTCCTCAATTGACTAGACTACCAATCGCCTTAGCAGCGGCGACGTGTGACCAACAGGTAGCAATGAAGCCGCCGGCTGGTGTAAGTGGAAGTCAGTGGACATTGAGTTGGAGACGGAGGCGCACACCAAACTGCTACAACAGGTGGCCAAATAATAAGGCACTACTGCTAGCGGAAAGGCGTAAGAGGGATACAGAGCTTGTCTTGTTCTGTCTTGCTGCAGGTCGATGTTGCTCATGTTGCTGCGTTGATTAATCTGATTATGATGGGAATTTTTAGCAGCATAAGAAACATCGACAACAACAACATGTTGCCTATCCCTCAGTCTATGGTGTGGTGACCAGACTAGACCAGATCGGACCAAGAGCAAAACACAAACCGTAAATTTGGTATTAGCCATTTGGATGACCACAGCACTAAGTCAGCAAGTCTTACTATGCGACATGAGAGAGAGAGAGACACGCACACTATCATATACACTAACATACACTAGGAAGCATCGGCAACCTGCGGAGTCTTCCCATTTATAATGTATAATGAGCCACAATGTCGCGCTCGGCACCAGCGATCATATCTCACCACAACTGGACATGGACAATCTCAAAGCTAGACCAAATCTGTCTAGTGTGGTACTTGTATTTGTCCACCCTGCGGGCAGCTAGCGTTTGCGGCGGCGGCATCGACGCCGACCAGAGTTCCCGACGTGGAAGTGAGCAAGCGCTAAATTGAAATGAAAGAAAAAGAAGACGAGGCAACGGAGGAATCAGAAACAACCTGTTGCGCGATCGCGACTGTTGTGTGCATTAGCGAGTGAGCGAGCGAGAATAGAAAGCGCAACGGTAGTGTCACCAAGCCGGTGGTTGCATGCCAGCGAGCGAGTTGAGCAGTTGGGTTAAGTAGCGGCGGTAGACTAAACTAGCGGAGCTAACCAGTTAGTCAGTTAGTTAGTTAGCCATCGAGGTAGCCAGCCAGCTAGTTAGGCAACATTAGCTTGGTGGAGAGTCTCTCTTAACGCGTCGCGTCAGCCGTCATAATTGTCAAGCCAAATGCGACAAGACAGGTGATCAGCCGGCTAACGGTTAGCTCAGTTTGAAGTTTTGTTTAGCAGTAGCAACGGCAGCAACCGGTAGGTAGCTCACAATGAGAGCAGTCGGCAACGACTAAAACCACGACCACAACCACAACGAAGGCAGCGGGCAAAATCGAGGAAGTTTGCGGGCGGCAAAGTGGACACTATGTTTATGATTGCCGATCCGTTTTTCCATCCATAGGTTATGATGTTAAGGTTCAGTGAGACACCAAAGAGCTCGCAGCGGTTGATTGCAAGCTCATATGTCGCCTTGAGTAGTTTGGTTGGTTTGAAATCAGCTAAGGAAGATGCAATCCCCTGAGCACCATAACTTGAAACAACTAATGTGAGCTGACCTCTTGCTCGCCTTTGGATGGCCATTCAACAGTCCAAAAGCGTCCACCTGCCAGCCTGTAGCCTAAATTTAATCGGCGCATCATCATAACTCACCTGTAGATCATCATCATCTTCATCATCACCACAAACAGGCGAGCAAACGAGCAAGCAGAAGGTAAACTGCAATGCTCCTCCAATTTGAGGATTGGAGCGAGAGAAGAGGAAGCTTGTAGCAAGTGGCCGGTAGGAAGTTGCTTCATCATATTAGTCGTTGCGTCGCATCACACCACACCACTTCGCATCGCATTGAGTTGCATCATCATCAACCTTCTAATCATCATCACTATCAACCGCTAGACGAGACACAGGTGGTTGTCATCTGAGGCTCGCGCTCCCAATGGTTGCTCTGCTAGGACCAAGGAGAAATGATATTCAACTTACCTGGCCACTGAAGATGGAAACCAACCAACCGTCATCAGAGCCATTAATGCCACTAGATCATATTGACCCGCTTATACAGATAGATGGAGAGGGAGCCAGAGAGTGTCACATGAGTTGAAACTTTAAAGGCGGTGACATTAATATTAGCATTCGACTCGAGAGGATTGGGTTGCTTTGCTAGCTGGCTGGCCAGGCGGCCGACTGACTAGCAATCTTAACAAAGTTGGCTAGTCTATTAGCGAGGAGATAATCAACTGAATCATCTCCTTCTTGTTCTTCCCACTTGACAACCCCCCGGCTGCCAAGTTCGATATGAGAACTTGAGAGAGAGATGATAGTTTGTGTGACTTGTTTGTTTGAGAGTTTGAGACAGTGTGAGTTTCCGTTACACTTTGAGGACACACATATCCTGGGCTTGGTGATCTGTTTCATCTAAGCTAAAAGAGCGAGTGACGCTCATTTAGCTAGCTAAACTGCTCACCTACCTGGATATGCGAAGAACTCGGAGTTCCCGAATATATAGCTATGCTATATTCCCGCAAGACTCTCTATGAGAGTCGCCCAGCTACTACACTTTAAATGATATACATCGATCTATCCAAATCTTAGATAGATCACCAGATGATTTAAGTTAAACAATCCATTTGAGATTGTTGCTATTGCTGTTGTTGGACGTAACACTTGATTGGACTTATGCCAATCATTCAATGAAATTTTACTATACTTTGGTATCAATCATATGCATTGATATCAAACAACCATCACTATCAAGCCTCAAAGGCATACACCATCATTATCTCTTCATTAGATAATACAAAAAAAACACACACAACACCATCCGAGTGTTCCCATTGGATTGCATCGAAACTTAAACACGAGAATTTTATTTTCAGATTTAAACATAATGATTTATTAACTTCACTCAAGAGGAGAACATCTCGCACAATCTTGAACCTTTAAGCAAGTTTAACTGCCTATCACATATATTACTCATCATTTATGCCAACTGCCAAACTCCTTGACCGGAAACACGGAAACAAGCGGCACAAAGGAAACGCGAGAATCTCAAGAAAATCCAATTTTGTAAATTCAAATCTATATAAATATAAAAAGTAAATAAATACTCAATATTCCTTAGATAGCTCTGGTAAGTTTCGTTTAAAATCATAGCAGCATAACATATTTATTATTCTTGTTGTTGTTGTTGATGGTGGTGGTGTTCTTGATGCATTGTATTCGTAATTGGAATCCTCGCTGTACATTTTACTAGCTATACTCATTTTATTCTTTCTCCTCCTCTTGCTCTTGTTATTATTATTATTAATTAGATATAGATATATATTTACTATGTCTCTCTTATATTTACGTATCTTATATATCTTTATGTAATACTATTAATATCTCCTTATTAATATTTTGATTTGTTAGCGCCTATATACCTTTCATCTATTGCGCTCAGGCCATCGATTTCTTGATCATTCTTCATCCATCGCAAATCTCATACAAGATTCAACAATATTTCACGTCTCTAATTTCGTTGAATTCATTCGCTACAATTGATTAATTTGTTGGTTGATGATTACAAGTTATTCTTGCCTCTTGCCCACTCATGCACTTAGGCGATATCCGAGAATATTACCTATCTTTGCTTGTTGTTGTTACTATTATTATTATTACTATTATTGTTGTTGTGGCTGTTGACTCCTAAACCAATTCCCCGGTCGCCTCGTAACTCGCCATCTGAAATAACATTGCCACTACCGCTTCCACCATTGCCGGAAACTCGCTTTATGTCACTTCGGTAAAACACACGACTGATCACAGGTCTATACTTATTACTATTATTGTTATTACTAGATTGCTGATCAAACAGTGGCGGTGATTGCAGGGATCTTTGGTGATGTTCCCTATTCTGTTGCAACTCTCGCTGCTGTTGTTGTTCCGCGAACCTTGGCGCTTGTATCGGCCTATGATTGTTGGTGCTGTTGTTGTGATGGTATTGTGGTGGCTGCTGCTGTCTATCTAAAGGTCTATCAAAATATCTGTCTATATTGTGATGATCCCTACGCTCCCGGCTATGGTGTTGCAGGTGACGATTGTGATGCGGCGGCGACCTCCGATTTGGTGTCTGCTGATGGGATATTTGATGAGAGTTCTGTTGCGCTTGTTGTTGCTGCTGCTGATTAATGTCTTGAAATTGGTTATTACTATTATTCTGATGGGTGCTAGGATTCTGACGACCAACAACTGGAGCCAGTTCGCGTCTAGATTGGTGAAATGATTGTTGCTTCTGTGGCAACGGTTGCAACTGCTGAGGGGCTAGTGGTTGCACCTGAGCTGAAGGTTGTTGCGGCCCCGGCGCAGGCACCACACCTGCTGTTCCACTTCCTGCCGGCGGCAAGTTGTTATTTGTCGTTGTTATCCTATTAGTATTATTGATGATATTGTTACTATTGACACCTTGGTCGAGACTGGCCGACTGTTTCTGTTGTTGTTGTGTCACCGAGCTGCTTCCGTTGGCCAAAATTGTCTGCTGACCATGCGATTTGTGTTGTTGTTGTGGTTGATGGTATTGGTGAGGGGGCGACTGGGGTTCTTGCAGACGTTGTCTCACCTGCTGCTGTTGCGGTGGCGAGTGGCGTCGGTGATGGTTGTTGTGGTGAATATTGTTATTAATAGTATGATGGTTGCGACCACCAAGTGGCAGCTCGCGTCTAGATTGGGTTTGTTGATGATACGACGATTGCTGTTGCTGGTGTTGTATCTTCTGCTGCAGTGGTGCCTCGGGTAACTGGGGAGGAACAGCCACTGATGGTTTTGGAGCTATAACTAGCTGTGGCGCAGTTTGTTGCTGTTGTTGTTGGGGCTGCTGATGCTGAATTGGATGTGGCAAGTTATTTGTGGTTTGTCTAGAATTGACATTATTATTGTAATTTGCACCTTGATTTGGGTTGAGAACTAGATTATTACCATTTGGTGCTACAAGTGGAGCAGTCTGATGCGGCTGCTGCTGCTGATGATGATGATGTAACGTCTTTTGGGGTTGCAAATGTTGTGGCTGTGGTTGTTGCGGCGGGTGCCTAACATGCGGAACAGCTTGTTGCGGGGGTGATCGGTGCCTCGGCTGATGGTTTTGATGTTGATTTTGGTGATGATATTGTGATGGTGTCTGTTGTGGTCTATGTGATTGCTGCTGAGACTGTTGCTGAAGCGGCTGTTGTTGTTGTTGTTTTTGTTGTTGGCTAGACTGTTCCTCCTCCTCCTCTTCGTCGTCGTCACTGAAGTTCAATTTTGCATCATAATCTATTGTAATCTTTCCAGAGGCCCATTTAGTCTGCCGAGTAATTGTGTCCAAGTTCTCTAGCTCCTTGTCAGTAAGGATCGGTTTTTGGGCTGCTGCCAAGCGAGGCGGCAACTGCGGCTTGTAATGATGATGATGATGATGAGAATTATGTGGCTGGGTACTGAGTTTGACGACCCCTGATCCTCCACTACCGCTGTTGCTTACCTGCGACTCATTGCCCCTGGATCCGTCCCTACGCAAAGGTGGCCTCTGAGTGTCAAATTGTTTTGCTTGAGTTACCTGGCGACTCTGGTGCTCCTCTTGGGGTTGCTGCTGAGATGCCACCGCAGGTCCTCTTGAGACAGCGACCGATTGCGAGGATTGTTGTGATAACCTATCCAAAGATGATTGCTCTTGAGGCCTAATAGAAGTTTGCAAAGTTGGACAATCGCCAGCGTCGGCCAATAGAACCAACGAAGAGGGTTGCCTGACGTCCGCGCGATTCAAGTGATGCTGACGCTGATGCTGTGGTGCCGAGTTTACTGGTTCATTTTGCCTCGATGGTTGCTGTTGTTGTTGCGGCTGCTGAGAGGGTGCAGGAGGTTTAACTTCAAACTTGGGTTGCTCTGATTGCTCCGGTGCCTTGCTACTGATAGCTTCTTCTTGTTGTTGATACTGTTTTTGCGACTCAATAGGTTGTTGTTGTTGCTCTAATGCAGGGGAACTTGGCGCTATTGGAGGTGAAGATTCATTCTGTTGTAGCGATTGAGCTGGCAATCTTCTATTGATACCAACTTTTCCCAATGATTGAACACCAACATGACGAATAACACTAGTCTTATTACTCTTGTTACTGACTCTTTGGTAGTCGTTGTTGATATTGAAAGGAGTAATCTTTTTACTTTTTTCCGTTTTAATGCCAGACATTATACACGTGAGAGACGATTGATTAGAATAAGTTTTGCTTGCTAGCTTTTCTTCGTTTCTTCGTTCTCTGTAAGCTCCAATTTTCTCTGTCTACTTCTCAATTAACTCTTCGTATTCTTCTTATTGTCCAATTCAATAATAGATCTTGCAATCTCAGTGAGATCTATTCAATACAAACTGTATTCAATTTGATGATAATAATAATGATGCTGCTGCTTCTAATAAAAATTACTTAATCTCTATGTTTACCTTGATTCAAAAATCTCAAGTTCGATTCAAATTTTTGAAGGTTCGCGGCGAGTGTGTTTACGTTTTGTCTTGTCGGAAATAATTTCCAATCTATCTGACCTCCTTCCACTAGGGAAGCAATGATTGGGTCACGCTAGAGTTGATTTAATTGTATATTCGAATGTCACTAGGTCAATACCAATTTCCGTTAGGCTTAAGGCCAACGAAACGCGATTATGATAATAGAAATGTTCTATAAACTAGATATAAATAAAGCGACGACGACGATGGTCGGCGACGCCAGTGGAAGCTGAAGTCAAACTTGAAACGAAGGCAGCCCACATAAGCAGGAGCATGAGCAGTGGCAGAGCGGCAGTCGCTCCACTCACAAGCAAAACAACGTTAGCGTCAATGGCAATATCTATGGGAGACTGAATGCAATGGAGTTTTCTGTGTTAGCCGAGCCCTTGGCAGTAAAGAGCACACAGCAGAGAATCCGCTTGTGCTAGGCAATGGGTTTTTGCTTTAGATTCGCTGTTAGCTTTGGCAAATCTCCATTGAAAAGCGTGCAGAAAAGCACCTGCAATCGCGGTCCCTGATGAAAAGCCATAGGAAATTGCAGTTCAATTGTCTGTTGCCGCCAAGACTCTTGTTGGATCGGCGAGCTTGTTGGCGCTAATACGATAGAGCTTGTTACAACTTAAGCACAACACAGCAGCGGGAGCGGCAACAAGAATGTACATGTGTTTCGCAAACTCGATGGATCGGCGGCCACAGTGGCAAGTGCCATTGCTCCTGTCAGTTGCACAACACCCTAGTCGCGCTGTAGACGTTCGGTTGCGCGGGCTTGCAATTTCATGGAGTTTAGGCGCTGATATCCGGACACGCCCCCTTGTTCAGCAAATAGGCGTCACTCTTTTAGAACCGCAACTTACATGGCCTAAAGTGTTTTTTGTGCGGCTATCGCCACTGTTATCAATACAGCTGCTGCTGCATTCGCTGGAACCCGCGCCACCGCCTCAATCACTCAAACGCAGAGCAAACCTCGAGAGTCGCCTATAGATTCGCGGCTGTTTGCGTGATGCGGCGCTCTTCCTTCGTCAAACTTTAGGCCGAAAAAACCCAGCCTAAATTTGGGCTGCCTCTTTTGTCACTCTCTCAACTCTTCCGTATCGCTACCTGCAATGACCGCGTGACGTAAGCTGAAACGTGGGATATTTACAGATAGATAGTCATTCAGACATACAATCTTATAATCAAGTTTCTTTATTCCATGAACTCACAATATTTATACCAATTGATTCTGCTGACTAGAAAGTATATGATGAGATCTCCGAAGTTTGTTCGTTTTATAATTGCAGTGGTGAGTTGGCCAATGGTTCAATTCAGTCAACTTTGTCCACTTCAATTCAGCTTCAGTGGCCATTTGAAGCCGCATGCTCGGCCGGCTTGCTAGGTGGCGGTTGCGTAACTCTTACGTAATTAGTGGGAAAGATTCCAGATTGCTCGCCGTGGGGTCCCTCGAGAAAACCCTCGTACCAGTTGTCGTCGATTTGTTCGACAATCTTGAGAGTTTGTCCCTCCTTAAAGCCAAGCTCGCCCTCGTTTTCCGCCTGGAAATCGTAGAGTGCCACGCAGTACCCGAATTCCGCGCCCCCACTTCCGCTCTTGGCGCCTCCCTCGGTCTTGGCAGCGGTGGCCAGTGTCGAGGAGGTTTCGCTCTCGGTGTCGCGGGGGTTCGTCGACGAAGAGTCCAACTCTTTGAGTTTCTTCGGAACAAACTCGGAGTGTTGACGACCAGCCGATTCGTCGCGCCTTAAGTTGAGGATAGGTTCAAAGTTCGGTTAGAATGTTTAGTGTATCATGAATAGTATGTGAGAGCTACAGGTTGTTGACCATATACTTACAAGGCACCTAGCTTATCCGCTAGACCATCCAAAATGGAACCGCACGACTTATAATAGTCTCTTAGGGCCTCAACCAGAGCGACAAGTTGCGATATTTGCTCAACATCGTTTTGCAACAAATTGTGCATACCCTCCGAGGCCGAGTTGAGGGATTCCTCGAACTTGGCCTCCGCAATCTTCATCTCTTGCTCATCAATACTTGCGCCACTAGCCTTCTTTCGCTTCTTACAGTCAAAATCAAGCCGACGACTTTGCATCTTCTTCCGGTGAAACATAACATCTCTAATCTCCTTTGTTTGCAACTGAGTCAATGGATCCAAAAAGTCCTGCCTCACATCGTCCTCAAGCGCATACTTGATTTCGGCCATTTGTTTAAATGACTCGCCTGTCTCCAGTAGACTTCTAACATATGGCGAATCCTCTCCAAATCTATGCGCTATCCTCAACACGGACTCGCCCAACATTCCCTCTGGCTGAACATAATTTCTAGTTCTCGTATTGTGTGCCAACTTTGCATTAAGTATCATCTTGGACCTAGTGGCCGGATTTGGCTGTAAATACTCTCTGGTTTTCATTAGCAATTCATCCACCAATTCCGCCTTGAGATCAGTCTTACGCTCCATTTCCATAAATTCCTCATCCAGTTTTGTCCCCTCAACGCCGCCAATCTTTTCGCTCATGAATTGATTGGCCTTGTCGAGGTGCTTCTTTAACCCAGGTAAAAAGGCCATATTGATTTAAGTGTGTGTATGTGAGTGTCTATGTCTTGGCTTTTTGATGATTTAGTCTTGGTGAAATGATTGATTTAAACTAAAATTTTCTTTCATATATTTCGGTGAGAAATCAAATAATATTAATTATAATGGTCTTAAAACAATTCTAATTTCAATTCAAATTGACTCAAGTCTAATAGACTATCACATGAGTTGACTAGATTTCACTCATCAGTTGATATCGAGGTTACCGCTTAAATCAGCTCTCTCTCTCTCTCTCTCTCTATCGCCCTCTCGTATAGCGACCGAGTTTATATAAACACAATATTTGTCACTTGGTTAAGGTGTTTTGAAGTTGTGGAATAAATATACTGATATATTTTACAAGACGAGAAAAGTCAGTGATCAGGTAACTTCGGTTGAGAATAGGTATCAAATCACCAAATAAAATGGAAAATAAACAAGAGGTCAAATAATCACATCACTGCGTGGGCGTCTAAATAACAGGAGCACGCGCAACCCTGAGACCGTTACGAAAACAGAGGTGGCCTCGGCGACGACTATGAGAAGGAACCTGAGTCTCCTAGTTAAGCTTAACAAATGCGGCCACGGAGGTGGCGACAAACTCAACATAAGGCAGCCGCGAGAGAGTTACAGGAAATTCGAGTAGCTGCCCGAAACCTGCCGAGACACACGAGAAGTGGTGGAGGCGGCGGCGGCTACCGTTCGAGTGGCAAGCTTGCGAACTCACACCTCCAGTTGGGGGAGTTTGCTGCACTTTCGGCCCAAGTTTGTGTGTGGCCAGCGAGGGCTCCGCCTCGCAAACGCCGCGCTGTTCCCTCGGCGCCACAGACACACAGACACTACTGTACTGTGCAGCAAAAACACGGCCTAAATCGCATGGCGGCCAATTGTGTTTTTCTGGCGCTGGCCGCGCTTTTTGGCCTAGAGTGGCCTAAAAGCGCCGCCGCGGTAGCAGCAGCAGCCAGAGTGGCGGCTGCAGTGGACCTTATGGTGGAACACGCGTAGCGTCGGTGTTGGCCAAAGTGTGGCGACGGCATCGGCAACGCCATTGCAGCACCAATAGCAGCAGAAAGCCAATGGCAAAGCAGCAGCAGCAGCAGCCAAGTGGAGAGACCCGCGCGGTGCTCGTTGTGTGTGAGCGATGAATCTGCAGTGTGTTTGTTTCGAGTCTAATACCATAGGGAGAGGGAGCAAGGTGAACGCGCGACTCGATGAATGGTTTTGTAATAAAAAACTCGTTCCTATTTCTCGTCGCCCACCACAAGCCCATTATCTAATAATAACAATGATCGCCAAGAGACAATTAACTTTATTCTTTGATTATAAAACCAATCAATAATCAGCGAATATTTGAGGTAGATTTCATCGATAGTCAACCAGTAGAATTTGGCACAGAATTTGGCGAAGAATTTAAAACCACAAGAAAGAGAATAATAACAACACAAGAGAGAAAAAACAGGCCACACAAAAAACTTGCTATCACTTACTAGCACAGTTTTCTAATCTCAAAATCTACAAATTGATTTGCTTAATTACAAACAGAAAACGTTACAAGCTTCATCGAAATCTTTGATGTATATATATTACAACTATAACAACAAGTGATCTAACGAAAACGGAACCAACAGTGACCACAAAAAATTAAAAACCCCAGGAGCGAAGCGAACCGCACGAGCCATTAGCGCCTAGCACGTAAAGGCGAGAGTGAAGACGCAAGTTGCGCGCCATCATCGATCTCTAGGTCTATTGAAGCAAAAGGTTGCGCTGCTAGTTGGATAGCTAGATAAATGATTAGCTAGACATTCATTGCCAACACTTGTAATCTGACCGCTTAGAGGGGAGGCTCTGTGCAGCGTCTGTTTATTATTATTATCATTATTATTTTCTGGTAACCGTAACACTTTCGCTCCCCCACTAGCTGCTATATTATCATATGCGCAAGTGTATCTCCACAACCATTACGGCAGCCCCTTTTTCCAGCTCCAAATTATTAATGCACACAAGGCCCCAGTAAAATTAGATTATGTTCTCGTTTCCATTATATCGGTAAACCATTACAATTCTTTCTAATTAGTGAAATTTCATCTTAACGTCGAAACTGGATGACCTGATTATCTAGCGAGTCAGCTATTATCATTATATATTATTATATAAGAATCAAAAATTCAATCTAATCATAAGACATACCCAAGGTATACTGAGTATCGAGTTAGTTACGTTCAATTAAAAATAACCCGGAGGAGACATTAGAGGAAGGGAACACATAACAAAAGAATCACATCACATCACATCAAAATGCCTGCATCGATTAAGCACTTAACTGACAAGAAGCTGAATCTGGCCAACAAGTTGTTGGCAAGATGGAAGGATGGCCTTTATTACGCGGCCATCATGGTTAAATGCGACCCGGCGCTTAAAAAGTGCTTGGTTTGCTTCGAGGACCAAAGCGAAGTTTGGGTCAACAATCGGGATGTACACATTCAGCTTACATTAGATCAGATTGGCGACGCTGATGATATCGTCTGTTGTATCTGTGATGATGGAAACTCGGAGAAACCAAACGAGATCATTCTTTGCGACTTGTGCTCGCAGGGTTACCATCAAATGTGTCACACGCCACCTGTAGACTCATCTAAGATTGACTCAGGCGACTCGCCTAATGACCATAAAGATTGGTATTGTGCCACCTGCTCTTACATCTTGAACCAATCAGATCGACAAAAGTACGGTAGTGGCACAAGCAGTAGTGGTGCAAGTCAGACACCACAGAAGCGCCAACAACGAACCCAGATACCACCACCACCAAAAGTGAAGCCTCGCCAGCCTGCGGCGCCCCCTGTTCCATCGTCGTCACCAGGACCTCAAAGACGCTTAGCCGCGTCTCCAACAATCTCACCGAGGCAACCAAGGGAACCACCTGTGGTTAGCCAGCAGTCGGCAAGACAAACAGCAATTAGTGCTAGTGCCAGCAGGCCAACCCCATCACCAGTCCGCAGAGTTGCATCGCCGACTACATCGATCACAACCAACACACCAACAAAACCAGTGACCACCACAAACTCGACGCTTCCAAAGAGTCCAACACAGACTTCATCAACATCGCCTTCAGTGACATCAACAACATCCAATGTTAACAGCCCAACGACAACCACCCCAAGCAACAGCACCACCACCAATAACAACAACTCGGCCCCAGTTGCTAGTCGACCTGTCAAGGTAAAGCAGACACCCACGAAGGAACAATTGAGAGCAGCCGGTAATTCCATTGGCCCAACAAAGAGTTCCAACTCTCTATCGCACCAAAGACAAACCCCTTATTACCCTCTATCCAATCAAGTGCGTGCAGCCGCCACCTCGTCGGCGGCCACCGCAGCTCTTGCCTCACTAACCGCTAGCTCGGCAATGGTTGTTGGTAGCACGGCTAGCCGAACCAAGCAAGAGATAGTGCAGCAAAGCAATAAGAGCTCTCAACAAAGACAACAGCAAATGCAGCATCAACAACAACGAGTTGTCCAACACCAACAGGTCGGAAGTGTGAGCTCATCGCCCGCGGGGTCCACCACTTCGTGTAGCGATTCGGGCGCAGTCTCCTCGACCAATTCTACTCCAGCTACCACCAATACGACCATTCAATCATCACCACCGATCAAGCAACACGCAGTTCGGAAGAGTGGAATCAATTTTGTTATGCCACAAAGGCAATCAGCTTTACCAACGGCAACTCGTTCAATTTTGCCAACCGCATCAATTGGAGCGCCGGTGGCTATTGCAAGTCCGCAACAACAAACAAACAACAACATCAGACCTCAGCAGAGTAAAGAACAAGTAACAGCAGCAGCACCGGCGGCGACGGCAACTGTTACAGAAACCGAAGGCTCACTTGTTATTAACAAGGGACCGAATAGTAATGCCAGTGGAGGCGTTACATCAACAGGTAGCGGTGGCATCGTTAGTGTGAACAAGAATTCCAGCATCATGCAAAGAACACCATCGTCAACAACCACTAGAGTGGCCACCAACGCATCCGCCTCACCTGTTGTCTCTATAACCCCGCCAGCAGCACCAGCAGGCGCCCAATCGATTCCGAAACTACCAACTCCTCTATCTGTCGGTAGCAAATTGGCCAGCCTAACCGCGGGATTGGATCCCACCAAGTTGATGCCCACAACTCTCATAAACAACCCTGCAGCTATTCAGGCTGCAGCGGCGGCCGTCGTTGCGGCTGCAGCTGCTGTGGCTAATAACAACAATAATAATCTGAACATCAATACGACCAATAACACAGGTGGTGGCAGCAACAACTCCACCAATAATAACAATAGTAGTGGCCCAGTACCTCAAGTTAGCGTTATCACGCATCATAACTCAGGTGAGGGCGGAAATGGTCACTGAGCTATGAGACGCACATTACCATTGCTGGCGATGGTTAATCAAGAAGATGATTATTATGAAGATCAAGTTAAGGCGATAGAAATGAGTCAAGAGAGACGTCGACGAGGTAAAGGCAAGACTAGGTGCAATAGAGCAGCTGAATGCTTACTATGAAATGATGGTAATGATGGCAAACTTGGCTTATGAGTTGCTGGTTATACATTACGACAAACACCCAATGGACAAGCAGACTTCATCTCAGGTTTGGTGGAGATACGAAGAGAAGAATTGGAGATTAATGAATGAATGTTTAACTGAGATGGCTGCGCACTGGTTAGCTGGCATTGGCTTACCATCAAATGGGCTTAATCGATGTGTTTCTCTCTTTCTAGTCTTCATGCGATACGAGACTAAAATTGAGGCTAGTTTGTGTTGGTTTAGTTTGTTTGGAGAGTGTGAGACCCAGGGAGACGATTATCGTAATCATCCTCGTCACAATCATAATCATATTATCTGCTGAAGTGGCAGCATCATAGCTAGATGGCACGATGTATAATTGCAACAAAAACAGGAACCCAAAAGTTGGATCAAATCAAACGGTCGATATTATTAAAAGGCAAAAAGTAATAATAATACTGTGTGATCCTTTTATTTTGTCCAATCATCGATTGCGCATATTATTCAGGTGGGCGCTATTCCTTAAAGAACAACCTCTTTCACATACATAATCATTGATAGTTACCTGGTTTTGCGATTTTGAAATTGCCTGCTCACCCGAAATACATAGAAAACACAATATCCTCGAAAATGGGGGTGCGCCAGAGTGGACAAAATAAAAGTATCACCTTGTAATTGTAATTAAGATGATCCATTGGAATTCATATCGTATCCATATACATTCATCCGGTCAACTGATTTATCATCCATTGCCATTGAGCTCGCCTGGTTTGCATGCACCTTGGGCGCTCTTATTGCTCAAATTTAGCTCTCAACCCCATCAGCATTTGACCAATATCTCATCTCAAGCCACGAACGAGAGCTTCCTGCTTCACTATTGAAGTAAACTATTCTACTCGGCCCTTAGTCGAAAACCTACAAAATACATCATGTTTAACTTTGCGCTAGTTCATTACCCAACTACCTAACTCACCTACTTAAGTCTCATTTACCACTCAGCACCCGAGCACAACTAACCAATCAACCACCCAACAACTCGCTAGCTTGCCGACGTTCCTACCATTTAGTTCTCCTCCTCCTCCTCTTCATACAATAATACTGCAAAGAAGAGATACTAAAGGAGAGTTTAAAGTCAGTTAGTCTCGTCAGAAGAGTGGGAATGTTGCAAGTTAATGGCCGAGTTGCTCTGATCTCGATGTTCATGAGAGAAAGAGGGAGGAATGGAGACAGAAAGAGAGGGGGGAGAGGGAAAGCCGATGGCTGGGCGAGTAAAGATAAAGACGGTCGCTACACGGTTGTTGCTTTCAAGGAATCGGTGGTGCCAGTTGGTTGGTTGATGTTGTCGACAAAGACACCAACCGACTAGCTAGCCACTTCGACGTCCAACGATTTTGGCAATTTACCTGAAGTTATATGGTTAACCCGTTAGACTACTGCAGTTTTTAGCTCTCAACAAGCGAGCAAGTCATCATCTTTCTTGATCCAGCTCAAAGCGCCGTCGGCTAGTGGAGTGTTGCGAGCTTCGAGAAAGATGACTGCTCGCATCGGATAGAAATTTGCCGCTTTTCTCCCCGTTGAATCGTCGTTGTGCTCGCGAATCGAAGGTAGCATCGTCGAGCAACAAGCGGTCTCGCGGCTAGCTAGCTAGCTCCTTTACTCGCAGACAACGGCAATGGATGCGACGACGACCACTACTGAGCAGAGGCGAGGGAGATTGCGTTTTGTTACTGTCGGTTGTTTCTGTTGTTGTTGTTGTTGTTGTTGTTGTTGTTGCTGCTGCTACTGCTGCTCCACGAACTACATGGGGCAAAGACGATTATCCCAACTTTTGAGTGGAATACATAGGCGAGCGAGGGAGTTGAAATCCTCGGGCGCTTCAAAACATCGAGACTATCGTCGTCGCCTTGGTTTGGTATCGAAACGCCATTGCGATCATTTCATTCGAGGCAATGGAAGCAACAACCGAGCAACCAACCGGCAAAACCTGATGCGTTTTGCCGGTTGGTTGCTCGGTTTCAACAGGCACCGCACAGGCGATGGTAGCTCGCCATCTCACACACTACCAACCGGTAATACCACGGCAATAGATCGATGGATGGAAAGTGAGCTCGCCGTTGGGTCAGCTCGACTCAAGAGCGCCGAGTTGCAACTGGCCAACTACCGCTGCTGCCCATAGCACTAGCTGTCCCTTGTCGGCTAGCCAGCCGCCTATCAGTTTACAGCGAACTCACGGCACCCACCTGATGATCATCTCTCGGGCGGAATTTGGCGGCTCGGGGTTGAAGTTAATGTGCCTTGAATTGTGCACTTGGCGCGACTCGATTGTGAGCCGACGGATTGGTGCCGTTGGGTTTGCACGCATCCAGTTTCTGTTGCCATTACCCCATCCCTTATCACCATCCTTCCTCTACTATTACTATCAATATAACTATCAATCCGATGCCAACGACCCGATCGATTCTGCTATCCAAGCGCAAGATATTGGGCCATGCAATTCGAGCGACCACTTGTTCAATTTCGTGTCTCCTTTACCCCATCATGCGAGGAGTTGGTGTTTGCAGTTCCATTTGCACGGAAATACCATTTGCCCAGTTAAATTGCTCCGCTTCCGGTTGCATCACTCACTCTCTCAACGACGAGCTCACTCTCTTGCTCGCTGCACTAACTGGTGAAAGCCAGCAATAATAACCGAGCCACCGACGGTGATTAATATCAATCAACCAACAGCACAGTGCCACCATCGTTGGACGCAACAAGTTGTTGTGGCGCTGCTAGAGGTAAAGCTGGTACCAACGCCGACGTCGATGCTAATAGAAGCGAAAGTTGAGAGGAGAAGCGCAAGTTTTTATTCTCCCGCTTCAGAGCTTGGCGCCAAGATTGCGAAATTTGTCTTCTTAGCACCACCACCACCACCGCCAGTTAGTAAGGAGAAAAACTAACATATTGCAGAGCTCGCCACTTGGCCATCCATCAAGAATTTGCATTGCAATCATCGCCTTCGCTTGTAGATTGTGTGTCGGGATAAATCGAGGAGATTAGTCCTCTTTTCTGGAATTCAAAGCTTCAGATTAGACGTAAACTTTACTTCCGTCTCAAGGCTCTATGGGAATCATGGAAACAGGCAACTAAGCGCCATCCTTAGCGCTCTACTTTGGCTCGTTTGGAATTAGATTTCCACCTGCGTATTGGCGCAATCCTGCAACCTCCTGCTCACTGAATGAATGCTCATTGAAAATCTTGCATACTTTGGACAGTATCGACATAACTTAACAGCTGTCCGAGCGAGCATGGAAGATACCTTTGAACGTAGCCACATACGGCCCAGTAACCTTGACATAAGTCTCCTATGCCTCTCCAACCTTGGATTTTCGGTGCTTGGCCTGATGTTCTCCATTTGAGTGGCCTCTAATGCTGTCGAGTTAATCCTCGTTCGATCGATCCTCACCCAAAGCGTTCCTTAAAATGTAGAGCAAGAATACTCGCATACCAACCGTTTGATCATCCCAATTGCGTCCTCAGACTCCACCTGTTTGAGCAAGTCTGCAAACAATTCTAGGGTAGCTTTTTAGCGCATGTAGCCCAAATTGACTTCTTGGCGCCTAAACCCCTGCAGAGGAACTAGTCCAATCATCTCTCTCAAATCATTGAGTGATATATCTGACTCGCAAAGAGATGGGACCATGAGTGCTGTCGCCGTCATCACCATCGCTACTGGAGCTCTCACTTGGACTCTGGTTGAGTTAATGTTGATTTTTAGGTAGTTGAAATTTGAATTTTTATTTATGGTCAGAGTTGGTTAAAGTTGTTATCTCTTTGAGCTTGTTATCGTAACGATGGTAAGGTATACGTATACCGACTTGCTTTTACGAATTGACGCTCAAAAATACAACGCTAAAAAATCGATGCGGTGTGCAGGGGCCGAGAGGTTCCTCTAGACGATCTTAACAAGAAAACCGGTCAATAGTTGATCGTCAACTCACCACTTCACACTTTCTCGCCTCTTTGATCATCCAAAATCTTATTAGCTCGATCTGCAGTTCGTGCTCGTCACTTCATCCTTTCTCTTTCGAATGGAGAATTTAGTCCTGCAAGGACTTTCGTATGCTGCGATCTGATCTCGCCGTCTCGGGTACGCGAGTATTCCACCACTTGACCATTCGAATCTCGCTTAGTTGGAGCAACAAGTGGCGTTATAACTAATTCCAAGCTCTATTTAAGAGTTGGCCAGTTGCAAACTGTAATTTCGATTCCTCGAGGTCCTTTCGGCTGCAGCATCGTCTATTGCTACCGCCACTGATGAAAGTAGTGCGATGGTTTAAATGGCATAACATCGTAACACGCAGGTGAGTTTATCACTATCACAGGCCACCATCATCACCGGGATTATGTTTCTACACTAAGATTTGCGTCGGAGGCAGACTTTTTGTTATTTTTACCTTGGCACATTTTCAAACCACCGTCTAGAATGGCGATAATATTGTGTGTAGGGCAAGCAAAGTGTCAAGACGTTTCCGTCGAATCGACTGAAAAAAGTAGACCGTCTTGGTTGGTCGTTTGTTGCGGCAGGTCAGAGCGGCAACGATCAAGAGAAGACGAGTGAGAGTAATGGTTATAGTTAGCTCGCCTACTGTTTTGCGCAAACGAGCTGCTGGAAGGAAATGCGAGACCAGGTCAATTGGTTGGCCAGTGGCAGTAGAGGAGATGCTCAATTTGCTTCTGGCACAAGATGGTCTCGGAAGATTGTGGCCGGCGAGTGGAGAGATGTATTTGCAAACACATAATTGAAATCATGAGCATGTAATTTGAATCCCAATTTAAAAACGACGACTGAGAAGAGAAACTTTTCTCGCTGCCGTCGACTAGGACGGCAGAGATGCCATCTCAATTAGCAAGTTGCCATGATCATCATCATGGAAATCGTTGCCACCGTTGCTGTTGCTGAGAAATCCCGAGAACTAACCGAATGCAAAGAGGGGAGCAAGCTGATATCTCAATTTGAATCTCGGCTGTTTATTCTTCTCCTCTTTACGCTTCTCAGTTAGCCGCTTGAGGCTGACAAATTAGCTGTCAAGTGTTAAGTGGTTGCCTCGACCATCGCAACTGTAACCATCAGAACCCTGACAGGGACCACGAAGAGAGGTGCAAATGACATGCACACATAGATAGATGGTGGGATGGAAGGATTCGAGGTGAGTTAGTGGAAGAGGGAGAAGAAGAACAAAGACAATGCAGTCTAATTTGACAGGATGAGGGGAATCTCTTTAGTTTAGTCGACGACAAAAGGAGAAATAAAAACTCAACTGCTCCAATTTGCCTGTGTCTCCTCGCTTGACATCACTTTTGCCGATCTCATTTGCGTGCCTCAGGTAAGTTTTATCTTGTGCGAAGGATGTGCGAATGCGATAGCAAGATAGTTAACAGGTGAGGCAGCCCGCGAGTGTAAGCTCCTGCATTCGGCTGCAAGTAAGGTCATGCATTAATATTGGTGGTGGTCGTTAGAGTATTGTTGTGGTGGTTATCGTGGTTGAAGAAAGTTGTTGAGCGGGAGAAAAGTGCAAAGACAGCAAACTCTCGGCTCATTGGATGAAATGAAGCCGAGAAACAAGGAGGAGAAGATGATCAAATCACCTTCTACATATCGCATGACCGCCGAACGAAGCCAAGGAGGCGAATTCAACATAGACTGAGTGACTAGAGTGACGAGGAGTAAAACGAGAGACGTTCGCAATAGAGGCAAGCAACAGGTGACTTTTGCCGCTGCGAGAGTGTCGCTATCACGATGACTCCTGCATTATGTATCATCATCTCTTTTGGTTTTTCGGCAAACCTGCTGACACGGCCGCATCTCAACAGGTGGACAACGAAGCGCGTCTTATTTCCAAACTACCGGCAGTAGAACTAGAGGCAAGAAGACAACATGGCGACTTTAAACTGCAGATTGCAACTAAATCCATCGCATCGCATCTCATCTCAACTCGACGGGATGGATGCCACTGTGACTGCATGTCGAGACATCGGCCATTTTGGCACCTTAAAAGTTTCGCTCAACGTCATGAGCTCAGTGAACTGAAGCTCTAGCCCTTAGGGAGTCGAGTCAGCCTGTTGACTTCAACTCCAATGCGCGATGAGCTAACCATCTCGACTTTCTAACTTTGCCAACTTTTATCCAGAATGTGAAACTTTGAGGAGAAAACTCAAGCCGAACCAAGTGAGCAGCGGCGTCGAGCGAGTGAGTTGACCTCGCCGCCCGCTCGCCTCCGTTGGTTGCTAACCTCCAGAAGAAGAAGATGGCTTGTCTCTCTGCCTCTCTCTCTCTCTTCNCTNC